>LS990919.1:44824050-45424050 GCA_900464855.2 Musa schizocarpa
ACTGATCATGTTAATGCGTTTGAGAGTGTTGACTCTTCATATTTATGATATAAAAGGTTGAATCATATCAGTATAAAGGGATTTTATTATCTAGCTAAGAAGAATATACTTTTAGGGTTGAAAAGTACAAATCTAGACAAGTGTGTTCATTGTTTGGCTAGGAAATAGAAAATGGTTTCTTTCAAGCATATCTTCCTTCTAGAAAAAATGAGCTACTTGAATTGGTACATTAATATGTTTATGGTCATTTGAAGGTAAGGTCATTTGGCCGTACATTTTACTTTGTGATATTTAATGACGATCATTTCAGGAAACTTTGGGTTCGAAGTCAAAGGATAAGGTCCCTGATGTATTCAAGGAATATTAAGCTTTTGTTGAGAGAGAAACAAGGAACAAATTAAAATGCATCTATATTGATAATGGTAGAGAATATTGCAAGCACTTTGATGCATATTACAGGAAGCACGGTATCAAGAATCAAAAGACACCTCCAAGGACTCAATTGAATGGTCTTGCATAAAAGAGAAACAGAATATTGATGAAGAGAGTTAGATATGTGCTTACGGAAGCAAAATTGCCTAATTCTTTTTGGGATGATGTTCAGGTGTGGTATGATAGAGATGTTTCCCATGACCACCTGTGTATTTGATTATAAATGTTTTGTACATATCCCTAGAGATCCAAGTTAGATTTTAAGATGAGGTAGTGCATTGAAAAATCGGGGGTGGCATTACATGTATAATAGAAGAACAAAAAATAAAATCATAGATTTTCCATAGAAAATGTTTCTCATCGTGTGAAGATTGGTGCGTAAAAATCATAAGATCAAAAAACTGTGTATATATGAAAGATGTGTTACCTAAGGAGATCGTATTTCCCTTAAATCCTATAGATATATAGGAGAGGATGAAGAAGGTTAACTATCTTCCTCTATAGTGATGATCCACATGGCAGCGGTTGCGAAGATGCTCCTCAAATCACTGCACAATTCTCATTTTCATGCGCACCACGCAATCAAGAAGGGGTCAGCCCTTCTTATTGTCCACAAGCCCTAAATTGAAGTTATTGGCTGAGGAAGAAAGGGAGAAAGGAGTATAAGAGGTGGCAGCTAAAGGAGGTTGAGCCGACCCTGTAGTTCCCTCTTATTTATAAAGGCCCTATGTCAACTTAACCCTAATGGATCATATCCTATTGGGTACTATATCTCCATCCAACTATCCAAGCCTCTTGGATTAGTGGATCTCTACCAAATAATCTTTCATTGGATCTTATTTATAAGATCCAATAATTCAGGGGCTTATTGGATATCCAACAAGATAAGAACTCCAATAGATATCTCATATCCGAACCTCTACTAATGACAACACCTACCGTATGTGTGTGATCCTCTAGGCTCAATATTGTACTGTACATGAGTCATACCTATTAAAACTTATTTTAACTCAGTGAAATATTATCTCCATAATAATTCACTCGACTCATCGACTACGGACGTACTAGGCCACCACGTCACAGTCCCTAGATGATACAAAGGAATCTAATCCATTAGACCTATATATATTTAGTCACTGTGTATCTATAATCTCTCATCTATTTAATATCACAAAGATCGTATACTAGGCATGATGCTGTCAAGCCCAAACGGAATCTGCTCGATTCTCGCTCTAATCGGATTCTCTTAGATAACTCTTTTTCTCTCAATCTGAATGACTCTGGTTAGAGATTTTCTTGAGCAAAAATACATAGGATATTCCTTTCATGACACCGAAAGCGGATTATCCTCTATCGACATTCAACAACCCTCCTAAGGTTAGTTGCCACTCTTAATGATCGACTATGTTATATCTAGAACTTCCAAGCCTATAAATCTAATATTAAAGAGTGGAATACTCATACTATTAGTGAACTCATTCTCCAATAAATACCTGCACTGTATCTCTAGTGTTCCCACATAAGCAATTATAAGACTAGTCACCTCTATTATATAGATGGGTATACAACACACTAGTTTATCTAGTTATCTCGATGTCCCTCTCGAGTAATCTATGATCAGAACTATTTAAGATCTATATTTTAAAAGCGAATCAGTCTTATTATCATCTCATTACGATCCAATTTTCATTATATAGATCAATGAATATCATAATATATGGAACGAGCAATATAAAGTGAGAAAAATATCAAATAAATAATAAGAAAAAAAAGTACATATCATGTCATACGTGTCATCACTCATATAATTAGATTACAGGACACATATGACTATATGACGGAGATGAGTTTGGCTACAAATATTATGACTTAATTAAAAAGAAGCTTGTCCGTGATGTGGTTTTTTAAGAGGATCAAACAATTGAAGATATTGGCAATACAAATAGAAAAGGCAGAGCCTCAAAGGAATGATAGTTTAATTGATTTAGATCCTACTCCTATGGTTGATCGAAGTGATGTACAAAATCATAATCGATATAATCAAGATGAACATGAAGTCATAGATCAGGTGGATACTCCTATTGATGAAATGGTTGAAAATGAAGTGCATGAAGTTGCTCACAAAAGGTCTACCGGAGACTAAATGCTTTCCACTCGATACTCACCTAATGATTATGTTCTCTTGATAGATGATGAAGAGCCAGAATGCTATGAAGAGGCTACTAAGAGTGAGCAAAAGGACAAATGACTACTGTAATGAAAGAAGAAACATAGTCTTTGTATGACAACCATACATTCGAATAAGTCAAACTTCCTAAAGACAAAAAAGCCTTGAAGAACTAATGAATTTATAGGGTGAAGCATGGAGAGAATTCATTTAGTCCACGATAAAAAGCTAGACTAGAGGTTAAATGCTACGGTTAGAAGAAAGACATTGATTTTGGAGATATTTTCTCACCTATGACGAAAATATCCTCAATTTAAGTTATTCTAGGTTTGGTCCCAAGTCTTGATTTGGAAGTTGATCAAATGGATGTAAAAATGGTTTTCCCGTATGGTAATTTAGAAGAGAAAATTTACATAAAGCAATTTGAAGGTTTTGTGGTGAAAGAAAAAGAGAATTATGTTTGTAAATTGAGAAATGACTTGTATGGTTTGAAACAAGCATCTAGGCAGTCATATAAGAAGTTTGAATTTATTATGGTTCTACAAAAAGATTACTTCTAACAATTATATTTTTGTACATAAATTCTCTAATAATAAATTTATTATATTATTATTGTATGTTGATGACATACTTATTGTAGGTCCTAACTGATCGAGGATTGATAATTGAAAAAAAAAGTTGAGTAAGTCGTGAAAGACTTAGGGTTAGCCAAGCTTATTCTTGGGATGAAAGTTATTCACATTAAATGAGTTTTTCAATGTGATTTTTATCTTTTAGAGTTTTTCATGTAAAAAATTATCAATATTTTTATGTGTTTGATTATAATTTAATTGTTCATTATTCATATATTCAAGATAGTGCTCCTAATATACTCATAGGTGAAAAAAAATGATAATTAATTATCTATATTCACATATATATTTTTTATCCGTCTTTCTAAACAGCACACATAATAAAAATAACAATTGAGAAAAAGTCAAAAAAGGTAAGGTAGAGAAGGGTAATATAGTAATTTTAATTTTTTTTTTTTGGTTAAATTGTTGTCAGAAAGGACACATTCTTGCATAGAAAATTTTCTTGCAGTTCAAGCCATATTGTTCTCCATGCTTAGATATGTCTATAGATTTATAAAGCATATCAGAGGATTGCTAAAGCTTCGTGATGTCAACCTTTGACAAATATTAGCTTTGTGCTTTCCCAAAAACATTATGCAGATTGAGGTTAATAATTAATAATTCATAGTAACTAATGGTATATTTTAGTCAGACAAAGTAGGATCAGCATGCAATTACTGGAATATTAGAGGAGTGCCAAATCATGTCAGCAAACAATTCTGTACGTATATCCGTCAAGCTCTAATTTGTACACTTTTCTGTTCAGTATTATGGTTAGTAGAAGTCCTAAAATTGTGCTTGGACTCGAGCATTTCTTCTTTATGCGTGTGATGCATGCTCCTACATTCTTCTGTTCTTATGATGGTTGGTCATATTGCTTTTACATGCCTCTAGTTTTAGTGCCTTTGGAATTTTCAGTGGTAGGAACGCTCGCTTAGTTCACTCGAATGTCTGATTTATTAGAAAGTGTGTTTAGGAAGTATTTGAATACTAATGATTTCTTTAATAACATCAATGATTGAACATATAAAATAAGAGTTCAAAAAGAGATCCGATTGGACTAATTTAATACAATATACGACAACAAGCCTTAATAATTATATTTATTTTAGATAGGTGGGTTATGACAGATGAACCAACCATGGATTTTCTTGTAATTAAAAATTATCAAGGATATAAATATGTATATATTTATTTATTTAATTATTTTGTACATGGAGGCGAGGATGGCGTGGTTAGCGGCTTAGTGACCGCTATCCAATTTGTGTGGGCTGTCCATCACACCTTCGATCACATCTACTGTCGCATCTTAGCCATCCATTAAGGAGAGGCCTCGGGATGTGGGAGGGGCCATGGAGCCTGATAAGGACAAAAATGATGACATGACGCGCCACGACATCAGCCACGCTGGACGCACTGCCCGAGGAAGCAAGCATTAATGTCGACTCGATATGCGCCAACGTCACCAGCTCTCAGCCAACAACCTTAGCATTTGACCCCGTGTGCTCGGTCGAGGCACGGGAGCACGTCGATCGAGGCTCGCCCATACCTTGCGGCAGTCCGGTTCTCCACGCAACCCCATTGGCAATGTTAGACGCCACACGAGGTATTGTCCTGCCCCTGCAAGCGGGCACATCAGGTAACATCAAACTCATCTATAAATACTCTGGAGTTCTAAACGAACAGGGGGGACACTTCTTCACGAGAAAAGCTCCCTTCCATATGATCTGACTTGATCGTCGGAGGGGTCGGGTCGAGCATCCGACCGACGACACGTGTGGAAGGAACGGCGAGGTTACCTCTTCCCCGACGTTGCGGCGGAGCTCTCCCCCGACGGGACATCGGATCCGAACGGCCACCCACCGGCCCCCCAGAACGCCAAGGGCGGATCCCCGCGCATTTGGACCCGAACCAAGCCGCGTCGGCCCCCGAGGCCACGGCTAAAAAAGTTATTTACCATAACAAATTGGCGCTAGAAGGAGGGCCGAATGTCGAGGGATCCTCAGGCTGATCCCGACGAACTCCCTGCCGAAGGATCGTTCTTAGCAGGGGCGCAGGTCGTGCGTCCCTTGCGTGATGGGCCGCAGGCTAACGACCTCCCCGCGACCTCTGAACGCGGCTGGCATTCATTCGACAATCCGGATTTGTTTCGACCCGAGGGGGCTCCGAGCGTCCCCTCACCGGTGTCATCCGAGGCCTTTCACGACCTCGCTCGTCAAGTCCGAGCTCTTACGGATATGGTGCAAACTATCATCCCACTCGTCTCCCAACCGACACCCCCACTTATGACTCAGCCGCTACGGCAACAAGAGCCGCCCGCTCGGGCCCACATGACGCTTCTGGAGCCTTCTACTTCTCCTCGGTCGGACCGACCCCCCTTTCGGGGATCGTAAGGACAAACCGGAAGGCCGCCGGAGCTCGAGGTGTTATCTCCGGAATCAACGGACTCTTTGCAAGCCAGCTATGCCTTCTTAGTCGGCTCGACGAACTAGAGAAGGAGTTTCGCCCTTTCGGAGGGAGAGCTTCGGGGTGGACACGCACCAAGGATCTCCGTTCGCACCAGAGATACGAGATCACGTCGTTCCCCCGAACTTCCAGCTCCCTTCTCTGGACGCATACGACGGCGCCATTGACCCAGCGGACCATGTCGCCGCTTTCCGTGCCCAACTAGAGCTGCATGGAACGTCTAACGCTTTAATGTGCAGGGCGTTTCCCACGACCTTGAGGGGTCCAGCCCGCACATGGTACGACGGCCTGAAGACCGGAACGATCAATTCCTTCAACCAACTCGCCAAGGACTTCGAGCTCCACTTCGCAGCCCATGCCTGGCCAAGGCCCTCCGCTGCGGCACTACTCCTCGGACTCAAACAAAGAGAGGACGAGCCCCTCTCACGTTTCGTGGATCGGCTTTACCACGCAAATCCGGAGCTACTGGGACACTCACCCCTCTTTGTTGGTGCGGCGTTCATGGTAGGCTTTGCGACCTTCAAACTTTGTTGGTCCCTCAGAGAGAGGCCCCCCCACCCGGAGTACCGGATATGCTCCGCCGAGCCAACCGTTACATCATCGGCGGGAAGTTTGGGCGACCGCGAAGAAAGATGAGTGACTCGGGGACGGGCCCCGTAGTAGCGGTCAAACACCCGTTTGCTATCGGTGTAACCCTCGTGCGGGAATCTAGCCCTTCCTCAATCTCTTCCAAGCGAAGGCTCCATGTTTGCTCCGATCGCCTCTCGGCTCACGGTTAGCTTTGGTCTAACCCCCTCCTTTGCATTCGCCGCGGCAGCCACACGCCGAAGAAGCTCCCTCATAACTGCCCGCTGGCGGTGTCGCTCGAGTCACTGGCACCTGCCTCAGAGGCTTCTCGACCATACACCGTCGAGTTCACCTTAGCGCTGCTTGCTCCGCTGGAGTTAATCTCTCGCCCGAGCCTACCTCCTCGAGTGTAATGCCCGGGCCACCTCCTCGACCGCTTGATGCCCGAGCGCGACTTGTTTCGGTCTCGTCGCTGCGTCGTGTTACTTTTCGATCGATGGCCCCTCAGCGACCACGCCGGCGGTCGGTCCCGCTGCGTCGTGCTACTTTCGGCCCGATGGCCCTCGCGACCACTTGCGCTGACCCGACCCCTGCCAAGGCCGTGCTCCTTGGCCCCATGTTCCGAGACGGACTGCATATACCGCCCGCGTCGTCGTGCTCCTTGGCACCATGATACCGAGACATCTGGCGTGGTCGGCCCTCTGCGCGCCGAACCCTCGCCACACATCTGCCGAGCTCCCCATTGAACGGCTCGCCTGGCCCGGTCGCCGCCGGCCGCTCGCCGCGCGACCGAAGCTTCTCGGTCATTCACTATCGAGTTCACCTAAGCGCGGCCTGCCCGCCTGAGTTGTCTCTCGGCCCGAGTCTACCTCCTCGGCCGTATAACACCTGAGACCACACCTGCGCGGCCAGCCCGCCTGCGTCGTGCTCCTCGGCTCTTCGGCTTTACGCCACCCGAGACCACACCTGCGCGGCCCCAGCCCGCCTGCACCGTGTTCCTTGGCCCCATGTTCCCGAGACAAACCTGCGTGGCCTTCCCGCCTACGTCATGTTCCTTGGCACCATGATACCGAGACACACTGGCGCGGTCGGCCCTCCTGCGCCGAACCCCTCTGCCACACGCTGCCGAGCTCCCCTCAGAACGGCCTGCCCGCTTGAGCGGTGTCGCTCGGGCGCAGCCTGCCTACACCGAGCTTCTCGGTCATTCACTTTCGAGTTCACCTAAGCGCGGCTTTCCAGCCTGAGTTGTCTCTCGGCCCGAGTCTACCTCCTCGGCCGCATAACACCCGAGACCACACTACGGCTACCACATTCGATCGTGCTCCTCGGCTCTTCTGCTTTACGCCACCCGGACACACTGGGCTGCGGACCCACTTTGCGTCGTGCTCCTCGGCTCTTCGGCTTTCATGCACCCGAGACACACTGGCGTGGCCCGCCCGCTGCGTCGTCGTGCTCTCGGCTTTACGCCACCGGGGACACCTGCTGGCGGTTAGCGCGCGTCGTGCTCCTTGGCCCCTCGGCTCCTTTCTCCCCGAAATTGCATCCGCACGACCAGTCTACCTGGAGACAGAAGCCATGCATCGAACTCCCCTTGCGTGCCAACCGACGCATAGCTCCTTTCGGGGGGGAATATGATAAGGGCAAAAATGGCGACGTGACGCGCCACGACGTCAGCCACACTAGGTGGACGCACTGCCCGAGGAAGCAAGCATTAATGCCGACTCGATGTACGCCAACGTCACCAGCTCTCAGCCAACAACCTCAGCATTTAACCCCGTGCGCTCGACCGAGGCACGGGAGCACGTCGATCGAGGCTCGCCCATACCTTGCCGCAGCCCGATTCTCCACGCAACCCCAGTGGCAATGTCAGACGCCACGCAAGGTATTGTCCTACCCCTGCAAGCGGGCACATCAGGTAACATCAAACTCATCTATAAATACCCCGGAGTTCTAAACGAACAGGGGGGACACTTCTTCACGAGAAAAGCTCCCTTTCACATGATCTGACTTGATCGTCGGAGGGGTCGGGCCGAGCATCCGACCCGACCTGTGTGCAGGAACGAAGGCGAGGTTGCCTCTTCCCCGACGTTGCAGCGAAGCTCTCCCCCTAACGGGACATCCAGATCACCGCAACCGACCACCCCGACGGCCCCAAGGAATGTCGCGCCGGATCCCCGCACATTCGGACCCGAACCAAATCACGTCGGCCCCCGAGGCCACGGCTAAAAAAGTTATTTACCATAACAGTCCACATCGACAAATTGGTTATTAGGATTCAGTCTTATTTCTTCTTTGACTCTCTCAGTGATAATTGCATATTATATTCCTTTTTTGGGCATATGAGCTGATCGAATCATCATATGAGCTGTTCCATATCCCAATTTTATGGGGAACACAGATAATTACATATTATATTCGTTTTTTCAGCATATGAGCTGTTCCATGTCCCCAATTTTATGGGGAACAGAAACTAATGATATGCTATAATATTCTTCTCCCTCCCCATGGACGACACGCACTTCCTTCTTTAATCGACCACGGAGGAAGCGTTCTCTTCTTTCCTTTGGTGGATGACGTCGTGTTCTTATCGACAGAGACGCCAGCAGCGTCGTGAGTCAGCCCGCCCTTCTCGGACACGCCACTGTTCGACCGAACCGCCCTTGTAACATTCCAGGAGTGATATGGCAACCTTGCCAGAGCCTTACCTCCCGCTACTTAACTCGTGGGTAAATGGAAACAATTCCACCGCCTGGTCATGCGCCTTCTCGTTGCCCGATCGATTCATCGGGAAAGGGTCAGAATTGGAGTGCGAGGACGGGAAACGGAGATCAACGGCTTCTCGTTTTTACCCACTTTCGTACATCCGTTTTTGATTCGATTCAGAGATGGAGCCCGCTTGGGTCCACTTTCCATTGCAGTCTGAAATTAAATCAGATGGGGAGACTCCTAACGGCTGAGCTTTCCAAAACGGAATTCCCTTTCCCTCTAAGAAACGGCATGTTCAACGTTCGTTCCCTCTCTCACCTTCTATATATGAAAATGGAAGCATCGAGCTCCCACACGCAACTCAGAGAAGGAGAACACAAATCGTACCCCGAGACGACGCTATCGGATGGCAATAGCTACGAAAATCCCCACAAAAGTCCCCCGAACCCTCGTCGCCCGATACCTCTCCTCCGCCTCCACCCTCGCCGATCAGCTCCCCGAGGCCCCCTCGCAACCACCGGCCCCGACACTCGACCTCTCCGACACCCGGCAACTATTCGCCTCCGTCCCTACCGCCACCCTCCTCCGGTCCCTCGCCAACCTCTCCACCCTGGCCGCAGGGCCGATCGTCGACCTGGGCGCGGCGGCGCTGCGGGCGGCTGCCGCGGCGCCGGAGGGCCGCCTCCTCCCGGCCGCCGTCCTCGGGGTGGCCCGCGCGACGGTGCACCGCCACTTCTGCGCCGGCGAGGGGTTCGAGGAGGCGGGCCGCGCGGTGGAGGCGATGTGGGCGGAGCAGGGGCTGCGCTCGATCCTGGACTACGGGATGGAGGACGCCGAGGACAGCGCCGCCTGCGACCGCAACCTCGACGGGTTCCTGCGGACGGTCGAGATGGCGTCGTCGCTCCCGCCCATCTCCGTAAGTAGTTTACTTTTGGAACAAGGAATTCATACTTGGTTAATCGTGGAACGACACCTGTTGGTTCCAGACGTTTCAAATGGTGAAGCGTGTTTTGGTAGAACGGAATCTTCGTAGTATAAATTAATTTGGGAAACGCTTCTCTACTTATGGTCGTCAATAATTTGATGGTCAATTCAAATTGAGATGATGGAGATGCTATCGTTTCAAATTGTCATTCAGACCACCTATGAAGTTGTACGTAGTTTTCAACCATTACCGGATCAAGAGGAGTACAAGACCATTGGAGAAGGAAATAAGATTAAAACAGGAAGAGAAAAATTCCAGTTGAGTCCAATCACTTTCATCGATCGCATCGTTGAAGTGAAGTTTGAAGTGAACCAATCAAATCCACTAATTGCATTGTCCAATAATTTTTGTTCTTTCCTCTCCGCATAATATACATGATTACTATTGTTCACATCATAATTGCAATGGTTCTACACATAACGGTGCTTCATGTTTATGAAAAAAGAAACTGAAAACCTTCATAATAAATGATAATTCTCTTTCTATTTCCTGCAATACTAGCTTAATTATCTGAGAGATTTAGAGAATGCGTTGAATTCAGACATAAGACTCCGAGCAAGTGATAAGTTCCAATTAGTCTTGGTCAGCTAATTTCAGAGTACCAAAACAAGATCAAAATACTTGCTGAAATGCCAACTAGCTGATTAATACTCCCAGTGTTCATGTCATGTATTCAAATGAGGATGATTTATAGTTCCAAAGGACTAATGATGCTAACATAGTTTTTATGATCAGGCAAGTGTGTGCGTGAAGATTACAGCACTTTGCCCCATCTCCTTGCTCGAGAGAGCCAGTGATCTATTGAGGTGGAAGCAGAAGGACCCCACATTTCTGCTTCCGTGGAGCACCCATTCATTTCCCATTCTTTGCGACTCCAGCCCTCTCTATCTCACCCCTTCGGTGCCAGATCCTCTGACAGAGACCCAAGAGCTTGATCTCCGATTAGCCCAGCAAAGGCTGTCAAAGATCTGCCATAGGTGTGCAGAAGCTGGTATCCCGTTGGTGATCGATGCAGAATACGCCTCGCTGCAGCCTGCAGTTGATTACTTCACGTACTCGGCAGCAATACAGTTCAATCATGGAGACCAACCTATGGTCTACGGGACAATCCAGGCTTACTTGAGGGACTCCAGGGAGAGGATGGTAAACGCCGTCGAGGCCGCGGAGAGAGAGGGGATCCCTCTGGGGATTAAACTAGTGAGAGGCGCTTATCTAACAAGAGAGACCAATCTGGCTTTATCTTTGGGTGTGCCGTCTCCCATCCACGGGAGCATCCAGGAAACACACCAGTGCTTCGACAATTGTGCTGCCTTCTTGCTGGAGAGGGTCAGGAGGGGATCCGGTGCAATCCTGCTTGCCACCCACAACGTTCGATCTGGTAAGTACAGAGAACACAGGGAGTTGGAAGTGTAGATCTTGCGTTGATGGTGTACCGCTACTGTGTCACAGGGCAAGTCGCTGCAGCGAAGGCAGAGGAGCTGGGAATCGGAAAGGAAGACCAGAAACTACAGTTTGCACAGCTACTGGGGATGGCGGACGGGCTCTCTCTAGGACTCAAGAATGCAGGTTTCCAGGTGAGCAAGTACGTGCCTTTCGGGCCGGTGGAGCAGGTAATTCCATACCTCCTCAGGAGAGCCGAGGAGAACAGAGGACT
The DNA here is from genome assembly GCA_900464855.2 of Musa schizocarpa. NCBI lineage: Eukaryota > Viridiplantae > Streptophyta > Magnoliopsida > Zingiberales > Musaceae > Musa > Musa schizocarpa. Next base: position 44,835,642 of record LS990919.1, read on the forward strand.
CCTTTCCACCTCCACTGTAGACAGACAGCTCATAAGGTTTGTGGACTCGGTTACTTTGTTGGATGTTTCCTACTTCAAACTTGTAACAGCGCATTGCTGCATGTACTACAGGAAGGAGCTCATGAGAAGACTTGCAACTGCAGTTGTTGGGAGGACTTGAAATTACACAATTTTTTTATTTATTTATTTCTCTTTTTTTTTAGAAAAAAGAAAGATGGGGTTATTATCACCCCATGACAAACATGTTACAAAAGTATACTAAGAGAATGTATGAATAGCGTAAGTAATAGAAGATTCGATATTGTCATTTCCTAAGTTGAGTAGTATATGAAGATTTAATTGCAGACACATATGCCTTAAAAGATTGTTGTTTAGAGGTAACCAAATGCTTACAAGCTAACTACTTACTGCAAGATAAGGATTTACATTACTGAGTCAAAGACCAGAAACCAAGATTAGAGCATAGCCAAGACTGCTTTGCGGTATCCCCTCCGTTCACTCCCATCATATTCTCTCCTTCAGTCCCTTGTCTCCTCAATCCTCATAAACATCACAGCTTTATTTTTCTTGGAGTAACTCTTCCTCCTCTCCCCCCTTTAATCCTTTTAGCCTACATTTTCGTTCTCCTTTGTCGATCTTCATCGACACATATTGAAGATCAACCATGGTGAGCTCGCTTTTCTGTCCCGAACACGAGATGAAAGAATATGTCAGTAGGTGTTCCTCGATGGGGATTGATCATGTTTTGAGTCGTTTGATATATAAGGCGAATTCTTCGTTGGGGACGGCAGTGAATGACGAATGCAAGCTCAAGTTCTTGGAGCTGAAGGCCTAAGAGGAGCTTCAGGATCATCATCCCCAAGATCGTGGAGAAGCTTGGCCAACCCAAGGAGAGCTACGAAGACTTCACTGCATCGTTGCCGGCTGACGAGTGTGTTGGGTACATGGCCCCTTAATTCAGCATACGGTAGACCTTAATAAACGCACAGCTTATATCAATTATTAAAATCTATTTTTTAATTTTTATTTTTTTTTATCTATTTTAATTAATGTGCTTTTGAGTATAAACCATATATGTTTTTATAGTTTACTCGTATTTAAAATAATCCCTATATTTTAAAAAATATAGCACATAAGTTCCTCCTGTCAAATTTGAGTTGATAGGTTAAAGTCTGCTTACGTGGTATGTTGATTCATAATAAACTATTAATATAATGATACATATAATTTAAATTTAAATAAAAGGTCTATTTTAGTCTTTGTGGTTTTAGTCATAGATCACTTAGGCACTTATGGTTTTGTTCGTGTATACAATAATCTATATATTTTTAAAAATATAACATATAATTCCTTTCTATCAAGTTAGAGTTAACAGATGTTAGAGTTTGTAACTCATATGAAGCTATTAATATAATAACATATGTAATTTAAATAAAAAAAAATAAGATCACCATTAGTAGGAGGATTGTTATTGTGGGAGTGATCACTAGCTATAGCATCAAGCCGTTGTTTCCTAGTAGGGTATCATACGCATACAACCTCTCCCACGTTAATAATAAGCTTATGAGCTTCTGGTCTTGCTTCAAGTGGATGTGCATCAACTAGTTCGACACTAGGCATACGATGGTCTCTTAGTCCCTCTTCCTCTTTTTGGACGTCTTCATCCCCATCGCCTCCTACTTCGTCCTCTTCTACGTCCCCACCTATCATGCTTACGATATGGTGGTCCAACTCCCCTCATCTCTGCCTCTGGCTTCTCCTATCTCTATCTCTTCTCCTTAGACTATCGCTATGACCTCTATTGCTTCCTCGTCCTCGATAAGATAGACATTTAAAAAAAAAACTTCAATTATATATGTCATTAATTAATAATTTAGTATGAGTCAGTAAATCACATAAGCAGCCTCTAACGTTTGTTAACTCAGACTTGATGAAAGGAGCTTATTTACTATGTTTTTTAAAAATATAGATATTATTTTAAACATAAATAAAACCATAAAGGCTTAAGTGATCATGACCAAAACCACAAGGGCTAAAATAGACCTATTTTTTCAAACCTAAATTATATGTATTATTATAGTAATAGTTTATTATGAGTCAGCATGTCATGTAAGTAAACTCTAATGTTTGTTAACTCAGACTTTACGAGAGGGGCTTATATACTACATTTTAAAAAATATATGGGTTATTTTAGATACGAGTAAACTATAAAGGCTTAAGTGGTCAATAACTAAAATCACAAGGATAAAAATAAACCTTAACCAATTTTCTTTTAATATAAACTTGTGGCGATTAGGACAAAAGAAAGGGGGCAGCCATGGTTGTGGACGTAGCTAAGAGAAACCATAACAACGATAGTTAAGAGCAGAGGAACACGAGAAAAAGAGAATGGAAGAAGACGAACACAACATGTACAAAAACCATAATGCAACATGTACAAAAACCATAACGTGAACGTATTTTAGGCCAATTATGACTTTATATATAAAACTTAGTTAACTTAAATATGATAATATATGAATTTAACAAGTCGTATTAGTATGGTATCTAAGGCACATATAAGGAGTTCCCTCTATTCATTCTAAACTTACTAAACTAAGACTACGTATGTCATAGATAATAAATCATCGAAGGAGTCATATCAAATGTACTATTACTATAATTTTAAATTAGGATGAAAATTGAAAATAAACCTTTTTATATTCTGATATAAGTTCTCGCCTGGCCAAGTCATGATTCCTAAGTGATATCCCTTCATTAGGAAAATTAGATAGATCAAATTAATTTCATTATATTGAGTTGACGTTCAAAATTGATAGGATAAGGGATCTCTTTATATGATCCTTATATGACTTGTAAATTAATATAGTTTCTTACTGTTTATTATATAAAAAAAATATATAAGTTATGATCCAAGAAATAAAATTGAAGAAGAACTAATGAGATGAATGACCTTAGCAATGACATTTCATCAATTCATTAGCAATAAAAATGTTATCATAAACATTACCTTGTTGGACAAAGGTAGATTGTTCTTTTATTAGTAACCTAACTTATCCTTGTTGTCTATTAACTAATACCTTAACTAGGAGCTTGTAAATTATATTGTCATTGGATTTGAAGTCTATTATCGTATTAAGATTATCCACCTTAGATATAAAAACTAACAAAGTTCTACCCGGGTTATTGCTTTGCCAAACATACAATGGCAATAAAAATTAGAAAAAAACACCATGCTATACCTTGAGGTTTTCCTATTAACTTTTATAATATTTAACGTTAAATCCATTCAGACTTCTTTCAAAATCCATTTGATTAAGAGCAATATGGATATCCTCAAGAGTAAACTTATGACCGGTTGCATTTCTATCAAAGTTCTTTGAGTTCAAGAGGGAAGAAACATCATTCTACAATATAGTTAATAGGAAATGAAGCAATCATAAAGCAATTACGAAAACTATAAAGAATATACTTATTACTAGAGATACAATCCCTATTATCTAACGTATTAACTTAATTTTCTAAAAGTGACCACCTTATGGAAGAAAAAAATGTTCCTATCTCCATGGCATTAATACAATCTTCCTTAGGTAAGGAATTTGTAGACTTTTAAGATTTCATATGAGTTTCTAGCTTTGTATTATCTATCAATGAGAAAGATAATGATTGATATTAGTTAACCTATGTAAAACTTTACTAAGGGGTTCATCAAGGAAATATCTTATACCATACTAGTCATCTCTCTAACCTTAGTAGATTGCAACCAAGAACTTCTAAATCTAAACATCCTACACATGTTTTCTTTTAGAATAGTTAACTAAGACATTATCAAATCTAGTTAACACTCGAAATTTACTAAGACGATTGGTGCACTAAGTATATTTGCTATCATCATAGTAAGATCAGACATTGAATAAAAAATCTAAAAAAATCATGATAGATTGAGATAATAGGAAAATGGCCTCACTTTATCATCAATTAAGTAGATCACTATAAAAATAACCTCCAAGACTAAATATTGAACCCCAAAAAAATTTTATATGTAAGCAAAGTTCATAGTGTAAATAGTAAAAAAATTTCTTACTTGACTCTTCTATTATTAGATTTGAACTTAAGAACTTTTATTGATCATATGTGCTTTGAAGTTGTACTTGTACTAAGATACCAAGATTTGATCGGATCTCTTGTTTGTTGTTAGAATTTACTCTTTTAGTCTCAACCTAGTTTTTTTATTTATGAACCACATGTTGTCCTCCTACAAGTAAGTCTCCATATTCTATGATAGAAGAATCATGATAAATATAAAAATAATTATTGAGGTTTTTGGGAGTCAACGTAGCCTTGCCGATTGCCGAAGACCTCCTCAACTTTATGAGCCTTCTTCTTCTTCTTCTTCTTCTTCTTCTTCTTCTTCTTCTTCTTCTTCTTCTTCTTTGCATGCAAATAAAAAAACAAGTAGAGATTTTATTCTTCTTCTTGTTTGCATGGCAAATAAAAACACAAGTAGAGATTTTAAACCTTTCTTTGCAAGATGCTCATGTGGTTGGGTGGATCTCTTTAGACACAAGATTGATGACTCATAAGAGATCTTCATTTATTATTCTTTGAAATGCCTCCATCTTGTTCACCAACCAACTCATCAAGAGTAAAGCGACACTAATTAAAACTTGGTTATCATCCGTAGTTGAGAGCTTAAACCTATTCGTAACAAAACCTAGAATTAGTCTAAAGAAAATTTGATATAAAAGTATTGGGTTGAAGAAATTCAAGTGACAAGCTCAAAAATTGAATCTAAGTGGAGCAATCTCAACCCCCTCTCTTAGGGGTTAGAAGTTGACTCGTCACAGGAGTAAATTCAAAAGACTAACATTTGATTAACTAAGGGTCCCCAATAATCACTTCAGGATGGACTCAAAGAGATATGAAAGTAAAACAAACCAACTATAAGATGAATTATTTGCACTCTAATATATGTTTTTCAAAACTTGGTTAATTTAAGAAATTTTAATGAAAAATTTTTATATGGAGAATGCATAAGATAAGGTTATATAACAAAATCTCCTTTCTTTTTCACATATAAACTATTTATCTTAACATCCATAAGATAAGCTAGCTTGAAATCCATATTATCGGAGTGAAAAAAAGGATAAAGGAAAGTTTAAGAAAAAATCATTAAAAAAATCACACATCTAAAAGCAGAAGAATAGATAGGGTCATCTCCTATTAGTTAGTTGCTCTATTTTAGATATTTTCTAAAAAAATAATATTTTAGATATTATGTTTTTTTTAGATATTAGTTTTAATATAACATTTATATTCGTTAGCTTCAATTTAGAAAAAAAAGAAATTATGACTAAATATAGTTAATATTAACTAATTAAATTAAAAAGATATATATATATATATATATATACATTTCTAAATTATTTTTAACATTTTTTATAATTATGATGAGGTTATATAAGATATATAATAATAATAATAATAATAATAATAATAATAATATGTCAAAATAAAATTCTTCATTTGATATATATATAGGTTAAATAAACGTTTGAGTAGCTTATTCCACGTTCGTCGGCTTTGCGGTCCGGTCGTAGTTGTACACCGCGTTACGGTCTCTGTCTCTCCTCGACTTGCCTTGTATCTATCGATCTATCTATAAATACACACCCGCAAGAAGAAATCGTTGAATCCGTCCCTTCATCCATCCCTCTCTCCTCTTCCCTTCTCTAGGGTTTCCAAATCCACACGCAAATTTAGGTTGCGAATCCATCTTTCCTGTCTTTACTTTGTAAGGTTGTTTTGTTTTGTGTGGATTTCATGCGATCGTGTTTGAATTGCGGTGGATTTTTCCTTTTTTTTGTGGGGGATCGTGCAGATCGGACCTAAAGATGTTGGAACAGTTGCTGATCTTCACGCGGGGCGGGCTGATACTGTGGGAGCTCGGCAACGCGCTCAAGGGCTCCCCGATCGACGCCCTCATCCGATCCTGCCTCCTCGAGGAGCGCTCCGCCGACGCCGCCTTCCACTTCGACGCCCCCGGTGGCGGCGCCGCCTACACCCTCAAATGGGCCTTCGACAACGACCTCGGTCTTGTCTTCGTCGCCGTTTACCAGCGCATCCTCCATCTCCTTTACGTCGACGACCTCCTCGCCGCCGCCCGTCGCGAGTTCTCCCAGATCTATGACCCCAAGCGCACCTCCTATGGTGATTTCGATGAGATCTTCCGCCAGCTCCAGAAGGAGGCCGAGGCTCGGGCGGAGGAGATGCGGAAGTCCAAGCAGGCCGGCCGTGTCCCCGTTGCGCCCAGCAAGAAGCAAGCCCCTGGTGGCGCCGCCAGGGGTTCGGGGAAGCAACGAAGCAGTGGTGGCGGCGGCAATGGTGGTGGTTCCGGGAAAGATGAGTCTGATGGCGATTCAGGAAAGGGGCGTTGGTTAGCGAATGGTAGTTCGAACGGGCAAGAGAACGGAATTAAGGAGAATTCTCGCGCCCCAAATACTGTTGTAAAGGGAAAAGAGAACGGAGCCCCAGACATTGGGGCTTTCGATGTAAATAAGCTACAAAAGTTGCGATCCAAAGGTGGGAAGAAGTCGCATACTGGTGGCGGTGGCACTAAGGCTGCCAAGGCAGAGCCGACGAAGACTGTGAAGAAAAATAGGGTTTGGGATGATTCGCCTTCCGAGTCAAGACTGGATTACACGGATCCAGCGAATGAGAGAGGGGAAGGGCATGCCGAGGTTGTGGCAGCAGATCAGGGAGAGAGCATGATGGATAAAAAGGAAGTCGTGAGCAGCGACAGTGAGCATGAGGAAGATGAGGAATTGGAGAACGAGAAGCCTGGCATCAAGAAGAAGGGCTGGTTTTCGTCTATGCTTCAGAGGTAACAATTTCGATTTGGATGCCTTCTTGTTTCAATTTAGTGACTATTTTGGTGTGCATATTTCACTTGTTGGTTTGTACTGTCAGTTGCTTTGATGGGATTCGTCGTCTTCCCCGTTTAAATAGTCTATTTATGATCGTAAGGGCTTTTCCAAACACATTACTCTTAGTTACTCTGGACATGACTTAAATGTCCCTGATCTTTCTATCTCTTTGTATGGTTCCTTATCAACTGATGCTCATATAGCTGAATAGTTTTCTTGTATGTTAAATGTTGCATGTGGAACTATTGTTCTTTTTTATATCAGCGTTTCATCCCCTTTTGTAGTAATGTCTTATTATTTAATTTAATTACTCATCTTTTTTTATAATCCAATGTTGAGCTGTAGATTGAATATTTTGATTCTTTTCTTGTTGCATCATTCAAGTGTTACCCACCATATTTGAAATTTCATTTTCTGTAAATTCAATGGATTAGTTATTATCATCAACACATTCAACAATGTAGTAGGATGCCTGACAGAATTGCCCTAGCTGTTCATTTCAGTGCGTTGGTCATATTTTATCTATTAGAGAGATTGGTCAGCTTTTTTGTTCTTTTATTCATCAGAATTGCCAGATTGTTTTGTGAGACTTTATGGAGAGCTCAAATGTCTATCATCCCTAACTCTATGTAGCAGATATAACAGATCACTTTTCTGGAAGAGAAAATTGTGGGGTGGTGCACAAGGTTGCCTTTTGGTTCTTGTTTATTTTTGCTTGGTTATCTTAGAGCTAATCATTAATAAGGACAAGAGTTTCAAGCCACTCGAGGAAATAAAGAATCTCAAGAAATATATTTCTAAGATGTAGGACAAATTTCAAATAGGTTTTTTCTCTTACTAATGGGATGGATACTACTATAGCAATAACAACAGGCCATTCCAATTGTTTTGGGATTGAGCCAATCATCTGCTTGGATCTGTTCTTGCCATTGTAATTTGTTGAGGGCAGCATCATCAGTTAAGTTCCTGGAACCTGCTGATTCATTTGTTTGGGACCTGGCATGCTTTAGCATAGTCTATGTAGGTCCATCTTTCCTTGTGATGGATGTGGTGTCTCTGGAAATGATAAACATGAATCTGATGATAAATTATACCTCTTCCTTTCAAGCATTGATAGAGTGTTTCAAATTTCACTGCTCTTATTTAAAGTGGGAGATCTACATAACCTTCAAGCTTAACCTGGTATAGAGGTTTCTTTAGAAAATATTTCTTTTAGATATATGTTTGCTAACTTATATGAGATCCTAGAAACCATGTTTTGGCTTACTGCAGATTTTCTTCTCTGTCAAATGATGGAATTAATGTTAAAAGTACATTGCATATAGCATCCATTCATAGTTGCACAACATGGATACTCTTTTTGGTGCTTAGTCTAGAATTCCATCTCTACATTCATCAAATTAATGTGCTTGTGGTGTAAATTGTATTATACCCACCATAGTACTTCTTAGTGATAAAAAACCGAGACTTTGCAATAATTAGTGATCATACCAGTGATTTTGCAATTAAAACAATCTTCAGATCCACAGTGGTCTTTCAGTTTGTTTCTTTTACAACTTTAACTGCTAACTCATACAATCTCAGGCAACTGCAATTGACAATTAATAATTTGTTTGGTGAATTCTCTTGGTTTCAGCATTTCAGGCAATGCTGTGTTAGAGAAATCTGATTTGCAACCAGCACTGAAAGCTCTCAAGGACCAGTTGATGACTAAAAATGTGGTATGTGGCTATGTGCTTGGTCTCATGTGCTTGCTGCTCTTTTGCATGTACATGAAATTATGATGCTTGTTTGAGCTGGGTTTGCTACTCACTTTAGCTTAGAGTTACTTTATCATGGTACTCTTAGGCTGAGGAAATTGCTGAAAAGCTTTGTGAATCAGTAGCAGCTAGCCTTGAAGGGAAGAAGCTGGGCTCCTTTACAAGAGTTTCTTCAACAGTCCAGGTTTGTTGACTGTGTTGCATTCTTTGTGTGTGTGTTTTCTGTTGCAGGCTCCATTTAGCTGCAGGTGTCCTGCAGAACCTCATATGTTAATGTTGGATAACATTTGCAGACAGCTATGGAAGAGGCGCTTCTTCGCATTTTAACTCCAAAGCGGTCCATTGACATTTTGCGGGATGTCCATGCTGCTAAGGAGCAAGGAAGACCTTATGTTGTTGTTTTTGTTGGTGTCAATGGAGTTGGGAAATCTACTAATCTTGCCAAAGTAAAGCATATTTCTTTAATATGCCAAATTCAACTAGTATTGTTCCATATCTAAGGTATCTTTTCTCTTTTGTAGGTTGCATACTGGCTTTTGCAACACAACATTAATGTCATGCTGGCAGCATGTGATACATTTAGGTCAGGTGCTGTTGAACAGCTCCGCACACATGCACGCCGACTCCAGGTATGCTATGTTTCTCTCCTTTTATCTTAGTTTATTCATGGAGTGGTGCTACTCTTCTCTTAATCTTGTTGTTTTTTTACTAAGAGTATGCCATCTTTCCTTTGTTTATTATTGTTTGTTGGTAGGAGCTTGTTATATGCATAGAGACTGTCAAAGATGTTCACCAGACAACTGTCTAGCCACTTTCAGAAAACATGTTTGAATTATCACAATACCTGGTGTCTTTCTACCAATATAGCATTGACTGGTGAACCTTTCTTCTCTGTTTTTTGTGTTGAACACTAGGTTAATATTTAGGAGATGTATTGCTTTCTGGTCAAGTCAGGTAGTCAAATGATTAAAATTAAAATAACATTAGCCATTAACAGACTTTGATGCACATGTACAAGCAATATTCTGATTTTGGTGCGACACGAGCAATATTACAATTTCAGTGATAAGAAAGTTGAATGGAGTAACATTGTGATACCTAAAATGCTTTGCAGATTCCTATATTTGAGAAAGGCTACGAGAAAGATCCTGCAATTGTAGCTAAGGAAGCTATCCAGGAGGCTAAACGCAACAATTCAGATGTTGTTCTTGTTGATACAGCTGGCCGTATGCAGGTAAGATTGCTTAGTTGTTTGAGGACCATTTAATTTTCTGAACACTTTGGAGATGTATTTTCTGTAACTTTCTTCCTCTCACATATAGGATAACGAGCCACTCATGAGGGCACTCTCCAAGCTCATCAATCTCAACAACCCAGATCTGGTTCTTTTTGTCGGAGAGGCATTGGTAGGAAATGATGCGGTGGATCAGTTAACAAAGTTTAACCAGGTACTACTGTATGTCAACTATTTTACTCCTGAATATTGCTGGCTATTTTGCAAGAATACCTATTTCTATCTTAAATTTACATGTATGGACTGTCCATATTACTTTGTTCAACATCATTGCAGAAATTAGCGGACCTGTCCACAGTTCCGAACGCCAGGTTGATCGATGGCATCCTGCTCACCAAGTTCGATACGATTGACGATAAGGTTGCCATCATCAACTGTTTGCTGTAAAAGTTGCTTTTACATATATCGTTTGTTACCCATTCTCTTTTGGCTTTTGTAACTAGTGGAATTTTCGTGCAGGTTGGAGCAGCTCTTTCCATGGTTTATGTTTCTGGAGCTCCTGTGATGTTTGTTGGTTGTGGCCAGTCCTACACAGACCTTAAGAAGCTCAATGTCAAGTCCATTGTCAAAACTCTGTTGAAGTGAATGTAATCTGTTTGCTCTCTCATCATCGTTTGCTACTCCTGCATGAGTTTTAAATCTCCCATGACCTCATTTCCTTGACGTTGGAAACATACGAATTATATAATATCTTTAGGTTTGGAGTCATTATATTGTTGCCTCTTTGTTAACAGAATTTACTTCATTCTTTTGGTATCAGAAACTATTTATGGCTACAGAATCTTTGCTGTGGAAACTACTTTGCAATTACTTACAATTTAACTTAGTTCACTACATTGGTTCACCGTCGACTGCGTCATTATTGTACAACTCACAGCAACAATGCGTTGCCACCACATTCTGCTGCCTCTTTATTACACCTCATTGTCAACTGCACAACCAGAGTAAAAATGGTTACATATCATAAACATGATATATCTATAGATATATAGCTCATGCACACATCCAGGTATGTCTACTCGTATCATAAGAGACGAAAGGAGTTGATGCCTATGGGAGTGCCAATGCCAATCACTCAATTATGAATGAATTGAAACTCTGGTTGCGGAATTGCATTCCACTTGCACATGCATGTCTTTTGTGGTTTCACTGTATCAATAGACCAAACTTTCCCTTTTTTTTTTTTTTTTTTTTTGGTTTCTTTTGTTTTTTGTTTTGTATTTTGTGGGGCGAAACTTAAGAAAGTTTCAAATGGGTACCCAATAGCGATCGTACTATAATGAGAGGATTGTTCGACCTCTCCGTCATCGCACTCAACTTCTTACATATAGCTATATGAATAATTTTTAATGGTTGAGTTCTACAAAGCAAATGTTTACATGATGGTTGTAGTGAAAGAATTTATTAGATTCATCACGAGAATATCAATTTTTTTATTGCCAATATCTAGCACAATTTATATGAGCGTGAAATTAACATTTAGTAATAGAAAAAAACTTTTAATAAAAAAGAAGTAAAATTCGATCGATGAGTTTGTGCTATGGGTACAAGGTTAGGGATGACAGCTGATTTTGCTAAATGCAGTATTGGAAAAAAAAATTGATTGGTTCTTAAAGAAAGACTTTAGCTAACTTAAATTATTGTAAGGCCTTAACTATTAATAGTAAGATTTTGAGATCAAATTTCATCCTCACCATTTATCTTTAAAAAAAAGATATCGAGGAAAATTTATATCTTAGGAAAATGGCTGCTCTACTTTATTATTATTATTATTATTATTATTATTATTATTATTATTATTATTATTATTATTATTATTATTATTATTAGAATAACGATGAGTTTCCATGAATTTATTAATAAATGAGGTAAGCCTCCATTTACTTGTGTCTTACGGAAACCAGTGGAGTCAGCAGCGTGAAGAAAGGAAAAAAGAAAAAGAAAAAGCTGGCTGTCGAAACAACAAATGCAGAAGCGGACAATTGGATTGTTTGTATCGTAGCTGATTTCATTCTTCCTTGATTCAATAAAGAAAGAGAATATTTTAAAGGTGTCGAAAAGTTTATCTCTCGCGGATGGCCAATTGACCTTTTTGACAATCGCCTGTTGTGATCATTCCCAAACCTGACTCGGTGTGTATGTGGCATGGCCACAATGTAAGCCAGAAAAGTTCAGCGTTCACTCCATCCTCCTATCACGAATCTCCAGTGGGTCCAGCTTGCGTCGGCAGCGTATGAGGATAGCAGAGTCCCTACGGCGTTCAGAATGAACAATGGAACTCGACACCTTTTAAAGGTACCAGCAGGCGACAGGCTCCCCCTCCCCTACCTTTTCCCACCTTCAGTGGTTCATTTCATTTGTTAGAACTCACCGGAGCCAGTCATCAATCTCCTTCCTCTTCAGATGGCACAGGTTTGTGTGCACCATTCTTCATGCTACTTTTGGTAGCATGGATGTAAATGTTTTGTATGTGTTGCTTAGCTTTCATCTCTGTTAATTTTGGGATCCACTGGTTCGAACAGCAAAAGGTTGTCTTGAAGGTTCTGGCCATGGTTGATGACAAAACCAAGCAGAAGGCCATCGGAGCTGTGGCAGAGATTTATGGTATGTTCCTGTTCTACCTCATATTCCATCAAGCATCATCATTCCCTTTCATATGATGGTAAATCATTGATGCACTAAAGTAGATCAAGTAGGAGCCTTTCTTCTGGTTGGAGCATCAATATTTGAGTTCAGAAACTGCAAAAGGATTTCTAGCTTATTGCACATATAATTAGGATAGCAGGGATGTTAATGAAGAGTTCAGATCTTACAACAGAGGTTGCACATAAAAACTCTACAATATTGCTTTAATTACATCAATCAAAATATAAATATAGCCTTTGATTTGGACTTTTGGTAAGTTTTTTTTTTTTTTTTTTTTTTTTCGTTTTTGGTGAAACCAATCCATGCTTTTATCAGATCCTCTGGATTTTCACCTACCAATGAAATCTAACATTAAATAGATTACTATTTTTGCACCAGAATAAGTAGTACAAGAAAAGTTGCATCTCTGCTACCAACAAACTGAGAACAAAACAATTATTATAGAAAGAATAATGAAAAATGAACTCACAGTCAGTAATATGGTCTTCCATCTTAGTCTATTTTCACTAACTTAGCTGATTTCTTCGAAGAAAATTATTTTGATCATGCAAGATATAAAACTAAATCGTCTGACATTACCTCCATCAAAGTGGCGCATAAATTTACCAAGAAAACTTGTTGCTGTGCCAAGATATGAGCATCTTAGATTACTGAGACATATAAACTATTATGGGGTATCCATTAGATACGATGTGATTCTTGGCTCAGGCATTGATTTCATAGAAGCTGATCTGAAGGAGCAGAAGATGACCATCATAGGTGAGATGGACACAATCGCCATAGCTAAGAAGTTGAAGAAGATGGGAAGGATCGATATAGTATCAGTTGGACCGGCTAAAGAGGAGAAGAAAGAAGAGAAAAAAGACGAGAAGAAAGAAGAGAAGAAAGAAGAGAAGAAAGAAGAGAAGAAAGAGGAGAAGAAAGAAGAGAAAAAAGAAGAGAAGAAATGAATGATCAAGTGGCAGCACGTCAGCATGGTCTTTCGTCACAATAAACCGAGGAGCTATCCTATGTATCGTTAATGGCATCAAGAAATCGTCAACATCTTGCATCAAAACCATCCTCAAATCTTATGAGTTGCACATCATAAGAATAACCCCCTCTTGGAAACATTTTGCTGTAATGAAGAGCATCCGTCTTTGAAATAGCCTTGATATGCTCATCCGTTGCTCACATAGTTTCCATCTATGAATGATAGGCAGCATGGATGTCAAAACTCTCACACAGTGTTCTTGGCAGCAGATTTATACAGCATTTTCTTCCTCCTCTCTGTGTTTACGTAGGTCAGTTTGATTCAACAGTAACCATGAAAAGAAAAGGAAAAAATATATATTAACCCTAATCACAACAAGCTTCATAAAGAAATTGAAATGCACAACTGAGGCAGCCACTACAACCAGACACAAAACAACAAGCTCAGATGCAATCGAATTTATCTGTTGCTTTTTGCTCAGACGCAAACAGCTTGACAAATCTTGTGCTTGAAAAAGACAGCTTAATTAATCTACATTTTCCAGTTTGTATATGCAAACCAGTTAAGATTTGACATTTTGTATATATATAATATACATGTGTAAACTTGTCATTCATCATGGGCTTGTCTTCAAGTTCAGATACCTGATTGAATTATCAGAGAAGCCAGCAGCGAGGTGTCTGATCCACCGGCTAGTGTTTAGCCCTCGAGAATAAGAAGGATCTGCCCTCTTCTACGGTAGCAAATAAAAGATCTCTTACTTCAAATCAATAGGAAAATGATGGCTATAAAATGGAACTTCCTGCCAGACCATCCAACACCAACAGAAAAAAGGAATTATTTATTCTTTATGCAAGTAAATTGATATATAGATTTATATAACTTTTTTTGCAGTGATAAGCAACGAAAGTGAGATTAAGTAATGTAGCTGACACCTTCAAAATTTGTAGGATAAAACCTAAACCCCTAATAATCTAAGGCAAGTTAATTTGATGATACATCCATCAACAGGTGGCTAGAAGTGATTCACTTGATCTCTAAGGGTTTCTTGACTTGCATTATATGCCAACATCACAAAGCAAATCAGTGTTAACTAATGTAGGATGGTAAGATTGTGTATGAGGTTATATCCAAAACAGGATGTTTCTGGTCCTAATCAGTTTGGTTTGAAGCATGGAGAACCCCACGAACTCTGCCAAGGACAGACATACATACGTAAGTCCACCAACTAGGGATCAACAACAACATGCCATTCCCCCAAGAAGTGCTTCGTTCCACTCGACTACTCTCTGATCTAATCGCAAACAAAAAGAAATAGATCGGTGTGTCGGCCACAAAATCCATTAGCAGCCGACGACACTAACCAGAAACTTATTGCAGTTGTTGGAGTGCCGTCTTCGTGGACATCAAAGTTGGCTTCGTGCTGCACGGTTACCCACACGAATCCATCTCTGTGAGAGTCTCTCAGATTTTGAGATGTGTTCTTGAGTCGACGCATGAAGCAAACCAAATAAAAACAGCACAGATGTCGGATGAGCTGTTGATAAAAACTATCAAATGAGACCAGAAGATATTGTGTAGGGCAGCACAAAACCATGACACAGATGTGTTTCACAAGTCATAAGAATAAAACATAAAATTACTTTCAATCTTGAACTCTAACCTCGTTACAAAGAGATACAAAATGTTGACAGTCTAAATCGACAGTAAACATAAAATCTGTAATATGTTGCATTAAATACGAAAATATTATTTTATGTAAATCAAATAATTAGAACTGATTTAATGATGCATACCTTTTGATGTTATATGAAAAAAGGATCTTTGTTTGATGCATCGTCTTTAATCTAAGATCGATGTAAATATGCAAAAAGGAACTAGATCGTTCTCATCTCTTTCTATCCTTTAAGAATCGAGAGAAAAACTATAATTCCTCAATTGAGATAACCTTTATATTTCTTCTTATGTTCAGTCCTTAAAAATTCTGTCTATTTATAGGCGATTTTTCTTATGTTCAGTTCCTCTATTTATAGACGAGAGCAGAGAGTCTAGAATAAATAATTAGAAGAGTTCCTCCGGTCAGAAGAGTTCATCCCTGTAATTCTGTTGAGGGAAATCCTCCCTCCTAATTTGTATAAATAGGAGAGGAATATGTTAATACATTTAAGCTAAAGCTTCTTCAATAACACTTCTTCAATAATTCTTTTAATCTTTTATTCTCTTATCTTCTATTCTTTCTATCAATGAGTCCCCACAGAGTCACCTTCAAGGCAATAAAATGAACCCTGCAAAAAAGATGAACTTGCGATGGAATCAAGTGGCATCCACCACCTGACAAATAATTATATTTATCACTCGATGAAAAGAGGTAACCCATACATGTATGCACTTACACAAAATAATCTGCTTTATTTCAGTTCCAAGTTCTTGCTCGATCCTATACCTACAATCACACAATAATTCCTCTATCAGAAGGAATAAGAGTAGGAACCAGAAAAAGAGGTATTAACAATTCTAGGACTGGTAAGATTGGATACAAGTTAAAGTGGTCTTTGTAGGTGATGAGATTTGCTGCTAAACGGAGGTGACCAAATCTCCCAGAACGACCAACATAACAAAGTCAGAAACAAGCCTTCAAATTGTAACAATTCATGGAAAATTCCAATTTGAGAATGCCATGCATAAGAGAACCTATGATTGTTGATGCAAGCAACCAAATAGTACAAATTATGACTTCTTCCTCTGAGCACTTCAAGTTAGAAATTATGGACTGCTAGCCAACTTAAATAGAGTAATAGCATATATACACACACGTACGATTGTAGCAATACCCAATGGAGTTCTTAGGGAATATCAATTCCCCTAGCAAACAGATCTGCAAAATCAAGGGAAAATCCTTCAGAAACCAACAAAACTTTTGCTGGTCTTTTGCTTCTCTTTCCTGCTAGATTTCAAAGGTTTAATAGTTTAGGCTTATTTGTCAGTGGAAGTAGGAAACACAAAACTGTTCTTTAATAGTTTAGGAAATACAAAACTCCAAGGAAGGGACATCAGTATGACCAACAGGATAAACTTTTGCTGGTCTTCTGCTTTTCTCTTTCCTGCTAGATTTCAAAGGTTTAATAGTTTAGGCTTATTTGTCAGTGGAAGTAGGAAATACAAAACTGTTCTTTACTCCAAGAGATTGCTTTCTTTTAGAGGCCAATTCCAAGAGTATAAAAATAAAAAGAAGCTCGCTACCATAGAATCCTCTCCATTTAAGTTTCCTCGAGTTAGTGATATGCAGCATTTAGGTGGTGGCAAATCACGCAGAACTTTGTTTGATGCCAATTTGCTTTCTTACACTGTTCCACAAGCGTTTCTTCAGTCGACTAGTATTCATGCATATATATAGTAATTAAGTTAACCACCTCATATCAGGTAATCTGAACAACTAAAAGTATTGATGTAAGCCATAGTCAACATTGACTTGTAAGTCCGGAGAAATACAACAGTAACTAACAAAGGCTTTTAGTAAGAATCAATTATATTCCATCATCATTCAGTCCTTTTTCAAATCACAATCATAATGTCTAATTATTAAACTAGTATATGTATTAGTAGTGTTAGGGGAAGAAAAGAAAACACTTAATGAGTATTTTGTCTACCTTTGTGCCTCCGAAGAGAAAATACTTTCTCCTCGTAATCTTTATTGCTCATCCTTATTCAATCTTTGGCCATCGAAATTTTTTGGGCTCTAATACGGCTGGTTGAGGAGAGAGAAAAATAAAATAAAAAAAACAAAGATCAATCAAATAATGTACCAAAAAATTAATGCAAGTTTAATGTGGTTCGACAAATCCCACTTACATTTACAGAGAAAATCAAAATTTTTACGGTTTATAAATCAAAATCAATCTAACTCCCTTCGGTTATCCTTACTTAAGTATAAATTTTCATACACATCATCTCGTATAAACCTCAAAGAATTTATACGTTTTCTTTCATCTTTTCTAGAAACCCTAAAGAGTACCTCTTTCTTTAGACACCATAAAGAGAAACCCAAGTACACTAAAAGTATTCTTGATAT
Source organism: Musa schizocarpa (assembly GCA_900464855.2). Lineage (NCBI taxonomy): Eukaryota > Viridiplantae > Streptophyta > Magnoliopsida > Zingiberales > Musaceae > Musa > Musa schizocarpa. The sequence goes on from LS990919.1 coordinate 44,853,310, forward strand.
CTTGTTCATATCTTGTTCTCCCCCATAGAAACCTAAACATACATAAGATATTCATACAAGAACCAAACCTTAATTATCAAGATTTTCTTCTTTCACAAGAACTCTTTGCAATAAAATTCCTTATCATACTAGCACATTAACTCTAGGAATCCTAAAATATTTACTAATCCCAAAAAATAGCTAGAAGGGAAAAAGTTTGAGGTAGTAACGGCAAACCTACGCAAACTAGATTCCTGCATGCACCATTGCGGAAGTCATGGAAGACCTAATTCCGATGATCTTGCAACATTTTAGCATGAACGTAGAAGCAAGAACAACTAAGTTCAATAATGTTCTTTGCTAATAGCTCAACCTGATTAACAAAGTCGCGGTTTGATTGATTTGAAGCCGTAAGAAATAGTGCATGTTTCCATCATTAAAAGAACTACAAACAACTTCAAATATTCAAAATAATAATTTCTAAGAACTAATCTTTGAAAAAAGAATATTAAGGCAGTGGACCTTCTGCCTTTCCTCCACAAAAAGAATAGTATTGAGTTATTCCCTTGAAGGTAAGTTCGTCCATAAGATTGACTATATATGGTTTAGAAAGATACCAGTCTTTAAAATCCTTCAGTCACAGTGAAGTGAATGTTGCTGAGAACAGTAAAATCTCTCCGTTAACAGGAAGGAAACGTATAAGCTGCTCTAGAGACACAAGTTTGTCTGCCTAGAAAAAGAGAAATGCATTTTTTTGTATGGAAAAATATGCAAAAGACAGAAGACACATACAAGATTCGATTCGATGTTCATATATTTTTCTCTGCAAAAGACATAAACAGGAAAATATGTACATGTAAAATGGACAGTTTGTTCTCAGAAGGAAGTCATATTTCCCTTTGAAAAAGCCATACAGAAAAATGAATTAATAACTATGAAACATACATAGCACAGCATTTCTCGCATGCAAAATTATCCAGTGGCCTGTAGAAGCTACTTGAAAAGTGCACACAAAACAGAATTAGTAAGATATACACTCATAACTTATACCAAATACTAGATGCCAAGGATTGTCTACACTTGTAATATAAAGGTAGATAAAGGTATCACATATAGTTGCATTTGGAATTAAGATTAGGAGAACTGCAGCACATTAGTCATCTACAGAATTTAGAATAAACAAGATAGCACCAAATACTTCCCAAATGGACAACCAAGGAAAAAAGACTGTAAGCTAAATGAAAAAGGTGGCTTTGAACTCATCAATATTGTGAATCATGTAACAAGAGATCACGTGAAGCAATAATAGTAATCGAAAGAAGAAATGATCATAAACTACTTGAAAGAAGAGCACATTAAGAAAAGTAAAGGACATGTCAGATAAGAAAAAACAGTGAAACACACATAAAATGGCGATAAATTATTGATGTATGCATGTATAACTTGGTAAAGAAGTAGAGAGAGAAGAAAAGAGAAGTGTTAATACCTAAAATGAGTGTAATTCAAAATATAGTTTCTACAACACCTGTAATTAATACAAAAGGAACCCTTAAGTTAGTACCTAAAAAGATTAAAAGACTATTTAATTTTTAACATAATTTTTAAAATTTTTAGGTCAATTAATCGATGACTTTTTGTTAATTTCATTGTCTACAATAAACTTTTACGAAATCCTTATAAAGCTAAATGATTCTCTATCATTCTCCCTCGATGAAAATGAACTTGATCTCCAAAAATAATCTGTAAGGTATTAGTCTAATAAATCTAGCACAAAATTATAAAGTTCCTCTAAAGTAATCCAAGTCAAGGATTTTAATATCATTCCACTGGTCCACCAATATATAGACCTCCTGCTACCGAGCAGCATCAATCTTTTGGCCTCATATCAGGTGATACGAGGTTGTATCAGGTGGTAACAATCAAAATAAAGCCCTCACGGAAGAAGTTGTCTCCCTCCGACCTTGACTCCTCGGCTTCTAGTGCCGACCTCCCTCGCTGACCTCATCGTCAAGAACCACGATCGCTTGAAGAAGCCCTCATGGAAGAAGAAACTATCTCCCTCTAACCTTGACTCCTCCGCTTCTAGTCCCGATCTCCCTCATTGACCACGTTGTCAAGAACCGTGACCACTTGAAGAAGCCCTCGCAGAAGAAGAAACTACCTCCCTCCAACCTTGACTCTTCTGCTTTTGGTCCCGACCTCCCTCATCGATCTCATCGTCAAGAACTGCAACCACTTGAAAAAGCCCTCATGGAAGAAGAAGCTTCCTCCCTCCAACTTTAACTCCTTTGTTTTTGGTCCTGTCGCATCTCTCCTCATAGCGATGTCTTCGGACGATGGAACTCGACCTAGCATCGCCTTTGTAAATCGCCTTCATCATCTCTCATTTCTACTAAATATGTCGAACTTAAAGGGTTTTATTTATTTATTTTTTATGCGTACTACTTGGTATGCCCTAGCGTACCACTCGATACCCTGTACCATACTATACTGAGCAAAGCTCGATGCATTGATACAATATGAAATTAAAAATCTTGATCTAAGTGTTATTGGAAGCTGGATGATCACACTACTTGACAAAAAAGTGTTGAGTAATTCTAGCATATATCTAAGATAACACATTTGATGACACTTCTCTATATCAACCTTATGGAGAACAACATAAAGCAGTTTGACTGCTATTATAATTTCATTCACAAACTCCCAAAATCTAGAAGATAGAATTATCTTCTTTACTTTTTTTCCATCACTTGATTTTGAATATCGTGAATCCGACCAATCCTATAACATCAGTATTGCCTTGAGACTATCTCTTTTCCTGGATTGACTTTAAGTCGATGAAATTTATAATGAACTAAGTGATGTTGAGTTAGAGTATCTCACCATTTGTAAATTTTTGCATCAAAGAGTGTACCTAATGATGATTGTATATAAGCTTTATCATCGATTGTGCTCTTGCCACACATTGTCTTACTAAAGCTAAATCACCAAAATAGGAAAACTCTTCATTAAGCTGATCTTCTTGAAATTAGCTTCATAATCAATCATAATTTGGACAATGTATTATGGCCCAATTCCTCTACCATAGTATCCATTAGGTTCTTTAAGTAGTTTGTATCTTGAATTTTATTTGAAGCATTAGCTGACTTGTGAAATATAATTTTTTAGTTGTAATAGACAAGAAAATTGATGATGTACATTTTTGTAGGTTCGATCTAACTATCACTTATTAGTGTTACCTCATACTCATCCGACTACTTTTTGAAAGATTTGATTCAAGCCTTTAGTTTTGCCACCTCCTCATCTAAATATATATATCTCCTTTAGTGTAGGAGGTTAGATACTTATGCTAGCCTTTTAGATCGAAGACATATGCTTTGATAATAGGGGCCTTGAGTTATGTGTGTTAGAATCTTGTTAAAGTTGAACTACTTTGTTATTGTCTTATCAATATCCCATTTTTTTTTCTTTTGGGTAAGCATAATCAATTCTTATATATTTTACTAATCGTAGAAGATAAGCTTGCGGATCAATATCAATAATTTTTGACCTCTTACTAAGTCCTCTCATGAAACCTCGAATTTAACCCTATCACATGCTAATAATCCTACTCAACTAAGGGGTAGTTGACTACCTTATGTTGTCACTCATCTAAAAGTGGTGTAGACCCACTACCACTGCTATACTCTTATTCTAAGTGAAGTCATCGATGTCTCATTGCTTTCTCGTACATATAATGATACTCTAGTGATGCATGAATATTAATGATAAAATTTAGGTCAACATCATCACTACAACTTTCATATTAATCATAAATGGGTTCCTACAAAGCCTGCTTGTATTCTTCTTGTTCTTTGAGCTTTCATAACACATCATCCTTTGCATGTCATAACTTATCTTAAAATACTTTATGGACCTTTTTATATTTTGTAGTATTGGAATACCCACTAACCAAATGTTATTTTAGTTAAGTGATTCGTCAAGGTACCTTGACTGGTGTAGTCAATATGAATGCATTGTCAATGATGTCGGTTATTGTCCAAATAGTAGGTATGATCCTAAGCATTATCATATGTATATTCGTTTGGTACCATGTTCCTATAAATATTTATCAAATTAGTAAATTATGATTAGCCCTAACTATCATCAAATTTGAAATAACAAGCTATGATTATATATAATGAATTATACTTTACCTAATATAAACATGTGTTTGACCCTAAAAGGCATCAACTAACCAAACAACACTAATTATGCTAATCACGGATTAAAAACCTATGATAATGTCTACTTAACCCTACTTTGCCACTAACAACATGTGTTTGACCCTAAAAGACATTACCTACATATATTGAATATATATTGAATATCGATGAAAACAATATTAGATCTGCTAATCATAGCATTAAAAACCTATGATAATATCTAATTAATCCTATTTGGGCACTATAAACATGTGCTTAACACTAATTTACATTAACTACATAGAATTGACCCAATACAAGTCTAATATCAATGAAATTAGCATTAATTCCACTAATCACATAATTAAAAAATTGTATTATTACCTAGTTAGCCTTATTTTACCACTATAAACATGTTAATCACCCTTGTTAACTACATATATTAGAGATAATCATGTTATGAATTAATAAAGAACTAGTAGAGGAATACATATTTTTTTAATAGAGTAATTCTCCTCAAAATGAGATGTTAGATAGTCGTAAACCTCCCAAATGAGTCTACTATTAAGTTGAAGAGTGAGAAATTGTAAGAAAGAGAGTGATTTGAGTATAATGAGTTAGAAAAAGTGTAAGAATGAAAGAGATTGAAAAAGGGGAGAGAAATGAGCTTTTAAACTCATTCAAATGCTACTAATGGTCAAATTGACCATTAGAACTAGTTAAATTAAGATTGTCGGATCAAATCGATTGAAGTTCGACTATTACCGATAAGTAAAAATCAAATTTCAGACATATCACTAGGAGGGGGTGTATTACTCTATATGCCCCTCTGAACACAAACCACTTGGTTTAGGATGATCCATATTCCAATCACCCATCAAACTAGTACATACATCTCATAACATATCGACTCACGCGAAATGACATTCCTCAATTTAAACCTACCAAAATTGAAAGGCTTATCTCAAGCATTTTTTATGTACCAAGCATTATTAGTACATGATCACTTAAAATCATAAAAAACATTATGCTTCAAGGTATTATAGTTTTTTTTTTAACACTAGTATTATCTTGTTTAAGCTTTCTGATCTTGTTTTAGGTTGAATTACCCATATTTGAATATATATGAGTAAGGTATGACTATCTATCTCTAATTCATATAAAGTATTAAGCTATTGATACTTTTAGGTATTTATAAATAAAATAGAGAGACAATCATAGAGAAAAGTCAAATTATTAGATCTGATAGGAGTGATAAATTTTATGATAGTTATGATGAGCTCGATCATAATTTTAGTTCTTTTGTAGCGAAATTTTTATGCTTAGTATATTTTTACTAAACGTGCCACATAAAAATAGAATTATTTGAAGGTAAAATCATACTCTTATGGATATAATTAGGAGCACAATGAGTTATTTTTTTATACTCAAATCAATTAGAGGTAACACTCTAAATTAAATATGATTCTGTATATCTTGAATATGATTTTTGGTAAGTCAATTCCATCAATTTATTTAGAGTTATAGACTAGTAGGAAACCCAATTTGAGATATTTATATATTTTAAATTATCCCGTAAAGATAAGAATATTTAAACCACATGAAAACAAATTAAATTCAAGGACTATTTTTAAATATTTTATTATTTATCTTAAAAAGTTCAAAAGGATACAGATTTTATTATTCTAAATAAAGTACGAGGATAATTGAATATGGTAATGTATGTTTCCTAAAAGAATAGTGAATCACTATGAGTTTTTAAATATTAAAATTTAATTTTGATATTAAGAAAATATAAGTTGATATTTTTTATTATTTTATATTCGATAGATTATTGTTTCTCAAATCACTAAAAGAATTGATGTGGATCAATACAAAAATAACATTCATGAACTCCCACATGATATTATCATTAATGATCTTATATAATAATTACAATCGATAATTTGAAGAATATCTAAAAGGAAAATATGATTTACTATTTTTTTATTATATAGCATATCTACAAAAATCATATTATGATATAAGAATCAAAAGATCCCTTATTATTTTCATAAGTTATGAAAAGTAATAATTCTATAAAATGGTATGATGTAATAAAATAATAATTAAAATCAACAGATAAAAATGATATGTAAGAACTTATCGAATTTTTTAATAATTATAAAAGAGTCTATTATATAAATATGAGTCAAAAAATAATATCGAATGATATAAAATATAGACTTATGGTTAAATATTTTACTCATAAAGAATGTATTGACTATAATGAGATATTTTTTCTAGTTTTTTAGATAAATTCATTAAGAATCATTATAATATTAGTGGTTCATTATGATTTTGAATTACATTATATGGATATGAAAATAAGTTTTCTAAATGAGGATATAAATTTATATGTATTAACCTACATGATTCATAAAGAAAATTAAAAAAATATAAAATTTAGTATATAAATTTAAGAAATTTATTTATGATCATAAATAAGTCTCTAAATAATGATATATAAAGTTTCCTAATATCATTACTTTCTTTAGAATTTAAGAAAATACTATTGATCTATATTTATATTTGAAGGTTAGTAGAAACTAGTTTATTATATTAGTTTATATGTAAATAATATTTTGCTTATATTATATTAGTAGAAACTAGTAGTGATCTTAATTTATTATACCAAACAAATAAATTTCTCACTAAGAATTTTAAGGTAGTTAATATAAACAAGGTAGCTTATATTATTAGCATTGAGATATTTAGGAATAATTATCAAGATTATTAAGATTGTCTCAAAAATAATATATTTAGTATATAGCTTTACTCAGCAAATGGTAGAATTAAAAATTTTAGTCAAAATAAGTATTCTTAAAATGACTTCAAAAATAATTTATAAAAAAAATATTCTTTATATATATGCAGTTAAAAGTTTATTACATGCTCAAGCCTATACTAGACCCGATATCAATTTTGTAGTCAGAATATTATATATATATATATATATATAAGAGTTACTAAGGAATAAAAATTAAAAGGCTAAAAAATAATAATAAAATACATAAAAGGGATGAAATATTATATGCTTATATATATAATTAGATCAACTTGAAATAATAATATTTTCAGATGTTAATTCTATAAATTAGTTTGATAATAGGAAGTCCACTTTATGTTTTATTTTTATTAGTTGAAAGGATAATTTATAGGAAAAAATAAGTGATGTATTATTGCATTATTTATAATAGAAATTGATTCATGACAAGAGGCTACTAATTAGGCTTTATAAAATTTTATCTAGACTTAGTATTGTTAGACTCAATTACCAAATCACTGAAAATACTTTGTGACATGTTGTAACAATTTTCTTTTCTAAGAATGACAAGTACTCTAGTAGTTTTATGCATTATAATATAAAGTACTTTGTGGTCAACAAAAAAAGTCTAAAAATAATTAATATCAATTAAAACTTATATTTTACTATATTGATTATTGATCCATTCACTTAGGACTTATGGCCTAAATATTTAAAAAAATATTATAATATATTTTTGAGTGAACATTATAATTGAAATTCTCATTTATGTAATTAATGTTATTTATTTTTACTATCCTGTCACATTTATGTATACATATATTATGGTTGAGTGCGATAATAGGATTGTCTTGACAAGATAAATTATAGAGATAATTTTGGAGTATATTAGGAATGACTAATAGTGTTGTGTTACATTAGTAGTCAAATTTAATATGATATTATTATATTTATTAGATTTATTAGTTTATTTTATAAAATTTGTGTGTACGTGTGAGATATTTTAAAAAAATATATATAATATAATTAAGTAAACTTATTTTTTAGATAAAATTTTATTTTATTTATTTTAATTTTAAATTTCTTTTATATTTTACCAATTAATGAGTAGAATCTTAGATTATAAGGCTTTATCTAATTAAGTAAAATGTATTATAGATATAATTGGATTCTGATTATGATTATCAATCAATAGAAAGAAAGTTCAATTATAGTATGATTCTCTAGGAGATACCTTGATCGGAGAGATTTTCCTAATTATTTATCCTAGATTCTCTGCTCTCCCTTTAAAAAGATAGGATTTCTTAGAGATAAAATAATTTATTATTGAAAGATTATAAATTTTCTCTTATTTCTTCTTTATCTATAATTCATTGCTTATAGTAATTTAAAGAATAATAAGAGAGGAGAAGACGAGTCTAATTCATCTTTTAGATCGCCTTCGGATTTGATGATAGTGTAATTGCAGATCAAATAAAAGCTTTTCGAGTCATATCAAAAAGGTACATATTATAGATTTAATATATTATTATTTAATTTTAACTTTTGACATTAATTTTTTTTATATAATAATAACATAATCATAATTTTTATGCTTATAAATATATTTATATGTGTAGAAAACTTAGAACTTCATAAGATTCAAACAATTGATTTTTTTTTTTTTTGGTGCTCGAGTTAGTATCCTTGTTGAATTCAAATATAAAAGACTTATGAGGATGTGAGAAAATATTTTGAGTGTTTTTTACTTTGGGCTATAAAACATGAAAAAAAAAAATTGGGTTTATATAAGAGGATTAGAAGGGAAACTATAGTTCAACTTGATTTTACTCGATTAAACTTACGGTTTGATTCGTGTAGAAAGATAAGAAATATCGAACCTCATAATACTGACATTTTTATAATTTTCATTTAATTATTGATCTTTTGTATTGTTTTTTTTTTACCTATATTATCTTTCAATATATTTTATATTATCTTTCTCCTATGTGTCTTCGTGGAGGCATATGGCAATTGTGCTTAACCCAAAAGAACTACTTAACCTTTGTCAAGTTCTAGCAAGCCATGACCAGCTTACAATCTTTACTAGCATGCTTTTCTTAAAAAATGAAGCCTGCAGGAATAGTATTGTCTACGAAGCTGTCAGAGTTAAGATTAGATATACATCAAGTTATTGTTTATTGGAGGTAGTTATTTTAACTAGTAAATTCATTCCAATCCCACCTTCGCTATTTACAATTTTTTGTTAAAACAATATTTTTTTAATTAAAGTTTTTTAATCGGATTCATAAAAACTTATCGATGTTATGATTCTTAGATTTTATAGATTAGAAAATTTAAATTACTTTTCTTTTTATAAAAAACATTTCAAATTTAGGATCCTCTAATTACATTAAAAATCTCAAAACTTGCAAGACTAAGGTACAATTGTCTGCTTATTTATAGATTTGCAAACACAAATATAATAAATAAGTCAATAGGTTCCTCCTTCTATATGTTAACTTTCAGAGTTTCATAAAAAAAGTATATCATAATTTAATATTATTATAATTAAATTATTATGATTTCTTCAAAAACTGGCTCCAAATTCTGCCAGGAACCATAGAAACTGCATGTAGTTTGCAGGCTATTTTTGTGTCCACTTAATATAGGACTAGGAATTGACAGGACACAATAGAATAGATTAAATTTCTTATATTAGTTCTCATCCTTCTCTTGAATGATAGAACTTTTCTCTTCCCTCATGACAGAAAAGAAATTGAACCTATCCTGTGAAATTTGTATATTTATCTTGCTCTTATGGAGAGTTTAGTTCATTCAAGAGAAGAAAAAAAACATATATTTGTTCTCACAAAGTTCATATTTACCCTTATAAATTTTGAGACAACATATTTGTTCTTGTAAACATTAAAATTAGCATACATCCAGAAAATTGAGATCAATCATATATAATTATACTTAAATCTAGCTAATTCAAATTAAATATATAATATAAATTTTCTAAAGACTCTAATATTTTATAATTGTAATAAGCCTTTAAAGAGTATTAATGTCATTGAAGGCTTTAGGTAACATATATGCAAGTTTTTAGATTTTGTAAGGGCATATACAGCCTGCATATATATATATATATATATATATATATATATATAAGATATATAATAATATAAAATAAAATAAAAAATCCTTTTCCTCTCCTCATCAGTTTGACTGAGTCTTGTGGTCTGAAGCTTGCATCCCTCCGGTTTTACCTCCTATGTTTCCTCCCATTCTCCCATATTTCTTCACCCACTTCATGCAAAAGGTTAATAATCTTGGTTTTCGCTTGGCCTCCTTCGTTTGTGATTGATTGCAGGAAGAACTCCTAGAGTTTGGTTCCTTCGCCATGTCCTTCAGTGGCACCCAGGACAAATGCAAGGCATGCGAGAAGACTGTCCATTTCATCGATCTCTTGAGCGCCGATGGAGTCACCTATCATAAGACCTGCTTCAAATGCAGTCACTGCAAGGGCACTCTCTCGGTACGTCTCGATCCAGAATCTGCAGAGGTGGATATTTTCGCATTAATCATCGCATGCACTCTACTGTTTAAGATGTGTCTCTGTCTCCCTAGATGTGCAACTACTCTTCCATGGATGGTGTCCTCTACTGCAAACCTCACTTTGAGCAGCTCTTCAAGGAGACAGGAACCTTCACCAGAAAGTTTCCTACAGGTGTTCATCGACGCTTCGTCTCTGATCAGATACATGATGCTTCTTCAGTGATCTAATAGCGTTATATGTAGGATTATTAGATTTTCAGTATTGATGCTAGGTTCATACATGATCTCAGGTACAAAGTCTGGAGAGAGGAATGAACAGGTGAGGCAATTCGATCATGCATGATTCAAACTCTAAGCAGATGGTTATCTGATATGACCTTGATCTTACCAGTCCAAGGCACCAACCAAGATCTCCTCCATGTTCTGTGGAACTCAAGACAAGTGTGCCGTCTGCAAGAAAACAGCATACCCCTTGGAAACGGTCTGCTCTACCCTCCCATATTACACGATAAGTAACCACGGGTGAGAGACTTGACGAGGCTCGTTTTGCTGATGCTGCTTGTGTTGGCAGATGACCATGGAAGGAGAGTCGTACCACAAGACCTGCTTCAAGTGCTCCGTCGGCGGCTGCATGCTCACGCCTTCGTCCTACGCCGCGCTCGACGGCATCCTCTACTGCAAGCACCACTTCGCGCAGCTGTTCATGGAGAAGGGCAGCTACAACCATGTGATCCAGGCTGCTTTGGAGAAGCAGAATGCCGGGGAGCAGCCGCCGTCGTCCGAGCCAACGCCTGAACCCACCGAGGACCAGGAACAGACATAAGGGCGTGAACACAGCGAGAGCATTAAACCTCGTCTCTTCTGTTTGCCTTCTTCCTCTCCCTCTCACGAGAAAAGATTGGTGTGTTTCTTCTTTGTTTGACTTAATACCGTGACAGATGCAACAAAGGAAAGAATGGTCAACTTCAATTTACTCGATGTGTTTCATGCTTAATATAACGAATGATCATTGGAAATAAACGCAGCACAGAAATCTGTGCTACTTGTATGCCTAAGAAACAGTTCTTTTCTTTTACTAGTTGAGGAAACATGATTGACCAAAAAATAAATGCTACTTTTTCATGCCACACTACTTTTACGTTGAGAGTTCATAAGTTTCATACGGATCGCAGTTGACTTTACATTGAAAAATTAACTAAAATCTTATCATGTGAGAATTATTTACAAGTTTTCTTATATTAACTCAAATTCTTACATATAGATCTTACTTTTTCATCACTGACTTTGCATCCTTTGGGGTGAGAGCTATAGCATACGATCTCTGATGTCTAAAATAGAGTAGTAAAAACCCATGAGACAATGGTGGAATCCTTAGGGTAGTGAACTAACTACATTCTATGCATCAGATCCAAAGGGGTTTCAAGTTGACCAGCCAGAGACCTTTTTCTAATAATGTTGCTCATCAGTTTGACCCGTGGATATCCAAGTCACATTACCCAAGTGAGGTAAGATGGACTACGTAACTCAGGTTAAACCATAGTTTGACTAACTGAAGAAGATGAACTACCCCATAATAAAGTTAAAGAAAAAGATTAAAGTTGGATAGGTTAAATGATTGAAGTTAGATTATCCAAGGGAACCTGATGAGATATGTAATATAGGTCAACTATAACCAAATATATTTTTGCCTACGTATGTAAATGTCTACATGTTACTGTATTATCTCAACTGCAGTATTATATTGTTTCACTCCACCATCGTCAATCATAAGAATACATCATGCTTCATTTTACAAAAATAATTATAGTAATAGATCATGTGAAAACAATCAGATAATTTTGCCCAATGGAAATAATTGCAATAAAAGATAGATTTTTATGGAAAATGATTATGTTTTATCCAACAGATGACAACTACAGTAATAAATTATGTAATATATAAGATGATTTATCTATGATTATACTTTACAACCATTGGGGTACATCATAATAATTTCATAAAAGACTATTAGATTCTTTTATCAAAAATAGGGTTCATATAAATTTAAGATAGCCAACTTCAAATGCAAATTTCAAAGAACGACTTCATATAAGTTTGTGGTAATATAATGTGAACAACATTTTACAGAATAATTTTTCATCTGATCCCTCAATGTGCAGCACCTGAATACAGAAATTAATGATAGTTAGACAATGTTAATTTCTATACAATGATATAAATGTTGAGAAGGAAATACAACATAAAGCACATAAAATTGATCATTTTATGAATAACAAAAAATATCATCACAAAAACCTATGTCCTATACAAGCTACATTATTTTTTTTTAGCAACATCACTTGGTTGAAAAAGAACATCATTTAACTTCAATTTTACTAGTACAATCTTCAAGATGTTTTTGTTAAATTTGGGTTAGATAGAGCTATTGCTAAACACACATCATTTGAATTCAGTTTCATGAAGTTTTTCTAACTTTAGTTCTAGATTATAGTTCTCTAGCTTTACATCAATAATTACATATTTTCTGTTCATAATTTTATGATGGTCAATGTATATTTTTTCTAAAAAAAGAAAATTTAAATGCTTCTTAAACAATATATGACGGGTATCATCAAAATAAAATAACAATGACTCACATACTTTCTTTTAGTTCCTCTTCGTGTTTCCCACGCTATAGGTTCTTTCTCCCAATCCGAGATCTAGAGAAATGAAAGCCAAAAAAATTAATTGCATAACTCCCATTTACCTAATACGTGATCCTTTATATACAATGAGCAACAATATAAGATTTATTTTTATATGACAAACAACAAGATAGTAATATTCTCAAGAATAAGAAAGAAAATAAGGTTCATGGAAATTATTTTTGGTGAGTAATTTAGTATGAATGAATGTTCAGAAATGAAGTAGATCAATAACTCACAAGAAAAAGTCTTAAAGGAGTGATAAAGCATTATTAGTTAATTTGCTCGTTCACCATCCAAATGCATGAAATGATGATATATTAGGCACCAAACTCACTACCCACCATCCAAAATGGTTTTGGCTATCAGAATTCTTATCCCTAAGAACTTTTAATTACTAAGAAGATATAACAATCTTTTGGTATAAATAGTATGCTTAATAGTGAAAAGATCTCTAAAGTCTAAACCTCTAAACTTCTTAGGAAAGATAACTCTACTCTAAGGAAATTTTCTAAAAGCCTTGATGATGTGCAAACGTATTTTGTTTGAGATATTCATATTTATTAAAGAATGCATGTGTCTTAAGTTAATCACCGAGTTGTTGATAACAATTTTTCTGGCTTGAGAAAAGAAAAAATTGGATCGATCTTTGTGTTCGACTCGGCTTAGAAATTTATCTACCAGAAATTATGGAATCTTTTAGAGATTCTACTAGTTGATAGGAAAGAATCTAAATATTTCATAAGCCAATCCCCAATAGAGATACCCAAGAAAGTATAAATTCTATGTTTGTCATCACTACTATAATTGGGTGGAAAATATAGATTAGATGTAGATATATTAACCTTTAGATTTGTGATTGAAGAGTATAAATTGCTTAATTGATGGAGTTGCATGTAGCTTTATTTGCTCTAAAAATCAGTAAGACGTGATCGACAAGCATAAGGTGACTAATAGGGATCCCTTTGATTTGAAAAGGGAAAATTTTATTTCGAGAAACCATATGGTTGAATATGCTAGAGAGAAATTATTAGGTAATAATGAAAATATAAGAGGGCAAAGGATCACCAAGATGGATCTCTTTGTATCCTTGGAATCAATAAGAGAGATGAGACACATGCATAAATCCAATTAATGGAACATTGTGAAAAACGATATGTCAATAAATTATATTAAAAGCTTTAGCAAGATCAATCTTGATGAGAGTAAGAGGTTTAGAGCTTTTGGAATGCCTCGGGTTAACTCGTTGGCTAGAAGAATGTTATCATGAATGTTTCTACTCGATATGAAAGTCAATTACTTTTAAGATATGAGATTGTTTAATAGGGGGTTTAAGATAATTGGCAATAACTTTCGAAAGAAACTCGCAAAGGAAATTATAAATAGCAATAGGTCAAGAATCTAGTTATCTCGTTTTAGATAGGGAAGACGAGGAAAGTTCCCTCCTAACCATAGGGAATGTGAAAGGGACTACGGAATTTGTTGAAAGCATCAAGTAGATTAAATTTGACTTTGTCTGGAAGAGAGTTTTAAAAGCTCGACAGCAAAGGAATCTCGTAAGGGATTCAAGATTTCGATCATCTTAGAGATTTATAAAAGGAATGGACAATTTAGTAGGAAGAGGAAAGTTATTGACAACCTCCTTAGATTGCTAGAGAGTTCCATAATAATATGCAAAGACAACACCAATGTCCTTATTGTTAGTTAAATTAGATCCGTCTTGAGATTTTAAGGCAAAGCATTTTATTTTTTTTCACTATTAAAATAGTTAATTTATGAAAATATGTTATATTTTTATCCTCATCACCAACCCATGGGGTTTTAGCTATAGTCCACCAATAAATTAGATTTTATTAATTTAAAACTATAAGTTTATTATTAAGAGATTGAAGCACAAGATATCAACATCATCAATAATTGAACCTTTGTGTTTAAGGTCCAATAGGAAATCAAAGTTTCAATATTGAAAAGGTTACGAGGAAGGGAGGACATTGGACAAGGTTCATCATGCCCAAGAAATCACTTGTTTTGGATAATGTCAATGAGACCAGAGTCTTCGTCCTAGTGAGTCTATTAAGATACCTAAAGTTGTCATTTAAGTTGAAAAGAAGAGGATCAAACGAGCTATAACAAAAAAAAAGAAAAGAACCTTCCACCAATTTTATTAGAGGCATTAGAGACCACGTTAGAATCACTATATAAAAACCATAGATTTTCATAAATTTTAACTTGAGCAAGAAATTTCGAAAAATCATTGCTAAGGAAGGATTAAGTGCTAACGAAAAAAGAGGTTTGGATCTCTTCGACAGTAAACAATTTTCTTCCTTTGCTATGCTTAAATCCTTTTCTTTTGGTACGATAAGGAAGTCTTTATATATTTGAATCTATATTTTATAAGACAGGGCTTCGAATAATTATACTCGTAAATCTTGTGTACTTTATATTTCTAGTCCCACTAGTCTAATCCAAAAAATATATTTAATATATGGTTCCTAAGTGAGAATAATCCGTGACCAATAACATAATATTTAATAGTAATACTCCTTTTATAACTAGGCTAATCTTGGATGGATTCTGCTAAGCTTTAAAGTTGAAATTTGCTTTTCATATTTCGAAAAAAAAAATTATATTTTTTAGGTTTTGATAAGAGACAATTTGATCGAACGATCATTGGTGTGGTCCGTAGATTTGTAAGGAATTATTCGTAATAAACGTACTTATAAAGTTTCATGAACTTCAAAAAGCACTCCGAAGATGAAAGAAATCTGACGTATTTATGAATCCTTGATTTTTGTACTCCTCGATCGCTGAGACTAAATGATCCGACTTCTAAATAAAAAAGTTTTCTTTAGGTTTTTGGGAACGCTGAGTTGTGTGGAAATGCTTGTCGAGCTTCCTGCAGATGCTATCAGCCATGCAATTTAGGGACGGAGGAAAAATCACGTGCTCCTGGAATTTCCATCGCGTACTTTGGAGGTCCCTCTCGAGACCAAATCAGTGCCTCGTCACCTCCTGTGGGTCCCACGAAAGTTTGGTCTCCCTGAGTTGATTGAGGGCCCACCCCCGCGTTGAGAAAACTTTGGGGGTGGGGTGGGGTCCCCAAACGAAGTACTATCCAAACTGCTTTTCCGCACGTGCTTCGTGACGAATCTTGACGCAACAAGGGCCGACGAAAAGGAAGGGAAAGTAACGGGGCTTCCCCCACACCCCCAAACCCCCCCCCCCACCCCCCCGGGCGCTGTTTATTTACTTACTTATCTATTTATTATTTTCATTTTTTTGACCCGTTAATTCCCCCTCTTCTTTTATCGCATCTTTCTTTCTTTGGTTCGTCCCTTCTCGTCCCGATCGCAAACCCCCGCCCCTTCTTTCTCCCGGCCCCGTTCCTCCTCCGCTCGCCGCCGTCGTCCGCCGCCGGCGATCCCCTACCCGTCGTGCAAGGTAACGACTTCTCTGCCCCTCTCCTTCCTCTCTCTACACCCCTCTCTCTCTCTCTTATTCCTCTTCTCTCCCCTCGCCGTTCGCTGCTCCCGCTTCGGGCCGGGCGCAGCACCCCTCCTCGCTCTCTCTCTTTCCTTCCTCGACCTTATGCAGCTGTTCTATTCGGCTGCCGAGCTGCCGGTTGAATAGGCGATGACTCTGACGCCCGTTGATCGACGGAATTACAGATTCTTGGACGGTGCGGCAAAATCTTCCGCGACATAGGTGAAAACAAAATAGGGTGAGGAAGAAAATAAGCGGTTTTGGAGCAATAAACGCTTGTAAGTTCGATCGGACTTCTTATTCATTATGAATCTTTTGAATGTTCTCCTTCTTAATTTTCATTATTTTTAGAATTGTTTGTATTGAAACAATTGATGTAATGGACAATCTTATTCTTCACTTCATCTTTTGCTCGAATTGTATATTTTACAATATAAGGACATTTTAGACAAATTAGACCATCTATCCCTTTGGGGCTAAATCTGAGCCCTAATTTCACCTGCTTGCCCGGCTCCCTATCTAGTATTGATTCTCCCTGAAGAATGAGCGAGATTGCCTTTCGGGCTTAACTTGAAGATCTCCACACCTTTTAATAGAGCATCGATAGCTGAATCACTTGTCTACGAATCAGGGCTCTGCTATTGCCAAAGAATGTCTGCCTTTTGCGGGATTGCATAGATATATCATCATATAGGCTTTTTTTTTTCCCCCTTTCTCTTAGACAAAATTATCGTAGTTCCGTTTGATGCATGGATTTTAAGTATGTTGGGCAGTATACTAACAAGTAACATCCGCTATCACTGTCAAAATATTTTAATTAAAGAATACTTAGCAGCAGCAAAATTAGTGTACCATTATCAGTTTTTCATCGGACATGTAAATTCTGGATGGTATGAACAGTATTTAAGATCATGATCTATTGTTTTATTATTTGTATAAACTAGAAAAATCTTTGGTTGGATCGTCATATATGGGCTCGCATAAGTGCCTAATTAGGTAGTGAAACATAGGATCCACATCAAATTTTCATGAATTGTAGAATCTTCCATGTTACTAAACTATCTCTTATTATCATATTTGTCATTTACCAAGTAGGTGTAATGGAGTTGTTGAACAGTATGTTACATCTGAAGTGTTAGATGCCACATTTGTAGTTAACATGAATCTTTCATTAGTCACATTTCCTCCTCAAATCTTCACAGGATTTGAATTATAGAGTTTCTCATGTTCAATCTACACATGGTCAGCGTGACAAGAATGTAGGCTTCATGTCCACAATATGGCAGTAGAGAGAAGGGAGTTCTGTCAGTGTAGTGGATCACGTTGGCACCATCAATGTGGAGAGGTAACATAGCTCCAGTGAGGCGAGTGGTGAGAATAAAGGTCTTCTTGTATAAGGGAGTGGTGAAGATTGGTTAGGCTTTGCAAGACACATTGTGCTTGAGAAATGTCCATTCCGGGGAATGGTGATGTCGATACGGTGATGTCAACTGCCCAATTTCACTGCTCTGGGAATTTAACGAATGAGAGCTAGGAAAGAAAGAAGAAACTTCAATTTTATTATGATGAACTGATAGAGCCAATAATTGTTTGGGCAAATAAGAGAAGGAATTTTTACAACCATAATCACATTGAATGACTTGAAATCAAAGGTTAACAAATACACAGCTCCAGTAAATAAAGAAAAATAAGGAAAAAAATAATAGCACTCTTTTTTTAATTCATAAAGCCATAATGACTTGTATAAATAAAAAGAAAAATCATTTAGCCATCTAGGAAATGCTTAAGAAACTTTGGAGTGAAATTGAGGTAAAATATTGTTGGCTAGCTTACACCCAGGTTTATGTTTGTACAAGAAGAGCATAACCCCATGTGGACCCTCGAAAAGCTAGGAAGTTCCTTACTTTTTATAAGCTGGAGATACATTCTGGTATGCTCATTACATCTGCTTCGTCAACACTAACCTTGATTTATTATGGTTAAGTGATTTATTTACATACTAAATTTGAACATGCTTATTACTTTGGCCTCATCATTTTCCTATTACTTTATCCATCTCTATAACGACCAAGGAAGAAACAAAGAGAAGGAGCAGAGAGGTGAAGATTGAAGAGTACGAGAATGTAAGGCTGGAGGAGGAGACATAATTTTCTGTAGCATGTAAGAGGAAAGGAGAGAGGAAGAAGAAAAACAATAATAGAAAATTAATTTAACCAGTCAATAACTACACAAGAACTGCTGATTGACATTAATGTAATTTATGAAAGTTAAACAAGTTTATAGTGGTACGAATAATATTTATGATTATGGAGAGGTATATAAGTAATTCATGTCAATTGCTACTTGCAGGGTAGACCTAATTTTCCCTCTAAGGAGACTGATATTTTGGATTTTAACATGGTATACATGAGTATAGTTCTTTTACAAATTTAGCTAGTGACGATTGATAGTTGGAATTATGCTTGAAGCACCTTTTTTTCAAATTTAAAGCAACAAAACTTGAGGTGTACAGTCTTTTTTTTTCTAATTTGGGGAAAGAAGGAAATAAGATATGCACAAAAATGCTATTGAAGCATAGGACAGGGGCTAATTAAAAAAAAAAGGCAAGGAAAAAGATGCTTGAGAAGAAAATATGCTAGAAACAAAGTGCAAGAAAAATGGTGTAGGAAGGGAGAAAACTACATATTCATGTGTGTATTTGTTGTGTACGCACACAGCCATACACCAATATATATGCATTTTTTGGAGAAGTGGGATAAACATGATTCTAAAAGATGCTATACTGCACTAAAATTGAGTAAATTCAACTTACAACCAACAAAAACCTTGAATGATTAATCTTTCTTGGAGTATGATGGATCATGAATTCTTAACAATCATTAGATATTCTGCCCCGTTTCCCATCTAGAGATATTCACATATTTGAACATCAGTAGGAGTGTAAGATCTAGGGCCTTCTTTGTTTGCTTCAATCAGGTTTTATGATTCATCCTTACTATTGATATGCATGATGTGTTTATTTAGTATTTTTGGCAGTTTTTAAATTGTCTCTGAATTTATGCCACTTTTAACACTTCCTTATTAGTCTACTTCTGTAACTATCTTAAGATAAATCATGCATGTTCATTTTGTAAACGGTGCCCTGCCTGCTGTTAGTTTATGGTACTTGTGAGTTTAGCTTGACACTTGGTGAATCGAAGTATCTAATCAAATGTCCATCTTTTCAGATCATCAATTTGGTAAAGATGGCAGACACCAAATTCATTGGCAAAAGATGGGAGGAAATGGAGACTGATGTCTTAGTGAAGATATTTAAGGAGTTGAACATGATCCAACTGGCTCCAGTTTCCCGAGTTTGCCGTTCATGGCGCTTGGCTTGTTCAGATCCATTCATATGGAATACCCTTGATCTAGGGCTTCTGCAGTCCAACTTTATCCAGACAAGGGCATCACCATACATTTGGGTGGACGAAAGATCTGATAAGAGGCTGACTCGAATATTGCGGGTGGCTATGGCTCTTAGTCGTGGAAACATTACATCCATGATATTTCATTTTAATTTATACATGAAGGATGACCATCTTAGTTACATATCTGAATGGTAATATCTTGCCTTGCTTTTTTAATTTATTTTTTAATTAATTTAATTGATATCAGTTAAAACTTTCTAGGTCTCCAAATGTTATTTGCTAAGTGACATATTGGCAAATTTGTTTGATCCTATTAGTGGCACTCGGTTCACCTATAAGCTACCAACTATGGCCCACGTACTATTCAGTATATTGGTTATCCTTTTTCCATGTACAGCATGATTGAATGGCTAGCATCAACCCATTTGAACCTGCAGGTTTTCCGCATCTCTTTTCAGGACAAACAATATCTAGCATGGAGCTTCTAGGGTAGATTTTACCTTTGGTTATGCATAACTGTGGTGAATTTCAAATTCTCTAGGTCAATTTTTTTTTCGTAATTTCTATTAAAATTGAAGGATAGCAATCCATGGAGATCATCAGATATTGTTGTTTGATTTATAACACATTTAATGGTTTATATTTTGAGTAGTCACAATAAAGTTCTTCATTTGCAACTTGGGTGATTAAGGTTCAACTTGTAAGAATAGCTTATTTTTTCCTTCCTAGCTTTTACATGGCTAAAGACGCATCCTCAATTTGTGTTGTTACTATGACTTTGTCAGGTCACCTCATCTTAGAAGACTAGTTATGCCTGCTTGGAACCGCATCACGAAAGTCGGAATATGCCAAGCTATCCGGAGATGGGAGAATCTAGAATCACTTACAATGCCCAGCATTGCCCATCCTCCGTACATAATGGAGGAAATAAGCAGGAGCTGCAAAAATTTCTCACAACTCAAGGTTATGGGTACATTTGACATGCACTTTGCATCTGCCATTGCCACAAATCTTCAAAAGCTGAAAGTATTAAGTCTGCGGTGCTCGATAATTACGAAGGAAGCCTTGTTGTATATCTTGAATCGCATGGATAATCTGGAGGTGCTCAATATATCCCACTGCCTTCTGCTTGAAGCCCTTGCAACTTCTGGACGGAAGCAGGTTCGTTCCGAACTAGACCAGTCCATCCTTCAGAAAGCTTCACGGATACGAGAATTCTTTCATTGCCAAAGCAGCTCATGCACCACATGCAAGAGAATGATTGAAGACGAAGGTCTGATGAGATGGTATCGGTACGAGGACTGGTTCTGGCGTCGGGATGAAGTGAGCACCCTTGATCTCGGAGACTATGGAAAGTTGTTTGGCAAAAACTGTGTGAACAGCTTGACTGCATAGTGATAGTAGTTATTCTAAGAATTTAAGTTCATTTTTCAGAAGCTTTACAAACATTTTCGTAATATTGTAATGAACAATAATAGTTTTGACTGATAATTTGTTGCGGTGTTCTCCAGCTGTATCAAGTGAATGCTAACGGGGATCATAGCTTGCATTATTTTTGGGACCGGTAATAGTGAAGCCCTTTTCAAGTGTTATTTTCCTGATAATCTAAAAAAAAAAGGAGAGAGGGATTTTTTTTTTTTTCCGATTTATGTGCTTTTATCTTAAAATAATTATACAACAGGTTTAAGGCAGCACGTGGAATTCACATGCGACGGAAATCATACTCTACAAATATCATCTCACTGGAATTTGTCACGTACTTTGTAAACTAAACATTATTTGTGCTTTAAAATACCCTTGTATCCGGACGAGATACAAGGGTATTTTAAAGAACCTGATAGCATACCCTAAAAGCAGCGGATCACAACCATTATGACATGCCCTCACGACGTGGCCACATCCTATTGGGTAGTGACAAGAATTCGGGAGCCCCGCCTTCTCCAATTGGATGCTTCCGCGTCGCGACGGTATGAACGCAACATAGACGCGGACAGGACGGGAATGTAAAGGCACGGTTTAGAAATCGACACCTCTTTTGATCACATCTCGGCCGTCCATCACAAGATGCAATAGGGAACTAACTCTAACTTACGTTACCCTCATTTCCTCTTCGTTTCGGACTCCTCACCGCCTCCGCTCGGGAGCAGGGGAGAGAGAGCGAAGGCGGTGGCGGTGGCGGAGGCTTGGGAGGTGGCACCTTCTTCACGGTGCTGGCGATCGTCACGACGACGCTCTACCAGGTGTCTGTCGGGGTCCTCCATCGCCATCACCGGAGTCCGAGATCTCGAGTGTGGTAGAAATATTTATATATTGATCTGAATAAATCAAAATAAAAGAAAAAAAAATTCAGTCAGTCAAACTAAGGTTTGAGAGAGTCTTGTAATATTAAAAAAAGAAATAGATTATGGCTCGAGGAGTAAATTTATAAATAATAAATAAACTTCAATCTTTTTAAGACATTTCACCTCCATATGCATGACACTCAAAGACCTCAATCTATTCTCCGATGATGCTCCTTTTAATAAAAGTAAAAAAAAATAATAATTATATCAAATCAAATATATGATCGATCCTTCCTAAAGAAAGATAATATTTTGACTTGATTTGAATAATAGTATTTTTTTTATAAATAATATTCTTTTGTTAATAAATTTTTATCCTAATAAATATAAATATTTATAATTTTTAACCTTAAAAGGTGTCTTTTAAATAAAGAGAATAGAAAAAGAAGAAAGAAAGATAATATTTTAAATATAATAAATAAAAAATAAACTACCTTTACCTCAAGGAGCAAACTCCAAAGACGAAGAAGTCTCACACCTTCTCGCACATACATAATGCGATAATTTCATCGGTAAACAACTATAGTTTCATACCACTTATACTAACATGGGAAGTACTCAATTTACTGATCTGATCTATTCTTTGGCATAACAATGTCCTAGCCCTTTTGATAAGTCCAAGTATAAGAAAAAAATAAAAATTATAATTGTATCAAATTAAATATATGATTTGTCATTTCTTCGAATAAGATAAAATTTTTGACTTTATTTGAAGAATAATCTTCTCTTCTTTTTTGATAGACTTCTATGTTCTCGTAAATATAAATCTTTAAGATCTTCAATCAATATATATAATCTTTCATCACAATCATAAATTAAATTCTTTCTTTTTTTTCTCCTTAAGTAACCTAAAAATTATGAAATTTACAAAATATCTCTAAACTAATTAAATTTATTCAAATAAAATATAAATTAAATATCTCCTGTATCGGACTCTTTTACTACATAGCAACTTGTCTCAAGTTCAAATAATTGCGATATGAATTGATCTTGATCATAGAACATTTTGACTAAACGAAAGACTCTTATACCAAATCCGATATAAACATGCACCCAAGATTTTCTTAATAGATGAAAACGAAAGAAAGAAAAGAAAGATAATAAATAAAAAATAATTACTAGATTTGAGCGAATTACTATGATGAAAGTCTCGTATCTCCGTACATCTCACACATCCCCAGGTCCTCGAATAATTCTATCCAAAAAATAAGGAAAAACATAATTTACTGATCCATTCTGCGATAAGAGATTATAATGTTCTAGCAAGGATCGAGTACAAATAAATATAGAAATAAAAATATAATTAAATCAAATCAAATATATGATCTATTGTTTGAAGACAATAATACTTTTGAAAAAATAATATTTCCTTTTAATGATATTATTTATTGATAGACTTCCATCCTCCTAGATATAAATTTTTAATATCTTCAAACAGGAGATCTAGTTTTCAATTATCATCATCATTTGACTTATTCCATTTGCTTTCTTTCTTCCTTTGAGTTCAATAGAAATGACCTGAAACTTACAAACGTTCCTCCCAATTTAAGGTTTTAGTCTTGCTAAAACATAACAATAGAATCCCCAATGCTAAAATATCCTAAACTTTCTGAAATCCACCCAATCTTTCCATGGCCTTAGAGCTAATAACATTAATTTTTTATGATAATTCATTTATTAATAACTTCCATTCTGTAGGTATGGATTTTTGTTTTAAAAATTCGATGGATCCTATTCATTTGGTTGGATAAAGTTCCTAAATGGTTGGTTCGTACACAAATTTTGGTAACACAGTATTCAACATCTCACATCAAATGCCCTGCATCTTTCAGAGATCCAATGGTGTTTTATCTAGTGGTCATCCTCTCAACATAAATGCTGAAGTCCTTATTTGTAACATCCTTGATTGCATGTTTTGCCTTCTCTTAAACTTGACCTATAGATCTGTATGTTGCCTTCTCAGGATGTTCTATGCACCTGGTGGACCATATGCCACTATAGATGATGGTAAAGCTGCAAGTAGAGCATTGACAAAGATGCCATTTGAACCAAAAGATCTGACTGGTGATATACCTGGACTTGGGTGCCTGTGACCGATGGATCTGATGGCAATACCTCTGAAATGACACAAACAATCACAGAGATAAAAGGGTGTCTGACTAAACCTCTTTAATATTTCTTTTGCCCATTGCCTCCCGTGATGGTACTTTTGACATTAATAGGATGTGGTTCCTTCTTGCTTTAATCTACTCCTTGCAAGGTAAGCAATGGCTAAATAAGTTTCCTCAGGTATAACAGGTCGTGAACGAATTGTATAAGATGGAACTTCCACCATACATGGACATCAATGTAGCAAGCATAGAACAAGGAGATATTTGCGAGATAAATAACAGCTCAACAGTGAAACATATTAAACTCTAATTTTGCCAACTTATTATCCCTTTTTCTTCTCATCCTTTTCTCTAGAGCAGATTTCCAGTATGACCAATTTTTGCATATGACGTCGACATAAAACATAGCATCTCCAAATCAGTGCCTCAAATAAAAACAGAGCAGAAGGCAAGTTATTTGTTATGCATAATGTTTCTTGGCATGCAAATGATGCAGTTGCAGGATAAGAAGAAAGGATTCGATTAACATACGGAACATTACGATTTACACTTACAGGGAAATAATTACCAAATGAGGTATGACATGCCATGCACAAGTTTTAAATAATGGTACTTCCACCTTACATGATCGTCACTGTGGCAAGACGAGGAGATATTCGCCGAATAAATAGCAGCTCATCATAATATACACTCAACAGTGAAATACGTGAACTCTTATTTCCCCAACTTATTAACCTTTTTGCTTCTCATCTTTCTCTCTAGAGCACTCAGCTTAATTGTATGGACAGCGGAGTGGGGAAGCATTACTATGTTTCATTTCCAGTATGTCTATTTTTGGCATATGATGTCAACATAAAACACAGCATATTTAAATCAATGCCTGAAATTAAAAAGAAAAAATGAAGGCAAGTTCATTGTTTGTAAAACTTAAATGTTATTGGCATGCAAATGAGACAGATGCAGGGAAAGAAGAAAGGATTCAAATTTATATACAGAACATTGAGATTTACACTTGGAGGGAAACAATTACCGAACACACACGGTAATATGTTTCACAGAATACTTACCTGATCTGATCAGTGCCTGAAATAACAATGTAGTCTGTCTTACATCAACTCAGTGCCTACAGGATCGACAAGGAAATGTAGCAGAAGAGCTTTTCCCGTGATAGCATGGAACTTCAGCTTCCACATCTACATAACATTAAGCATTTTAGTCCTAAAAAAATAATGTTCTTCATATCCAGCAATAAAATAGAACGATTGGCAAGAGCTTCATAGATACACAATAGGTCTCCTACGAGTCGAATCTTTCAAGATTCTTTTACGGTCACCAATAGAGAATGTAGTACCATCCTGTATTAAAAGGTTTCTCAGGAACACGGTTGTGCAGCAGCCGACTATTATACTAGATGACTGGGGTCCTAAAATGAAGCTAAAGAACTTCAAATATGTGATTAAATTATTAGGTGTGCATAAGATAATCGACAAATTAGAACCTATGTGGCAAGTAAACATGGACATAAGACAATTGATTCACATGCCGATGGCATCTTCTGTGATCAAATTTTAAGGTTACAGAGTTATTTTTTCTTTTTCTTTTTTGCATAAAAGAAGAAAAGACCACTGTAACAGACCCAACCACTTCAACCCCAGCGGAGTATGAAAGAAAAATGATTTGTTCATATCAAGGATTGAAATATCATACCGTATCGAAGTTTCAATATTTTCTTGGTACGGTATGGTACGGTACGGTATACCGAGCGGTATACCATTATATATATATATATATATATATATATATAATATTTTAAAAAAAATGTGAGACGTCGTCGAGAAAAACAAGATGACGTTGCCTTTATATATATATATATAAGGTTTAAAGTATCGTACCGTACCGGTGTTTCAACATTCGCTCGTTATGGTATGATACAATATACCGAGTGGTATATCGTTTGGTACACACACACACATATATATATATATATATAATTCGATGATGTTGCCTCTCACTTCTCCTCAAACGGGGCCCACATCGCCGAGGTGATGTCGCCTCGTTTTTATATATAAATTTTTTTTATATATAAAAGATTTATATATAAAATATTTTTATATATAAAAGATTTTTATAAAAGGTGATGTCGCCCTTTTCGACGACATCAACTTAAAATATATATATATATATATATATTTTTTTCCTTCTCCGGGCGACGTCGCCTTAAAAAAAAAATATATATATATATATATACACACACACATATATATATATATACATATATATATACAAACATATATATATACATACATATATATTCCTTCTCCGAACGATGTCACCTTAAAAAAATAAAATAAAATAAAAATAAAAATAAAAATAAAATATATATATATATATATATATATCAGTGATTTAAAAAGCGCTAGGCACCAAGGTCTAAAAACGCCCAAGGCACTAGGCGCTCGCCCGAGCGAAGCGAAACGCTAAAATATAAAAATATAATATAATTAATAAATATAATTATTTAAATAAAAATTATGCTATTAAATTAAGAAAATTAGGTACAAAATCATAATAAATAAATAAATCATAATAGTATATTTTTATTTTTTAAATAAAAAATATGTTATTAAATATATATAAATTAATAGTATTAAAATTAAAATAATATATTATTAATCTAATAAATAAAAATACTATTATTAGTATATAGTTAGCAATATACTGTTAATATATTGTTAACAGTATAGTGAGAAGAGTGTGAGAAGATCGAGGCTGTCGAGGCAACGGCAACGGTACCAAGCAACAACCGTAGCTGGAGCAGGAGCGAGAGCGGCATGCAGCGGCAACAGCGGGAGTGGCGAGTGACAGCGGGAGTGGGAGCTGCGAGCAGTTGCGGGAGCAGCAAGCGATAGCGGGAGCGGCGACAGCAGCGGCGAGCGACGACAGCAGCGACGAGCGACGACAGCAGCGACGAGCAGCGATTGTGGTAGCGGCGAGCAGCGATTGTAGCAGCGGCGAGTAGTAACAGTAGCGGCGAGTAGCGACAGTGGAAGCAGCAGCAGAGAGTAGCGATGGCGGAGAAGAAATCTCGGCAGCAAAATCGCATGTTAGGATTGGGGAAGTCGGGGAAATCACGAGAGGGTGCCTGATATCGGTGATTTAGTTGGTTCGATTGAACCAACTAAAGCATTGGAGACCAACCAGACCTAAAAATCTGGTTCGGTCGCCTGGTTTAACCCAAGCGCTCGCTTGAAGCGCCCGATGCTTAGGCTTGCGCGAGCGCCCAAGCGACGCCTCTTTGAAGCGAGGTGCTTTCGGGGTCACCGTCTCGCCCCGAAAGCACCGAAAGCGGCGCCCGGCGCCTATTGAAATCACTAATACCTATACCGTCCAGTAGCAGGCGGTCCGCGTGTCCGATCACCGATTTGGTGGATATCGCACGGCTTCGATATGGGCGGTATTATTCAAAACTACATACCTTGTGTATATATATATATATATATATATATATATATATATATATATATATATATATATATATATATATATATATATATATATAAATCACCCGGTAGCAAGCTGTCCGCGTACCAGTTTACTGTCAGACTGGTACGTACCGCCCATATCGGGTGATGTCATTCAAAACTATATACCTTGGTTCATATAACCTGCCATTTAACAGTATTGTTGAGCATACAAACTGAAACCAACTGAATGATGGTCAATCCAGTCATTTGAATGCACAGGGCATAATAATGCAAAAATGGTTTTACCTACCTTAAGAAAGGACATCAGGTTGAAAAGGAAATATAGGACAGAATTGGCCTAACACGATGTAATTCTGATTCCAGTGACAATTATAGAAAACATATTAGTATGCAATGTAGACAAACGTTCGACTGATGATAGCCAAATGGGTGGGACGACATTATAAACACAAGTAAAACAAGAGAGAATCTAGTGAATGGTTAAGGGCTCTTACGTCCTTGTAGATGGGGCTTTCTGTGAATATCTTGAAGGCTTCAACTGCACAACACCAAAGAACAATGAAACATCAACTAGTAGCCATTACCAAAGTCATCATCACATCTGTCTGAGAGTGGTTTATAGACCCTGTTCACTAAATCCATCACTGAGCAGGCACCTTCACCAAGCATGTCTATTTTCAAAGAATATGAGCAATAGATATTAGTACACTTACATGATGGAAATCGCATCACTGCAGCATGAGTGTATTCACTATCTGCAACATTGAGATTGCAACCTGGTTTATCATTATACCAAAAGTGTAAGATATATTTGCTTCATCACAGTTAAAATGTTTCACAATTTTCACAATATAAAGTTAAAAGGAAGAAGCATCTGATAATTATTGCATTTTTTTACTGACAATATTATGTCTAAAACAATTTAAATTATTGTTCAAATCAAGTTGTCATCTAAAACAGAAGCCAGGCACTTCATAAAGCTAACTGTGTTTCATTGGAAAAATAATGTAAATGTAATCATTCATATAAACTGCTGTTCCCTTCATTCTTAGATTTTGGAACTGATCAGTCTTTATCAAGCCAAATCCAAATGAGTTTTATTTGAGCAAAAAAGCTGATTCTTGAGGCCATCCACCAGGGGCCAGACCAGAACCAAAGGGTACGGTCCACCCAAGACACATCAGAAACTTCACACCTAGTAAGGTTTTAATGAATGTCAAGGAAGGTTTTAATGAATGTTCTGAAGTGATCAGGACAGAACCTTTTAAAAGATATGAAAGTCTTCATCTATGTAAGAAGTATATATAACCTTATATGACCTCACAATAGAAGCAAGAGGAAAGAGGATAAGAATCATAGAGCATCAGATAATATTATATAATATGCACGCAAACACACAAGTTATCTAAAACCACTGACAATTAAGTCTTAAAACCATGGTGAAGCTTGCCAAACTAGCTTCACTCCAAAAAGACAAAATACATCTAGTACCAAAGAGTTGACCAAAAATTTGGTTAGTCCAAAGTAAAAAAACAATGATTTGGCCTATAGCATAACACTGCCAATGTTGGTCCCAAGTCTGGACGAAAAGTTAGAGGGTTGCATTAGGTCACTAACAACCAACGTAAAGCTATTTTCAGATCTCATAAACATGGATCTTAACCGATTTCAGTATAGAGCTAGGTTGTCATACTGAAGTGACGCCACCTTCACCACCTAGGTGTTCCAAATTGAAAACGGTGGGCTAGGAGGTCGCCCAGAAGCGACCCATCACATCGACGCCCGGATATGGTGCTAAGTAGGCAAGGATTCTCTCAATGTTCTGGATCAATAAGAGTAAAAAAATTAGTCCAAGAATAGAGGGTTAGGTTTGCAACTTGGAATATAAGAACACTTTCAGGGAAGAGATTAGAATTGACAGACATTATAATCAAAAGAAGAATAAATATTACTTGCTTACAAGAGACTAAGTAGGTATGGAAAAAAGTCTAGAGATGTAAAATTTGGTATATTTAAAAAGTTAAACACAATATAGTGTAGGAATTTTTGTTGATAAGGATATTAAAAACAATGTTGTAGATGTAAAAAGATTTAGAGATAGAATTATGGTTTTAAAATTTGTGAAAGGATAAAATGTTTTGAATGTTATTAGTGCTTATGCACCTCAAGTTGGATTAGATGATTAAACCAAAAGGAAATTTTGGAAAGCTTAAATGATCTCATTCAAGGAATGTCTATAATAAAAAAAACTTATAATTGGAGAAAATTTTAATAGTCATATAGGAAAAACATATAATGAATATAAATGGGTGCATAAGGGCTTTGGTTATGAGGAGAGAAATGAAGATGGTGGTATGATTTTGAATTTTGCAACTTCGTATAATCTTATAATTGTAACTACTCACTTTAAGAAGAGATAGAGACATTTAATTACTTATAAGAGTGGTCACAACTGTAATCAAATAGACTTTTTTCTTATTGGAAAGATAGATAAAATTATAAGAATTGCAAAGTTGTACCTGGTGAAGGTTTAACGAATCAATTTATGTTGGTGATATTAGAAAATGGAAGAAGAAAAAGATAGTAGAAAAAATTACTAAGACTAGATACTAAAATTTTAAAGATGATAACTAATAAGATTAAGAGCTTAGCAAAGAAGATTCTTGGTGAAACTACAGGTAGAGATGTACTCTTAAGAGAGAGTTGGTTGTGGTGCGAGGAAGTTCAAAAAATCACGTTTTGAAGTTGAAAAATTATAAAAATAAAAAAATTAAAAGATATAAAGAATATAAAAAAGAGGCTAAAAGATAGTTACCATAATAAGATATATAGCTTATGATAATTTTTATAATAAATTAGATACTAAAGATGATGAAAAAGATATATATTGAATTGCTAAAGCTAAAAAAAGAAAGTGTAAGGATTTAGGAAATATTAGGTGCATTAAGGATGAAGATCAAAGAATGTGTATAAATGATAACGAGATTTAGAAAAGATGAAAAAAAATATTTTTATAAATTATTTAATCAATATTCCACACAGGACTTAGATTTAATGATAAATAATAGTGGTAGATTTAATAATCAAAGATGTATTTATAAAATTAGAGCTAATAAAATAAACGATGCATTAAAGAAGATGAAAATAACTAAGAGTGTGAGGTTTGATGGTATCCCTCTTCAGGCTAAGAAAAGCTTAAGGGACAAAGAAGTAGCTTAATTACCAAGCTTATTTAACAAAATCACAAGATTTGGGAGGATGCCTAATGAATTGAGAAAGAGTTTTCTAGTGTCAATTTACAAAAAAAGGGGTGACATACAAAATTGTTCAAATTAAAGAGGAATTAAAATCATGAGTCATACTATGAAACTTTGGAAAAGAATTATTGAAAGTAGGATAAGACTTGAAACAAATATCTCTAAAATTCAAATTAGTTTAATGCTCGGAAGATTAACCATAGAAGTTATTTATTTATTAAGACAATTAATGGAAAAACATAAGGAGAAAAAGAAAGATTTACATATGATTTTTATTGACTTAGAGAAAGCCTATGGGTTCCTAAAAATATATTATGATAAGTTTTAGAAAAGAAAGGTGTATCCACTAATTATATTGATGTTATTAAAGATATGTATAATAATATAACTACTAGTATTAGAACTATAAGTAGTGTGTCTAGTGAGTTTCCTATTAGCATATGATTATACTAAGGATCCACAAGTCTCTATCTTTTTACATTACTAATGGATGAACTTACTAGTTACTTACATAATAGACCTCTCTAATGTATATTATTTGTTGAAAATATTATTTTAGTTGATGAGAGTCTAAGTGAAATTAATTATAAACTTGACTTATAGAGGCAAGCTTTAGAAACTAAAAGTTTTAGGCTATATAGGACTAAAACTGAATATATAAAATGTAATCTTAGTGAGTCTTGAAATAGGCAAGAGAATATAGTTAAATTGGATGAACAATAAGTTTCTCTAAATAAAAACTTTAGGTATCTTGAATCAATTATTTAACAAGATAGAAAGATCGATGAAAATATTATTTATAGAGTAAAAACATGATAGATTAAATGGCGAGGGGCATCAAGAATCTTATGTGATCATCGGATACCTTTGAGATTAAAAGAAAAATTTTGTAAGACAGTTGTGAGACCAACAATACTTTATGGATTTGAGTGTTGGGTGGTTAAGAAAAAAATATATACAAAAAGTTTATGTTGCTGAGATGAGAATGATGAGATAGATGTGTAGAGTTGCTAGGAAAGATAGGAAAAGAAATACTATTATTCATAAACAACTAAGAATTAATTTAATAAAGGATAAAATGAGATAAAATCATTCAAGATAATATGGGCATGTGATGAGGAGACCTCTGAATGCGGTAGCTAAAAGAGGTAAAATAATTAATGTCAATGATACGAGGAGAGGTAGAGGAAAATCTAAAAAGACTTTAATAGAAACTATAAATAAAAATTTAAGTACTTTAAACATAACTAAACATATGACTATTTACAGATCTCAATGATGGCACAAAATCCATGTAACCAACCCCAAATAGTTGTGACTTACAACTTTATCGTTATTGTTGTTGTGGTATTTAGCCTATAGCATGTCTACCTAATTAGCAGCACCTAATCACTAAAATAAGTTATGGTGGCCAAGATCACAACACAAAATGACTAGAACACCAAGGTAGAATGCAGAAAGAAAGCATGTAAATCGAAAATTAAATATACCTTGTGTTGCCTGTACAATGTCTGAACCAAAATCCAGAGTCAAGTTCCATAGACTAGCTAATGCATCTTCTACAGCATGTTCTGGTGCAGTCTTGGAAATAGATATCAGAAGCATGCACTCAACACCATAGTTGAACTCCTAATAAATCATACAAAGCAAGAATGTTTCCAGGTACCAGTACAAAAGACTTGTCAAATAGTATGTAATGCTGGAAGTAAATTAATTGAGAACTGCTAGATGATAAATCTGGGTAAGACAATCCAAGGAACTATGGGTATTTTATGACATTTTACAACCATAATTCAACAGATATAAAATTCAACTGCAAGTAGTTTCACAAGTGTCATAGAACAGTTGATAGTTCTTCACAAGTGTGAAGTTGAACATACAGAATACAATCATTAAAAACAAATATCTGTTCCTGAACAAATCCATCAATATTGAGATAACTAATGAAGGATAATAATATCAATATTTGCCAAGTCATAGATTTTATATTGAAATTGTTCCAAGATAAGATCTGAAAATTTGTTATCAAATGTTTTAATAACTTGTGCTGCAGTACCTGCCATACAGCCTCCAACTATATTAAGTCCAGAACATCCACTTACAAGTATTAACGAGGAATATCATAAATATGTATCAACCATCAATCACTTTAGTCTTCAAGTAATGCTAGGGAATAGAAATTAGTTATGCATTATTATCTGTGACATACCAACCCATAACTTGAGTAAGGTTGGATGTTTATTTTGGTTGTGCTATGGCCATATGGATGTATGTAATCCATCTCAGATAGAGCAATCAAAGATTTTACTTTTTCACATGGTGTTAGGCCATGACTGGAGTGAGACCAGGCCATAGTCCATAGGACTAATTCCTAACAATTCAAATAATCAAAGCCTAACATTCCCATTCTGGGAGGTTACAATTGTACCAGAAAAAGGTCATGAAAGTGGTTCCTAGGTTCCAAAGTAATCCCAGGGATTTATAGATTATCAATAACTTTCCATCTTTAGATGTTTGAAAGTTGAAACAATCAATAGTATTCCACAAATTAATTTTCCATGCTTCTTTTAATAATTACGGTTTTGTTGTTGTTGTCTTATGCTTCTTTTGATCTGCTACACAAATTGCTTGATCTTAGATGAATTATAAGAGGTCTTCCCGCTGATCAATGATATTAAGTTGCAATTTATATCACAATCCAATGATTGGAATTATCCTGGCTATCCTTTCTCT
This sequence comes from Musa schizocarpa, assembly GCA_900464855.2. Taxonomy (NCBI): domain Eukaryota; kingdom Viridiplantae; phylum Streptophyta; class Magnoliopsida; order Zingiberales; family Musaceae; genus Musa; species Musa schizocarpa. The sequence goes on from LS990919.1 coordinate 44,887,324, forward strand.
TGAATAAAATTTTTGTATTGCTATGAAAGTGTATAAATTTAGAACCACAAATTGTACAAATTTATTCCTTACTCTTACAAAGTCAATGCTTTTTAATTGCAAGCCAAAGCTATGAAACCCAACATTTCTGTCTTCTGATGTAAACCTCTTGTGTTTCTAGTTTCCAAACTAAAATAAATCTAAAAACTGGACTGAATGCCCAAAACCTTGAATCATCAGTTATTGTTTAGAATTTATCCCTTCAATGAAGGAATGCATGCCATACATTCATAACGTTCTGTAGAAACTGTTTAACCTTCAATTCTCACTTATTTGACCTGTTGCTAATAACCTGATCTGAGTCTAAATTGCATCAAGTCTAAATCATCAATATCCAAGTAACCTACTTCCCACTGTAATCCTTCCATTTCATTAATCTCTCACAATGTAATAACATGTTTTACTATGAGAAGTAACTAAATTTCAAGAAAGGCATTATAACTCTTATCCGGATAGTTCTGGAGGTACTTCATGACATGCTATAGCTTTTGCATATCAAATCCTGACTAAACTGAGCCAAGAAAATGTTCCTGTTGTGATTGTCAATAGCTTCACCAGATATCATTTTTCATAACCAAATAGCTTTTGTCATTATGCTTACAGCTCAAAAATAGCACATAACTACTACCTTAAATATATATAATCCAACAAGATCAAACAGTTTGAGCAGGTAAATGATTTACACAACTTCAAGTTCACCTAACCTCTCCCCTCCGGAATATGGGAATGATATCATCCTCTACTTCAGATTCATAATCGACAGAAATTGATCCCTACAACAGCCAAAGAATTATAAGTGTTACTAGTAGTAGCTTCAAAATACAAGTACTTTCATGATAGTCAATATTGATTTAAAGAAAAATGAAATAGGAAATGGAAAGGTGATTACATGTTAGGGCATACATAGCAATATGGAGTGACATGTTCCTTAAGAATTCTGGAATAGTAGGAATTTGAGTAAAATTTGGCAAGATCTTCTTTTCTTTGGAAACGCATGTATACTGCATGAGTAAAATTATCAAGATTTGGGCACTCTATACGACCTGCAATAAAAGAGACTATAAGTCACCATGGTGATGTTTTACAGACCTCTCTTATGATTGTTGTAGATGAAAAGGAAATGGTATGCTTTCACCAAGAAAAAAAGAATTTGCACTATACTTGATAGAACAATATCATCAAGCTGATCTAATGGTACCCCACCTATTTTTTAATTATTTATGAAAAGAAATAAAGAACTCCATAACTAATTACATTACTATCCAAAGAGATCCAAAATATCTACTTAAGAGCCCTTGTGGTCTTCCAGTCATGTGATAAGTGATAACTAATGAAAAGACTTGATTAAACATTCCACACCAATGAAATAACTTTTGCTCTTTGAAATTCTTTCTACAGCAGAAAGTTTTTTTCTTACCTTGTCAGTTCCTCTACACCACATCAACAAAAAAATGATGCATACAATTTTGACAAGATAAAGCTTCTAAAAATTGTGTTTGTGTTGGAGCTACCATATTGATCATCCTCAAAGTGAGTGATACTGAAGTGACTACTAATTAACAGGAGAAATTAATATTCTCATGGTTCAGTCTAATTTTTTTGACAAATAAATTTAAAGAAAAAAAAAAGGAATCAATCAACATTCTTTGGTAATGCCACATCACGAATGTTATAGGCTACAAAAAAAAAGAACAAAAATTACAAGTAACCAGCACATGAAATAGAAAAGAACTATCAGATGTCACCAATAGTAGAAACAAACACAGGTCTGAGCATGGTACTAATAAAAAATACATATGGAATTAAGACAACATTTAACAAGGGAAGCATCAGAAGTCTGACCTAATGATATTGCAATTATTCCACTCATCTGATATTGAGATGTGTAGAGATAATCAAGCATGTCCTTTTCCTCAACATCAGATAAATTTTCCTTTGCTCTCAATAGAAGAATATGCTCGACGATATTTCTGTAGGAGTTAATAAATTACATACTTCATGCATTTAAAATCTCTCTAGAGCATAAAAAAGTTATATTTCTACCATTAGAAAGCTGAAAGTAACAGGCACAGGCACAGGCACAACATCTTAAGGCTCAATGTTTAAAACCCAGATGCATTTTCTGGATGCCTTAGAAGCAAACACATTTTAAAAGGATATGACAGTAAACTTATTGATTTAATTTTTCCTACAAAGATACTCTACTCAAGCATCCAGAAACCACATGATTTGTAATATTTAATTATTAAATTAAATAAATCAAGTGCAACTTTAGTATTTTGAGAAAAAAAAAGAGGAATGCAACTATAGTACTAAAACAGATGGACAAGAAATTTTCGAGAGCAAAATTTTCTCCATTCTTAGAATCATTGTTCAACAGAACAACGAGACTGAAGAAGATATAATATGAAGAGTCAGAAGGGGATGATCAGAGTGGAGAGAGGTTGGAGTGTTTGTGATCACTGTTTGCTTTTTTTATTATAAAAACAGTGTAGACAAATATTTAAATTTTGGGCAGAAAGAAACAAATATATCTTAAGTGGATTGTATTGCAAAGACAAAGATGCTAAGATGGAAAATGGAGGATTATCTGGAAAGAAAGACAAAAATTGAATTAATGAAGAATTAGAGGAAGTGCCAACTAAAACTAAAATGAGGGAAATTAGTTCAAAGGAGACATAACAGCACTGGTGAGGCAAGCCAACAAGAAAGACAAAAATTGAATTCATGAAGAATTGGAGGAAGTGCCAACCAGAACTAAAACAAGAGAAATTAGTTCAAAGGAGACATAACAGCATTGGTGAGGCAAGCCAACAGATCAATTCATATTAATGGTGTAAAAGAGGTTGAGGAGGGTTTAGGATGATTAAATAGGAAAAAAAAGAAAGAAATGTTCAGTTAGTTGGTAGCAAGGATTGAAATATCGTACCATACCAAAGTTTCGAGATTCGCTCGGTACGGTACGATACTATATATTAAGCAGTATACCACTCGGTATATATATATATATATATATATATATATAAGTAAAAAAAATCTTTTATTTATATATATTTATATATAAAAGTAAAAAAAAAATTTGCGATGTTGTCGAGAAAAACGAGGCGACGTCGCTTTTTATATATATATATATATATATATATATATATATATATATATATATATATATATATATATATATATATATATATACACCGAGCAGTATTATGAGAAATTGAAGACCTCGGATGTTAGTGATATTGCTCACAAAAAGGACACTTGCATAGAAAACTAAGAAAGAATCTGGTGTATGTTAGTTCAATAGCAATAATGCACTTAATAAAACTTAATGGCGAAGAAAGAACCATGCACAGCTAGTTGTCGTGATCACCATTGTTGTTATTGTTGATGCTGTACTATGTTCAAGAGAAACAAAATTATCATACATCATGATGATCCAAAGCAGCATGTGTTTTCTAAATGCCACTAAAATTACACAAGAATTTTGCAATCTTGATTCAGCTGTGACCATGACAATTGATGTAATCTCACAGGAAGGGATTTAACATTGACACATAAGCTCCCCCCTGGCTAACAATATAGAACCAACAAACTCAAGAACTTTGCTATATTTTCTAGATCCTGATTGTTATTAATAATTTTGGCAAGCCAGAAAAGGTTAAAGAAAAAAGGATTTATTCATCCTGATACACAGCATCTTGTAAATTCATGATGTTTTCATCTTCCTTCCTATTTACCTGGAATTCATTTACAAATATATTTATAGATTGCTTTCTTCTAGTGAGATATCTCATTTTTACCTTCGCAAGTCAAATCTGATCATTGTATGAAGCTTGCTTAACAACAAACATAGCTCATAAGTTTAAACTAATACTATCTCAACCGATTTAGAGATGAGCTAAAGGTGCAGATGCTGATGATCAAGTTTATGATATCATGTTTAAGGACCTGAGCTCAAGAAGATATCAGTACTGCTCCAAGTTGGCCAACTGATCTATCCCCCTTGCAGGACTATTGAACACATTTGCAGGAGAATTGAAGTCATAATACTGGAGCAGATGAAATTGAATAGGATCATGATGAGATTCACTGTATGTTGCAACTAAGATGTACATCAAACCTTTATTATTGTTTCCAACTTAAATATTATTGTATCCAACTACTGCAACTCCTGAATAAATTCTGAAATCACTTCAAACAAAGAAACCGTAGACATGTCTAACAGCTACATTTTCACATCAATCAAACAACGACGACAATTTATGCAGGCCATTCGCTAACCCAACCGGGTCATAACCAGGTTCCACCTTTCAATCCGACAAAATGTAGAGGACAGTAATCATGATAGAAAATAAAAGAACACGATCCCTTAGAAAATCAAGAATTTATCTAAAGGAAGAAGTACGAAAGAACGAACCTCTTCTTAACGTATCCATCCACCGACGTACCATTACCGGAATCCAAATCATCACTGAGCGAAAAATATATTATACCACTATTCCACCGCTTAGAGCTCACTCTCGAACCCACAGGCGATCTCAACACTGCACGAGGTTCAAATTGTAAAAGACTACAGACAGTGGGACTAGAGAATCTCGATCGATAGAGCAGACTCACCGTTGATGGATCTTCCCCAGGTACGCAGTCCAAGAAATCGAGCACAAGAGAGGAAGAAACCACTGGGGGAGATCGATGCTAGGGTTCGATGTAGAGGATACACGAGGAGGGTTGGGGTACACAGAGCCATTCTTGGCGATGGAGCGATGTCCTTCGCAGGCTCAAGAGCGGGATTTTTATTGCTGATCGGCGGTGGGTAGGGCGGCAACGGGTGGACGGGAGAACGGTGTCCTAAATTACTCGACAGCCCCTACCTAGTCGGTAATTTACGCGAGTAGACGCGGAACGAAGACAATAAGATATAAATCGGTGGGGACAGAACGGTCCACAAAGACCGATTGATACATAACGGTCCTTCCCCCTCTTTGTTTTCCTATTTTATACAATAATCGTTTCCTCCTCTCAATTTCCGGATTCCATCCGATCGGATTCAAATATCATCTGATCAAGTTCGAAACGAACTTAAATAGAAATCAATTATATGATTTAGATTTAAGTTTGATTATCTTGGTAATTAGTCAGTTCTCGATTTTAATAAAGGTAAAATAAAATATTTCGGATTAGATTAAGATGAAGTAAAATTTATGGAAAGATTATCTATTATTATTTTTTATTAAATTTATGGATTAGATTAACTTTTCATATATTTATAATCTAATGTTCATCTTAACTATTATATTTTATTTATATTTATCTCGAGCTTATTCAATGACGGGAACAAATTCATGTAACTGATCTTAAATATGATCTTGAATAGTTGATTTGCTCTTACTGTTGTGTTCATTTCAAACTTCTATTTACTTAAGTTCATTTACGGGTGGAGTTAAGAACGCGAGCATCACTATCGGGTCCCGCAGTGGGTCCCACGCTGTTTATCCAGTCGTCACAAACGTGAGACGTCCACTGGTGTTGGAAAATTTAACGCATCCTTTTCCACCTCTTATCATATCGCCAGAGATCTCCACAGTGAAAACAGAAAGAACACTAGAAAACTCATAGACCGTCGGATCTTATCTTGTCAGCGCCCAGACGCGGCCACGAAGCCAGTGTCACGAATCTCGAGGAGAACCGGAGTCCAACACGTGAGACTTTAGCCCGTATCTCGGAGGCTCCATTTCAACTCGAGCGTCCTTCGCCGGGGGCAAACTACACGGGAGGTCAAAGAAAAGAGGTAAGCTCAACAAGGAGTGCACAAGACGATCACGGCGAGATCAGATCGGAGCAACCGTGGTGGTGGATTTTCGAGATGGCGGCGGAAAGTCGCCCCGACTGGCTGCCGGAGGGGTGGACGGCGGTGGCGAAGACCACCAGGAGCGGAGCGGTGCTTTGGGTAAATCCAAACGATCCTTTTAGTCTCTGCTCCATTTCTTTTCCTGTTTAATGTTCGCTTTTTTCTTTGTGTAGAATTTGTTTCTTGCTTTGGATTCCGGGTTCTGATGTAGATCAAAACGCGGTAGACTTGATTGGTTCTATCTTCTTTATGCATGACCGTCAGCATTTTTATTTATCTTAGTTGATAGCTGCTTTGTGGATTTGGAGTGTGCATGAAAGAAGAGCAGGAAGCAGAGAAAAAGGAAATTTTTGGTAACTGGTGATTTTAAATGTATCTTGATCAGTTAGGGCAAAGGAGATGGGAGTTTGAAAGAGGTGCAGATGCTTTGGCCTAACTTTAAATGACTCGCTTTTGTTGCGTAGTTCTACGAGATAACCAAGTTGTTCGATGAATTCTTTTGGTTGAGGAACAATTTGAACTAGGAATTTGTGTTTATTTCTATACAAGTCATAATTCAATAGGGCCAAAATGATTGAAACTTATATTAATACTATTTAGTGATAGAAGGGTCGTTTCTTGTGGTTATGAAAAGAATAATAGTGTCCCTGAAGTAGAAATAAGTAAGTGAGCCCTCAAATTTTCTTAAAGTGCAACAGAAATTTCTGTTCTGTTATAAAATTCAATTTTTGTATCCATATGCATGATCAAGAAGCAAATGACCCATGATTAATTCTTTATACCTAATTTCTGTATGTTTCATATTTGTAAATGAGCTAAACTTAAGTAGGTAAAACCATAAAAAAATTGAACAAAAAACTAAAATAGTTTCTTCCTTTTAATTTGATGAGGTGTAGCTTGATCATAGATATTGCAACTTTGTCGGCTTGTTTATTTTCATTTCCGGTGAATTTCATGATTTGTTCACTTGGAAAGTTTAGATGACGAATTTATAAGGGAACTTTCTGAGCATTTTTGGATACTGAAGTATGCTATGTATTATGTATTGCCATTCTACTGAGAGTGATAATGCAAGTTGGAGGGAGCTTGGAACAGATTATAGTTGAATTTTCTTTTCTTTGTTTTTTTTGGGTAAGCAAGACATGCAAGTTGAAGGAAACTTGGAGTAGATGATAAGTTGTTTTCTTCTGGTAAGCAACAAATGCATTTTATTCAACATCTAAAGAATCTACCATCATAATCTCAAGTCAGTTTCCATCTACCTAAGAAGATTGTGAAAGAGGTGGAATGCTATGCAGGAAATACTTATGGGGAAGCCCTGACTGCAGATAATGCATGTCTGACTGAGTAGAAACAAGTACACAAGCCTTATGGTGACACGGATTTGGCATAAAATTTATCCTGGAATTGAAAATGAATCAGCAATGAAAAGTATGTGAAACCTTTTTTCAGATTTGCGTATCCATAATATGAAATTGATATATGCAAACAATTGGAATCACAACCAACAGAGCATTCAAGTTGTGTTTGGAAGAAAATTGTAGAAGTTAGGGAAGCATCAAGGGAGCTCAGGATTTATAAAATGGGAAATGGCAAATTTATTTTTCCTATTTTTGGGATGGTACATGTTACCTGATGGAACTCTGGCAAGTACGTGTTTCCTTTTTAGATGTGGTGAATTTTGATGTTGCAGAAAATGTCAAGTATCAGCTGTTATTATCAATGGTAAATGGCAACCCCCTTTAGTTATCGATCAATCTTTTTATAATTTATAGGAGGAAATCAGAAAGCTAAAGCTTTCCAAATAAACTGAAAACTTGCAGCAGAAGCAATGATGATACCACCCGGTGGCGGGCGGTGACGATCGAAGAAATGCTTGTAACAGTACGGTACGAAACTCGGATCTCTAGATTCTCCTCTTCTTCTCCGTCTTCTTTCTTCTCCCTCGGCTAATATCATCCGGTAGCAGGCGGTGACGATCGATTTAGGATGGTAACATGACGGAAACAATCCCAATCGACGGTACTGCCCGGTAGCGGGCGGTCCGCATACTGGTCTGCTGGCGGACCGGTACATACCGCCCGGTATTGGCGGTATTATTCAAAATTAAAATCCTTAATTAAAAGGATGAGAGATTGTCGCTTTATGTTAAATTACTTAAGAAGAGGTATTTAGTTCTCGATGTACATTTTCTGAGAGCAATTTAAAACCATTCAGCATGTTTTTGACTGTCTCATTACTGCTAGTATATAGGGTAAGTCACTGATTTACAAAAGTCAATAGGTGGTCTATGGCTCCAGAGCAGGATATTATATGGATCTATGAGCAACACAGAGGTAAATATTTGATATTTTGTTCAAGGAAAAGTTTATATCCAGCTGTAGTCTGTCAAATCTGGACCAAGAAATAGTAGGATCTTCAAGCAGCAATTACTGACAAGAAAATTCTAACAAAGGTGAATATGGAAGTGGTCAAGTTCTCTGTTGATTCTTCTGTTCAAGATATTTTTTTGGGACTGAGAATATTTGGAATGTTTGACCTTGCCTAATCAGGGTTGTATCCGAAAAAATTAGGTAGGTAGCTGAGGATTGAGTTAGTTCAACTTTTAACTATCTAATACTATGAACTGTGTATCATTTGCATATGGAAAGCTGGATAGATAACTAAGCTGCAGTTGAATGAGGGGTGTATGGTTGATCTTAAAACATTATCAGGATGTATTTTTCATATGTTTCTAGAATAAAATGTTTTAATTGATCGCCACTTGCTTATGTCCAAAGAAACCAGGTCTCCTCACTTAAACTTTGTCATATATGGCAAAATATTAGTTTATAGCCATTTACTTATACAAGTAAAAATAGTCCTTTTATTTAATTCAAACTAGAAATTCTGACTTTTAACTCGCATTCAAGCACCACACAGATGATATTTTCTTGCAGCCCAAATCTTTCCTAAAATATACCAGATACCACTGTTATTCACATTAATGAATGGTCAGCAAAACAATGTACTGTAGGTCTCTGAATTTTTTAACTAAGGGGCCTATTGGCTAATACTTCCTTCCCAAACAATATTACATCTCAGTATTATAAACGAACATAGACATCCCTCATATCAGAGTTGAGTGCCTATGGAAGAATCAGAAACTATCTCACAGACTCAAAACTTAGAATTATCTGGATTAAATACAATCAAGTAAGTTTGTTTTAATTACTAGGACTCAGATTTAACTAACTTGACTTGAACCTAGATCTGACTAACTTTGTTCTATAACACCAATTCATTTCAGAAATATATCAGAATCGATTTTTATGTAGATAATGTTGATAAATTATAGTTTCTATTTTTCATGGTGCTTGATGGAGGCTTTCTTTTCTCGAGTTGTATAGCTGACCAATTCATCTCTGTTTTCCTGCAGTGCTTCCATGATCCATATACTGGATCCAGATTTTGTTCAAAGAAAGAGGTACTTCAGCATCTAAAGTCTGGAAAATTTCGTGGTTCCCCAACCAAACAGACAAGGAGCATCACCACAAGATCCATGGAAAAACTTTGTGCATCAACCAATTTGGAAGAAGAAAACAAGACAAACTCTGCCAAAAATGTTTGCTCTCAGCAAACTCTCCTAAATTAACTGTGTTTCTTGTTCTGGCTACGCCTTGTGCATTCAGTTAATAACTAATCAATGCCCATGAGATGAAAAATTCTGACTTTAGCTTGTGAATAAGTGCAGGATCAAATTGAGAATACTCCATATGAGTTGCCTCATGGCTGGATCAAAGAGATCAGATTAAGAAACTCTGGAACAAAAATAAAAAAGGATCCGGTACTCCACCATACAACATTGGCTTTTACTTCTATATTGTGATAACCTGTCGTTTTATGAGAAGATGAAAATAATCTAATGTCTTTATTTTGAGGTAGACAGTAGATTCTTGGCATTGCACAATTTTGCACCTATGTTTCTACTTACAGCTACCTATAATATTACGCTTTTTTTATTGAGAACACTTCCTATGCAACTTGGAGTCAACTTCATCACATCTTCTTCAGAATTCAAAAAGTTTTCCTATTTTGTTGCTTGAGCATAATATTTATACAATTGAGGAAAGTGTTGCAGTTCCTTCAGTTGTTAATCATTTCTCCAAAATGAGTCTGCTCCATGTTACCAAGTCTTCCTCTTTTAAGCTACATTCTTAACAAATAATCGGTGACCTTACATGGCTTCTGGCCAAATGTTTATTGACCAAATTGGGATAAACTCTATACTAAGTAAAAGTGGCAAATATCAACTACCAAACATCTTAGACTAAGTATTTGATACTGAATATATTTAGTGCAACTTTAGTGAATCCAAGAGTTGAAGGTATAGTTGAAGTAGATGGTAAAGAAATTTCAAGGTAAGTTTTTGATATCTTGGACTTAGATTCATGTTTCACTACCACATCCAATTTCTCCGGTGGTTGGCATGGCATATGCTACCAACCTCGCATGGAAAATGTTGTGTCACTATGAGGTGTGAACAGCTAGAAAAGAAAACCAAGGAAGCCCACAATTTCCTGAAAGATACCCATGCATTGCTGGTTTTCCTTCCTTCCCTCCTTTTCTTCAGCATCTCCTTTCCAGAGCTGGTGGCATTGCATAGTGAGGCGTAGTCAGGCAAGAAGCGGTAAATGTGATTCAATGATGTCAAGCTTTTGAAGCCCTTTGCAAACCAGTTCAAGCTTCCCTTAATCAGGTCGCAGAATCTCATCAGCTCAGTTATTGAAACTTAGATCATTAATCTTGGACCTATATTTTAGTAGAAAGGTGAGATCTAAGGTTGAAATTCCTTTATTAATGCTAAAACAATAGTTGCAAGCCATAACCTAGAGGGTTATGGTCCTTGGTAGGACTAAAATACTTTTTGTCTTTTTGATGCTATTAATTGCAATACTGGATATTAGACTCTATTTCAAACCCTTTTCCTTATTTACTAGTTGTGCAGATTTCTGTTAATTGTAATAATCCTAGCCTGTGAAAAATTGACATGACCAAGCCATCTTTTTTCTTCAATATAATTTATTGTAACCTTAGACTTTCTAATTTGGTATAGTTTCAGATTATCCAACTGTTATCAGCCATCTGAACATGTTGATTAGTCAGTTCGGCTCCATGTTTATATTAACAAGCCTATGTTGCTAGTGCATGCAAAATACCATTATGAATGTATGCACTTTAGAGAAAAGTTTTGAATATCATACCGTACTAGTGTACCGAGCCATGCTTGGTATGGTACAATATGGCATACCGAGCGGTATGCCTAAACATAGCGAAACCAAAGTATAAAATCTCTCGATAAATTATACAACACATAAACATATTAAAGGCAGGAAAACATTACCGAATAGTATTGGTGCCATAGTTTAAAATCTCATTTTGACGACCCTAAACACACTAATAGAAGCAAAAGCCCATAGGAGCAGCGTTCATCAAGCTTTAGCCATCCGATCCGAGCATAAACCCCAACGAAAACCCTAAAAAATCCAAAATAGCAAAGCAAAATCAGTCTTTACGCAAATAAATGAATCAAAGAACAACCGAACGAGTAGATCAGGTTAGAGAAGGTTGAAATCAAAGCGAAAACCAATCGAGAAACAATGAATGGACTCCCCAAGCGGTGGAAGGATATAGTCAGTAGAAGGAGCGGGGGCCATGACCGCCATGGTCGAATATGGAGGTGGTGGAGTTGAAGTAGTGGGCGATTCTGGAAACGATCGGATGGCCCAAACCCCAGAGAGAATGGCTAGGGGGAGGAGAACCCTAGAAGAGAGAGGAGGAAGAGGGTGTGCCACGGGAGCAAGGGAGAGAGGGTTTTGGTCTTAATGAGAAGTCAATAAAATAGCACCCCTGCTTTGCCTTCGCCATGAGAGCCTAATTCTAACTCGATACGAGGCCAAATGGTTGATATCGCCTGATAGCGTGCGGTCCGCGTACCGATCTACTAGCGAACCAGTACATACTACCGGCACCGGGCGGTACGGTATTGCAAACGTTGCCCTAGAGAATAACAACTTTCATATTGTTACCGCATTTTCTGAGTTCAAACTAACTAGATTTATGGTTAATGGCGATATTGATTAGGGTTTTTAATTTCGAATAATACCACCCGGTACGGGCGATATGTACTGGTCTGACAACATACCGATACGCGGACCATCCACTACCAGGCGGAACTCAATATCGCCCTGTATCAGATGATACCAAGGTATATCGGACGGATGGTAACGTTCGAAATTTCGACCGTTATCGCTCAATATAGCTCGGTAACAGTCGATTTCGATCGTTATCGCTTGGCACAACTCAGTAATGGTCGATTTCGATCGTTACCGATCTGTAACAGTGCTCTAACGGTCAAAATGACCATTGGAGCCCTTTCTCATGGGTTTTTAAACTCATCTTCTCCCCGACTTTACTCTATTTTATTCTTACACTCTCTTAAACAACCTCAAACTCATTTTTTCTCTCATTTACACTCTCCTAAATTCTACAAAGCAACGATTTGTGAATTGATAATTAAAATAATTTTTCTATAGATATTTCAATATTTGCAAAAGAGCAATTCGTAACGAACCGAAATACAAACCTTGCATAAGGCTATTCCTCAAAGTCTGAAAAAGATATGTGATACTATTCTTACCTAATTTACATTGGTTTTGCTAAACTTATACTATTACTATATTTATTTATAACTTAAAAACTCTATCCTAACTTATACTATTACCTAATTTATTTTCAGGTATTTTTGGAGGATATTACGCCTAAATTAGGTGTACCGTTCAATACGCCCTAGCGTACTGCTCAATACACAGTACCATACCGTACCGAGCAAAGCTCGAAACTCCGGTACGGTATGAAATTTCTATCCTTAATACTGATAATTGACTTTTCTCCGAGATCATAAAACTACTTTTCATGCAAATCTATCAATTTGGGTAAGATTTGATCTATCTTTTTCTACCTTATAGATGTGATGAACAGAATCTCTAATATGCATCACCAGATTATGGGAGTTTATTTGTGATGAACACCTAGAAGCAACATTTTGTTGTTAATGACTTCTTGTGGTAGCATCCTCTTATATTTGCTTCTATCATTAAAGTGCTTCATGAGTAGTGCATGTAAATTAAGCTGTTTTCCAAATCCTTCTGGGTTCCGGCTGTCTTTGCTATTACTTACTCTTGTCATGCCTTTTGTCTCATTCACATGTAGGAATTGACTCGAGTTTATGCAATAATATCACATCCTCCCTTATGCTGGCTGTCAAATTCATTGACCAGTTAATAATGGCATAAATCATGAGCCCACCTTGGTCCTTACATGTGTAGCTTGCCTACATAGCTTTGGTTTTTCCTTGATTGTTTAATTTTCCAGCTTGTTTTTCCTAAATTACTGTTGATTTTTCTGGTTTGTTTTTCATTTTTGTTATTTGTTCTCGGTGTCTCACTGTGAAGCTACTGTTGTTGGTGTCTTGATTGCTACAGTTCTACTTTGACCCTGTCAGTGGTTATGAATTTCGCTCTCTAAAGGATGTTTTTCGCTATATTGAAACTGGTGACATTCATAGCTGTGTAAACAAACCAAAGAAAAGAAGTATTGATGACATCCATTCCTTAGAAAAGGAATCACATGTAAGTGTATGTCTGGTCCATCTTTAGCAAAGTGCAACCTTATCTATGCCAACTTGTTCTAGCTTTCTTGATTTATTTTTTTCTGTCTTCCTATCTGTATGGTGTGTTTGTATTATGTATACTTGAATTTTTATCCTTTTGCACTTATTTTTTGTGACAATGAAGTTAATGTTTATAACTGATAAAATTAGAAACTTTCTATATATGTCTGAACCTGGACATATTTAGTCAATTGTATGAGGATTCTTCATAGCAAGTGATTTAGCAGAGGAAGATAACAATATGACAATAATTTCAAATCATAAGGTTAACAACAGAATTTTTTTGTTCGTGGGCAATTTGACATATGCAAATCAACTAACAAGCAAAGTAGCTAATGATTGAGACAGATTCTAGAACATGAATTCCCAATTCAGTATATTTGGCAAGTAGAAGAAATGAGGTCCTTATATAAGGATACAAGTGTAGGTAGCTACCTGGTCCTCACATCAGAGATATAAGATTCATGATAGAAGTATTACTAGCTAACTGGTCCTAATATCTTTTGGGAACAGAAAGCTGACCAGCAAGGTGAACATTACCAGACTTAATAAGTGATTGGAGGAGGTTAATATTTATTTAGAATTGCTCAATGAGCTGGGAGTAGTGGTGTTCTATATAGTTGTACAGTTTTAGAATGTTCTCTAAAATGGTAGCGCAAAGGAGGTGTTCAGGCTGATAATTCATTGCCAAAACACACAGGACCACAAGGGACCCATTTGAGATTTATGTAGGCAGCTGGAGGGCCCATGGAGGGCTATAAGCAGTGTCAATCAGAGTTGTGAATTTTCGAATGTCATACGATAACAAAATTTAGTAGTGTATCTTCAACACAATTTGAAACTAGATCTGACTTAATATAAGCGATCCTACCTTGAGAAAGATTTGTGTGATCAAGAATCAGTGATCATTTTCTGAGATCGTTGATGGTTCTGTGAACCATGCAATTCCAGTTACTGCTACGTTGTGCTAGCTGAAGTGTATAGAGCTGTTCGCTAATTGGGAATGACAATAAGACAGGAACTAACTGTTGAGATAAGAGGAAAAATGCAAATATATTGAAATAAACTGCTAATCGATTTCATGAAATGGCATGATGTTTCATCAAACTTGATGGACCAGCATACCTCTATTTAGGATAGTTTCTTGCTCTTTTTTTAAAAAGATGGCCAAATACTTGGGACCTGATAAGATGTTCAGAAATTGCTTTTTGTGATTGTAAGGTTAGATTGAAATAAAATAAAATACATTTTAGTTCAAAGTTCTATAAGGATACAGATCTGTTCATTAAATCCTCAGACTGTTCTCTGCTATTGGTGACAAAAAGTTACATAAGGTACTTGTGGAGGAATTAGCTTAAGAAGACTCGAGAATAAAGGAATCAAGATTAGTGATCAAAATTGTAGATGAATTAAATTCATGAGTCAAGAAAAAGGGGCAGTAGGGCAAGACTTGAAATAAATATATCTGAAAATCAATTTAGCTTTATGTTTGAAAGATCAACAATAGGAACTAATTATTTATTAAGATAATTAATGAAAAATTATAGAGGAAAAAAATATTTGCATATGATTTTTATTGATTTAGAGAAAACCTAATAGAGTTCATAGAGATTTATTATGGTGGGTCTTACACAAGAAATGTGTGTTCATTATAGAGGATATCTATGATAGTGTAGCTATTAGTGTTAGAACTAGTAGCTATATCATGGATTTGAGTGTTGTTGGACAAACAAATGCTTTATGGATTTGAATATTGAGCATTTAAGAAACAATATATACAAAAAAATAAGTCTGTGTTGTTGTCTTGTTGAAATGTGAATATTGAAGCGGATGTGTAGAGCTACTAGGAAAGGTAAGAACAAATATATTTTTATTCGTGAACGATTATGTATTGCTTCGATAGAGGATAAAATGAGATAAAATCATTTAAGATAATATGGATGGGAGTTTGGGAGACCTACAAAATACAGTAGTTTGAAGAGCTAAAATGATTACTATTAATGGTATGTTAGAGTAGAGGTAGAATAAGAAGATTAAAAAGACTTTAATAGAAACTATAAATAAAGATATAAATACTCTTAACAGAACATATGACTTTTTATCTCTATGGTGGCAAAAGAGTCATGTTGTCGATCCTAAATAGTTGGGATTTGTGACTTTGTTGTTGTTGTGACAAAAATCGGAAAGACAAAAGCAAAAACTTAGATAAGAGGGAAGGGATAGGAAGAAAAGAGTTATATAGCATAGTTACTAAACATTGAACTAGTA
Source organism: Musa schizocarpa (assembly GCA_900464855.2). Classification (NCBI taxonomy): domain Eukaryota; kingdom Viridiplantae; phylum Streptophyta; class Magnoliopsida; order Zingiberales; family Musaceae; genus Musa; species Musa schizocarpa. The sequence continues at coordinate 44,903,190 of LS990919.1, forward strand.
GTAGCATATTAGAACAGCAACTTTATGATGTTTGAGTTTACTTGACGGAAGTATCCTAGTATCACAAAGATCAGCATTGCCCTCAAATAGTTTCGAATGGAAGTGAGTGATAGATACTTGTTTTCTGGTGAGATATATTTCTTACACAAAAGTGGGGCACCAGACTTAGGAAAAGTTCCCAAGGAATCTTATGTGGTCTTACAAGGGATGATATCAATTCCAAAGCACCTTTTTCTAGTAGGCCAACTGCCTGCTTTTGTGTTTTTTTATCAGTCATTTTCCTCTTTCAGTGGGAGCTTCCATCCTGTGACTCTTACAGACTATAGCTCATATCCTCCTTGTCTGATAACACCAACTGACATAAAAGAAGTTGTAGCTAATGACAAAATATTTGAGAACGAAAACTAGAAGGTTTGTCACTTAGGTGACTGGATATGGGTTTGAAGGCATATATGGATATTAGGGTTCTGGTACAAGGAGAGAGTATGATGATTTGGTGTGGCTTGGTTCATTTGGTAAATGTGGCTGATTTTTATCTTTGTAATGAAGTTTACTACAAATTAAGCAAGGTGATATGGATGGTCAAATTTGGTTTACTTTTTGGTTGAGATAGAGGTGGACTTGGGATTTATTATTATTTTTTCTCCTTCTGTACAAGTGAGCATGATTTGCATAGAAGCAGAGCTGTTTTTTGTCTAGGTGCTGACAATTCTTATCAATAATTGAGGAAAATAGGTGAGAATGTGACCTATGGTTGGAGATTATCTGAAAGATTTTGCAGATACAGTGAAAGAGGATCATCGTGTGAAGAATATAAATGATCCCTTAATTGTATTGTTGGAAGTATATTCCATTACTTGCATTTAAGTATAATTTTTTTTAGATTTGACATTGTCATGCATCTTGAACCAAGGATTGACATCTTGTGCCGATCGGCAGTGCTGGTCTTTGGCCAGACTAGTACATATTGGTCCATACTGACATATCATGTGTTGGTATGTTGGAACATGCCGAAAGATCAAAAAACGCCCTAGAAATTCCCTGAAAATACCTAAAAATTAGGAAAAAATATCTAAATTTGGGTATTTTAATTAGAACCAAATGCAGTATTAGTTTAATTTCAATGAAAACATATCCAAATAAGAAAGGGATAGCAGATATATCTTTTTCGAACGTTGAAGAGCATCTTTGCGGCATGTTCCACATAATTAAAAAGCTGTGATTATGCCTAATTAGCCCTAATTTGGCACTATAAACATTTGATTCATCCTAATCATCATTAACTAGAAAGAATGGTGCTAACCATGTCATAAATTACCAAGTAGTAAGGGAATATGTACCTTTTAGTTAGAGTAATCGTCCTCCAAATGAATTGTTAGAATGCCTTAAACCTCTCAATTGAGCCTCTAATCACCAAATATCAGCTTTAATTGAGAACAAGAGTGAGGATTTATGAGAAAGAGAGAGTGATTGAGTGAGAAAGAGTGTTAGAAGATGTGAGAGTGAAAGAGGGGGAAGGAATGGGATTAAATAGCCATTCAAATGGGTCCAATGTTCAAATTGACTGTTGGAACCAAATCACTCTGTGCCGTTGGTTGACTTTGGTCGAAATCAGACCATTACAGGTTGGTAACGATTAAATATCGACCATTTGTCCAGTACAGGGTGGTCTGTATTCCAATCAGCTGACAGATTGGTACGTAGCGCCTGTACCATACCATTTTGGGCGGTACATCAAACCATGTCTTGAACTACTGTCATAATTTGCATATTGTATCTATTGGCAAAAGGAAAAGAATATTGTATTCAAAATATAATCAAGTGCTGTTGTAGTAATTGTTTAGATTCACTGGATTTCGTAGGAGCCATTGTTATCTTATTTTTTTCCATCAACAAGATGGCAACCTCTAGTACAACTATCCAATGAATATTATTGACATCATACAAGTATCTACATGTTTTAGGAGCATGGATGAAAAGCTAGTCCAGTTGAAATATCCAAGAACCAGGGTGTAAAATAAGTAGCCAATATAGGAAGAACACAAATAACAATGTTCTCATGCTCAAAGCAGAATGCATCAATCTGAGCACAAAATACTGCAGCACATATTTGAGGTACAAATACTAGGCACTCAACACCAAACAAGTCCATCACCAAGCACCACAAGTTAAATGGATCAATGAATGGAACTGGAAGCAAAACCATTTGAAATAACTAGACGAATATTTGGAGCAGAAGATGAGCTTGTATCAAATAAAAAGTAAGAATGATGAGTGCGAACACGATATAACATTTTAAGTTATGAACTGTATATTATTTTCAAAGTCAGGTTTTGAATTCCTTGGATGTTGAAATGGACAAAATACTTTAGTTGTCTTTAAACATCTGTGCTAGGTTTGTCAAATGCTCCAGTGGGGCAATCGAAGGCTTCAAGTGTATTTCTTTCAGCCATAGTTCCTATAATAATATATAGCTAAATTGAATAAAATTGAACAAGGATATCAAAGAAGTCACTGACCACTTGATATTGCCCTACTTTCCTCAAAATAGCTAGCGTGGTCATTATCTGCTCACTCCACCCATGTTGCCTTCATCTAGATAGAGTATATCATTTTAAAAGGATACTCGTCTAGTGTTAACATATCTTACCAAATATTTTGTAACAATTTCTGGATGCCCAGTTGGGTTTTTATTTTGACTTATTTATTTATCTTAATCAAGTTCATCTTAGATACTAAGCAATTTTCTCCTGGAATATCCCTTTGCAGCCTCCTGCAGCCAAAAGGGTAGAACATAGAGGGACTACAGTAAAGAAATGCCTGTTTCCAGGTGTGAGAAATAACTCAGATGTGAAAATGGTGACTGAGGTCAACGGGTCTCCTGGAAAGTCACAATTCCATCCAGCTCGTGCCGTAGAAACAAGTAAATCCATTAACTTCTTAATAGCATGAAGTTGGTAATGTTGCTTTCAGTAGTGAAGAGACTCGATCCATATTTTCTTTGTGAATATACCTGATAATGCAGTCAGACTTGTGTAAAGACTAGAAGCAGCAAAAGAGATTTGAAATTTGACCCTCTGATTCATGCTCTTGCAAAACAGGTGTGGGAGAAGCTGATACAGGTTCAATGACGTTAGTCAATATTAAGCACCATGCTAGAGGTGATGTGGCAGAGATTAAAATAGACCCAGAGCTCAATTCAGTGCAGCAAGAACTCAAAGTTTCAGGAGAAGTGTTGGAACCAGGTAAAGAAAGTGTCAAGCCAGCAATAGAAGATCAATCAACCATTTTTAGCTCTCATCTCTCTGGTTCACAAAATGTTACATCATATGGTCCTTCACTGGGAAAGCAGCTGAATGAATCGAACAAGTTACAATGTGTGTCGGGCTTGCCAGCTTTGGAAGGCAATTTGTTGGAGGGAAAAAACTTGGTTTTAAAGGAAAAGGAGCAAATGGAGTTCAAGAAGCCGAAAAGGAAAAGTGTGAATGGGTCAAGAAAACAACAGAGTATGAGAATAATCACAATGCCACACCGAGCATCTCCAAGATTGGCTGCACTTAGAGCTAATACGTTGGTGAATTCTGCACTTGTTGAAGAGTCTCATGGGACCAAGGTACACCAAGTGAATTCATCGAGTCAGGATCATGGTACAAAATACACGCCAGCGGTTGACCAACAAGAAATGTTACCTGGGGTGGACTTTGAACATTCTAAGAAGCTTCAAAGCAAGGATTTTCTGGGAGAAGAAGCTACTTTGGAAAATCTCGTTGAATTAGAAGAAAAGAGCAAAGATAAACCAGTGTCACAACTCACATCACCATTTGGAGATTCGTGGCCAGACCCATGCATAGAATTTGCTTTCAGGACACTCATCGGCGATATTCCAGTCTCGGAGAATTCTGTAGTATTCCAAGACTATCCCCAACAGCAGCAAATGAGCTCAGCTATAAGCCAATCCCCGAGAAGCTCGGATGCATTAACTCTGGGTAGTAGTGGAACCGTCAACCAAACCATGCATCTCGGCCGGTTGGAGCCACCGAATAAGAATAATCATGTGTTATCCTTTGGAGACATCACAAGGCCTTGCTTTTTGGAAAAAAGCCTGCAGTCCACAAAGAAGCTGGAGGTAAGTCATCAGAGGTCAGAATTGAATCCATAGCTTATACAACACAAGATGGAGCTAAATCATGTGAAATAATGACATGGCGTAAATATTCTTTTGGACTTTGACCTTCTTGGTGCCTTCTGAGGCAATGGGTTCCCCTCAAATACTGGTGATAAGACTCTCCCATTAAACCCTTGTGGTTTAGGTTGTGTGTGGTAGTTGACAGTAGGGATTCAATGTGTTTAAAACAAGATAAACCCTGTTTTGATCTGCATTCTATCTTTTGAAAACTTGGCCTGTAAATGGTGATATCTGGTATCAAGTGATTTGGTACAGCAACCAGCTCATTCATTGTGTTGTTTTAGGTTCTCCTCAAGTAGATTCCCTAAAAATGTTGCTGCTTGTAAGGTCAATTGGACTCGCACAGCTGCTCTTTTAACTGACTCTTTAGGTTGAATTTTGTAAATCTTTAGGTCTATAGAACAATGGGAGCCTTTGTTCTGCCTGGTGAAGAACTCATAGGCTAAATTATGTCACAACTCATGAGCCATTTGACCATTTAGCTGCATGTTTTTCACTCTGGCGTTTATTTTTTTTGCTAGATTTATGCTTATGAGTTGTGACCAAAAATTTTATATTGGTTGTTAATGGTCTAATGTGACCATTCACATGCATCCTATTTATTCATCATTAATGTCCTCTTCTATTATTTGAAATCATCACTTTTTCCTGTCATATTGATTGGTCTGATTTAGTTCTAATGACCACCGACTTCATGTTTCATCAGCCACCGGACGAATCAATTCAAGCAACTACATGGATCCAACTAGATTTTAAATTTGATATGACCCAAGCCGAAGAATAATTATATGGGTTCAAACCTTTTCATAAGGATACCAAAAGAAAGACTTGGAGGTGGATGGATGGTGGTGCCTAATATATATTATATAAAATTTTAGCACATATTTGATATTGGATTATTTTAGGATATAATTGATCACCTCAATTTTCATTTTTGTTTTGGTAAATCGTAAGCATATAGGTTTATAGGATAAGATTTTGAATTCTTAATTTGAGATAAATGAATTAGGCTTATTTTGATTCATATATCGTCATTAAACTAATGTGTTGGGATTTACATAGATCACTGAGATCCCAACATGGCTCATTTATAATAAGCAATTTACCAATGTGCCTACAAGAAATTTTTTTTAATGTTCATGAGATTATTTTAAAAGTCATCCAGAAAACAACATTTTTCTTTCCAGAAATTAATTCTTCACTGTACCTTTTTTTTTTTCCTTGGTGTGTGGACTGCATGAGAATTATGTTTTCCTGTTCATTGTGATCATTTCCATCACTGGGCTCTCCCATAACCCGCCATCTGTATTCCTCTTCTTCGTTTCAAGGTTCTGATGAAGTCCAAGTCTTACAAATTGGCTTCTCTCCGTCAAATTAGGACACAGTTTTTGCCCTCGCATTGTAAGAAGGGGGTGTGAGCTGTCGGTGAGGAGGGGGGGAAGCTCGCCTGAGCTCGTCGAAGCGATGGATGTCGAAGTTCCTGGCCTTCATCAGGCGTTTCTGTCGGGCGGCGAAGCGTGTGGCGCAGAAGCCCTCGAAGGAGGGCTCCCTGGAGGTCCTCAGGAAGAAGGCGTAGCCGGCCATGAAGTAGATGGAGGTGATGTAGAAGCAGATCGGCTCCATGACGTCCCAGGAGAGCTCCCAGAAGGTCAACCGCATGAACGCCGCCGTCTGCGCCGCCAACAGCCCCAGCCCGCAACACAGCTCCCGTCTCACGTGCGCCGCCGCGCTCCGATCGATCTCCGCCTTCGTCGCCTCCATCTCCCTGAGCTCTTCTCTCTCCGCGTCGCTCCAGCGGGCCAGTGATGGCGCGATGACGGTCTCGATCGCTTTGGCCACCTGCAGAAGACACAGGGAAGGTAGAAAAAGATGTACTCACTCTGGTGGCAGTCCATTTGTCAACGCTTTCAGATCGAACGAGAACAAAATCCTAAACCAAATTGCAGCAACAAGTTCGGAAGGAAAAAAAAGGAGCAATCTTTGATTGCCAAACCAACGAATAATTAGAGATCTATCTCAGCCTTGGACAATCAAATGGTTCAAGTTGCATCTATAAATAATGGGATACCATCACAAGACCTCTCTTTTGATCGACACCTTCCAAGAATTGAGATCTTATAGTTCAGTTTCTCAAATTCGTATTGTTTTCTTGGAAAATAATATCAAAAGATTCCATTTTTAATGCTGTTAGTACGTAATTTCCGCAAGAGTATGGGGGGAAGCATGAATCATATTGTTAGGGGCTTCGTCTCCGGCCAAAAGTTACCATATCAAACACGGGTCGAGTCTCTTGTTATGACCTCTTCCTTCAGTTCCTGCTGAAAGAGAACATAGAAACACCCGGAGAAAAATGGAATCAGACCGCAATCCTGTCTCAATGTCATTAAACTTTGCAACCTCCGAGTTGAAACTAATCCGCTTTAAATCTTCTAAGAAAGCATTGGATCAAGCAAGCAGAGAGAAGAAACTGTGAACCGTACCTCTTCCGGCCGTAGAAAGACCACATCGCCCCACACGACCACGGCTCCAGACTCATCCAGCGATCGGGCGACCTCCATGCCCCGGTCGCCGCCCGACGCCTCGCAGCAGATCCGGACGAACTCCGCGTGGGAGACGCAGCTCTTCCCCGTAGCCCTCAGCCTCGCCCTCGCAGCATCCACCCTCGCCACCGGCGGGCACTTCTCCTCCTCTTCCTCTTCCTCCTGCTCCGCTGCCGCGGGGATCGGTGCCGACGGCGGAAGGAGCAGGTCGAGGCGGATCCGGTCCGGGCTGAGGCCGCAGATCCGCTCGAGCAGCCGGTCACCGAGGGGGAGCGCGTGGCGGTCGGGCGGCAGGGCGGGGTGGAAAATGGGCCGCTTCTGGACGAAGGAGGAGAGGAAGCGCCGGAGGAGCCCGTGCTCGTCGCGGGAGCCAGAGTAGAGGACGTGGCTGCTGGCCCGAGAGGCGGAGGAGGAGGTGGCGGGGGAACCGACCCTGGTGATCTGCCACAATCGATGAGCTAGGGTTTTACGGAATCCCGCCATGTCGAAGACAGACAAAAAGGGAGCGGGAAAAGAAGAACGATGAGTTGGGGTAAGGAGGAGGAACGACGAAATATATAGATGGTGGGTAGCAGGGATGAACGACTCGAAAGCGCGAGCGAACGTATCGATGCGGGGTATCATATCGCGATTATTCCTCGGGAGTCAGAGCATATGCTAAGACTGGCAGTAACGGACGGAGATGTGCGCTTCGCTTTAGCTTTGAGATGCGTATCGGGTGATCCTTTCTCCACTGCCCGGTGCCGCTGGCATTCGGTTTTCGACTCCTAATTTAACACTAATTTGATGCAATCGTTGTTTAGTAGCGTACAATCAAAAGAACCCGACAGGTCGGCATATCTAATTTTTACTCCGATCGCAAAGGATTTACCACACAACCTCTGAGCCTTCACACAATTGATGGAGGAAGCGCCACGTGGCAAACCGAGACGAGGATGGCGACGGGGCAAGAAGGTTTTTAGGAGGTGACGTCACCTCTGTCATTTCCGGCGGAGGCTGATGGGGAGGGGGCGGGGGCGGCAGGTGTGCGACGGGAGAGGCGTATGGAACAGCGACCGTCCGCTGCGCGAGAGCGGCTTGTGCGGCTTCCGGTCACGCAACCACGTCCCCCGCGCCCCGCGGAGACCGTGACGGCGTTTGCGTGTCCATGATTCCGGGGGCCCGAAACATGGAGGCACGTCAGCTCGCTCATGTGATGTTCCCGGTGGTGTTGTTGTATACAGCTCCTCGTTCGTCGGGCCAAACGACGGGAGATCCAACCGGAAACAATAAATAATGGTATGGTCTCGTGTTAAAAAATCGGTCAGGAACCAAACATGGATAACAAATGATGGCATGTCTCGTATTAGAAATTAGACCGGGAATACAATGTGGGCGTTAAATTAAATTCAATTAAATTTTCATGATAATTATCGATCAATAAAAAAATAATTATAATAATTTTTTTTAAAACATAATATTGATCGAAAAGACTTTCCTATTTACATATCGTTTTGTTATAGACTTAATTAGTTTTACTTAAGTCATATAATATTTTGTACGTTCGTCTATAATCTTTTTATGATTCTTTAAAAAAATATAAAAAAAAAAGATAGGTTAGATACAACATTTTAGTCATGATTCACGATCAGCTATTTCAGCAATAAACTTCGTAAGTTCTGAACGATCACGCAACAAAGAGTCCAAGGTGATTCGTCGTAGTCAAAAGTCACCGTAAGTACCCACATAATATTACTATAGAATAAGACAGCGAACCAGCTCTAGACACTATCCCAAAGGCCGATCCAACCATGTGTACCCAAGTAACTCCAATGTGCTATGCTGGTTAACATTCCATACTATTAGAAAATCTAGGGCGACATCACATGTGCAGTAGAAGAATAAAAAATAAAAATCTTAGATTTTCATAGAAATAGTTTCTTATCGTCGTGCAAAAATTGGTGTACAAAAATATGCAAAATCTAAAAATCATGCGTGTTAAGGAATGTGTCCTCTTCTCTAGCAGTGATCCACATGACATGGACTGCGAAGAAGCTCCTTAAATCGTTGTTCAAATCTCCTCATTATGCGCACCACGCAATCAAGAAAGGGTCGACCCTTCTTGTTGTTCACACGTCGCAAATAGGGGTTATTAGCTGAGGAGGAGAGAGAGAGGAGAATAGGAGTTGGCAACCAAAAGAAGTCTAACCTATGACATTTTGGTTCCCTCCTATTTATAAAGGCCCGCTATCAATTTAACCATAATAGATCATGCCCTATTGGATACTAGATCTTCATCTAACCACATCTAATCCTATTAGATTAATGGGTCTCTACCTAATAATATCTCATTATCTTTTATTGAATCTCATCCATAGGATCCAATAATTCAAGGGCTTATTGGATGCCCAATAAGATATGAGCTCCAACGGATATCTTATATCCGAACATCTACTCGTCGCGACACCTACCATATGTGTGTGACCCTCTATGCCTAATATCAAGATGGCTATGAGTCATACCTGTCAAAACTTCTTCTAGCTTAATGAATTATTATCTTCATAATAATTCACTCAACTCATCGACTACAGATGTACTATGCCACTACATCGCAGTCTCCAAATGATACAGGGGAATCCAATCCATTGAACATATTTGTCTTCAGTTACTATATATCTATAGTCTCTTATCCATCTAATATCTTAGAGACTGTATACCAGACATGGTGTTATCAGGCTCATACAGTTTCTACTCAAGTCTTACCCTAATCAGATTCTCCCGAAGAACTCTTTCTCTCTCAATTCAAATGACACTCGCTAAGAATTTGTCTAAGCAAGAATACATGGGATATTCCTCTTATAACATCGAGAGAGGATGATCCTCTATTGATACTTAATAATCCTCATAAGATTGGCTAACACTCCCAATGACCAGTTGTGCTAGATCTATAACTTCTAAGTCTTTAAGTCTGGTATCAAATAGTAGAATACTCATATAGGATATCCTTGGTGTCACACACGCTAAACATATGTGTGTGACCTTATAGGCCTAATATCGAACTAGTAGTGAGTCATATCTGTCAAAACTCCTTCTAACTTAGTGAAGTATTATCTCTATAATAATTCACTCGGCTCATCGACTATGGACATACTAGGCCATTGCGCCATAGTCACAAGACCATACAGAGAAATCCAATCCATTAGACATGTCTATCCTCAATAATCCTAGTTAGATATTTGCCTAAGGAAGAATACATGGGATATTCTTCTCATTACACTGAGAGAGGATGATCCTATATTGACACTCAATAACCCTCGTAAGATTGATTGTCACTCCTGATGACCGATTGTGCTATATCTGAAACTTCTAGATCTATAAGTCTAGTATCAAAGAGTGGAGTACGCATACAAGATATCATTAGTGCCTTAAGTTTAAGAATTAAATACACTACTAGGATGACAGAATCGTTGTTTAACAATAAGATATCATCAACCATCCAACATTCTGTGAGCGGATCAATTAGTGAACTATTTTTCCAATGAACACATGCACCGTATCCTTAGTGTCCCCACACAAGAAACTATGAGACCAACCACCTCTATCATATGGACGAGTATACAATACATTAATATTTCTAGTTATCTTGATGTTCTTCTCGAGTAATATATGACATAGATTATTTAGAGTTTGTGTTTAAAGGTGAATCAGCCTTATTATTATGATATCATCATGATCCGATTCTCATTACATAGATCCATGGACATCACAGTATATGTAATAGGTTATATAAAGTAAGAAAAATATTAAATAAATAATAAGCAAAAAGAGTGTGTATCATATCATGTGTGTCATCCCTCATGTGATTGGCTTGCATGACACCTATGACTAGCACACACTACTCCACTAAGCTAGAAAGCTCCCAAAATGATTGCTTGTATAATTTATTTTTAGATAGTTTTATCTTTATGCAACAATTATACATAATTTATGTTTACAAGCCTGAAACGACCACAAAAGCTAATCAAAATAGGGCTACCAAACCCATTGAAAGCTCACTATATGCTATGTAAAATATAAACAAAATCAAAAGATACAGACACATATGAATATTATATTGAACACCATGGTTACAACTTTATTCGTGACATTCTCCCCCACTTATTCATTCGATGTCCTCATTTAAGCTTTTGCTTATACTATATCTCCTTGTCTTTGTTGAAGCTTCAATTTTCTACTCCAATTGTAATATACCTCTTGACTCCTAGCTGCTCTCCGCTATTATTGTTGAGTAATCAAACTTTGATTTAACATTGTACTTTAACTCGCTAATGACTTTGACTTTGGTGTGGTATCAATCGAGTTATGCTGATCTTTGTTGGTTCTTACAGATCCTTCAAATGAAAGAAAAAACCTTCTTTGTTATACACTAGTATCTCAAACGTCTTATACCCCTTGAACTAGGTGGATTCATGTTGGAGATTTAATGAGTATCGCCTCACAAACTTCGAAGTTCTTGAGATCTTTCCTCCATAAAATTTACCCTTTGATTCCTCTTATACTTAGTTGTTGCCTCCAAGTAAGTTTGCATCACTTTCAATTAGCATTTTGTTAAAAAATGAAGCATACAGTCTACTCTTAGTAGCACCGATCAGCATTAGTGAGGATTTAATAACTATTGTCTTACATTAAGTTTCTTTAAAAATTCTTTAAACCTGTGCAAAGCTCCTCTATTGTATAAATAAGAGAACCTGGGAACTCAGTTTTGCCCATTCAATTAAGAGTTGAGAAGACAAATGTTACTTGACTTTACCTGCCTTCTTGAGGATTGCACTTCATGCATCGAGCCAATTACTAGTCTTCAACTACACTTTGCTCATACTTCCAAAACACCCGAAGTGTTTACATTTCTTATGTTGAGTTAGCTATTATATTTCACCTTCTTACTACCATCAAACTTTTGGAATGTAAAAAGTTTTGCCCGAAAAGAGCAAAAGTTCACCCCGACTTGGAGCAAGTCTCCAATAGCTTTAGTCACCTCTGAGATTGTTTTGTCTTCTCCATCATTTCTGTCATCTACTCTTATGAATAGAAAAGGTATAGCATCGTATGCTGCCTACTTCATTTCTTAGTTGAGCACTCTTACATCAATCGAAAGCCACTCACTTTTGGTTATATTATGAGAAACTCGTTAACACTAGTCTTGCGAAGATCACTGACCTTTACCCTTTAGTCTTGTCTCGGTACTTAGAGTTTGCCTCTGAATTCTTTACCTCCTTGGCTCCTTTTATGACCAAGCGCTCTTCCTTCATGAGAGCAAATGATCGATGACTCCATGGAAGTCTCGCCTCTGCGATATTATTGCGTTGTTAGGCTTATGACTCTACTATTTATTGCCTTGCATCTCTATCTCTTTTTTTACGATTAGTAGATTCACCTCTATGGCATTATGGCACCTTTGAGTCTACTTCAATTCTAACTAACACTTAGTTTTAGATAATTAAGTCCCTTTGGACTCATCGTCGCTTTCTCACCCATTTTGATCACCTACTTTAATGCCTTTGTATTTTTCAAGCAGTTCTATATAGTCGATGGAAAGATAGACTACAACTCCCATGCACGACCTTCGCTATCATATTATAGGGTTTACGCCAATTTTGTTCTCGTTTGCTTTTTTAGTAGTAACATTCACTTACTCAACCATGTCCTCTGACTTGTTGGGCTCTCTTAAATGAATATAAGCTTTAGAGCAGTCCAACTCTTCAATTGCTCTGATCATACATTTATGAGATCAAGTCTCCCATGGGACTCACTAGTACTTACACTCAAAATTCTCTCTCGGTGGTATATAACCCTTATATGTTAATAAATATTATTTTCATCTGATGTAAAATTTGATGCATACATAGAAGACTTGCTTTTGCGGTATTATGACATTCATTGCTTGAATACATAGCTCTTCTTATTGTTATGTTGTTTACTAAAGTGGAGCTCTTAATAGCTCCTGATCATACTTCCGTATGATCAAGTCCCTCAAATTGTTCCACCATGATCCATTGCACCATGTCGCTTGCTTGTGATAACCTTATTGCATTCTGATCTTTGTGGGATGAACTTGAACTGTGATTTCTCCATGCATAATCTCTACCAACATATCACAAGGCCTCCGCCACCTCTGATTATGTTCACTCTTTTGATAATCAATATTCGTCCACTTACTCTTCGATCACACCTAGATGAAATATAGTTCTAGGACAATTCATCGCCTAACAGCTCCCGAAGTCCACTGACTTCTCTAAAATTTATGTATCATTGTTTGGATCTTGAACCTCTACCCCCCAACATAATCTTCATTGTGTACCTGCCTCTACATTCTCTTGCCCTATACTAAGACCTTTTGACCCCAACTTTACCTCTATAACATGAGTTGCTTTAATTCCTCCATCAAATGCTTCGTTGAGATAAGGTGCATATGCCTTGAAGCTCCCTTTTTAATACTATATAGAATGAGTCTACTCTATTAGAATAAGAGGCCCATGGAATAATATAATCTCACTCTTGCCTCTACAAAAGTTCATATCCTTAACCTCTATCCAAGAAAAGCTTTGTGCCTCGGCTCTAACATCTGTCTTATATGTTGAATCCCTTTATATGATTTGAGCACTTCATCAAGTTTTACTCAAGTTGCTTTGCTTCTCGGTTTGCATTGAGTTGATGGTAGCCCTTGTTGTTGGGAAATCCTTGGGGGCGACATCATATGCGCAGCGGAAGAACAAGAAAAATAAAATCTCCGATTCCCAAAGAGATGTTCGTCGTCGTGCGAAGATTGATACGTAAAAAATCCGCGAAACATGAAACTGCGTAGAGAGTAGATTGTGTTACCTAGGGAGAACGTATATCCTTGTTTCCTTGTAGATCCTTAGGAGAGGGTGAAGGAGGTCAAGCGTCCTCCTCTCTAACGGTGATCCACACAGCAGGGTTACGACGACGCTCCTCAAAACTCCAGACCTACTATGAGGTGGAGATGGAGAGGAGAATAGGAAAAGGCAAACAAAAGCTCTCTAGCCCATGGGGCTCTGAATCCCTCCTATTTATAGAGGTCCCCTGTCAAACCCTAATGGGTCCTCCCCTAGTGGGTATTGGATCTGCATCCAATAAGACAAGGGCTCCGTCGGATATCTCATATCCGAACCTCTATTCATCGCAATGCCTACCATATGTGTGTGACCCTCTAGGCCCAATATCGAGCTGGCCGTGAGTCATACCTATCAGAACTTCTTCTAACTCAGTGAATTATTATCTCTGTAATAATTCACTTTCGACTCATCGATCTGGACGTGCTAGGCCACTCGCCAGTAGTCCCTAGGCGATACAAGGGAATCCAATCCATTGGACTGTCTTTCCTCGATTTACCAGTATACCTATAGTCCCTCATCCATCTAATATACCGGAGGACCGTATATCGAGGCATGGTGTTGTCGGACCCATACGGTTTCTACCGAAGTCTCTCTTCTAATCGGATTCTCGGGAGAACTCTTTCTCTCTCAACCCGTGACCTTGGCGGGGATTTGTCTAAGCAAGAACACATGGGATATTCCTCTCATGACACCGAGAGTGGATGATCCTCTATCGACACTCAATAGCCCTCGTAAAGGTCGACTACCACTCCCAATGACCAGCTGTACTAGATGGGGACAGACCCAAACCTATAAGTCTGGTATCAAAGAGTGGAGCACTCATACAGGACATCCTTGGTGTCTCAAGTCTAAGGACCAGATACACCACTAGGACTACGAAATCGCTGTCTGACAATAAGGCATCATCAACCATCCAACATTTTGTAAGCGGATCAATCAGTGAACTCATTCTCCAATGAGCACCTGTACTGTATCCCTAGTGTCCCTACACAAGCAGCTATGAGACTAGCTGCATCCATCATATGGATGGGTATACAACACACTAGTCTGTCCGGTTATCACGATATCCCTCTCGAGTAACCTATGACTAGGATTATTTAGGATATGTGTTTAAATGTGAATCGATCTCACTATCGTGATCTCATCATGATCCGATTCTCATTTCACAAATCCAAGGACATCACAATATATGTATGCAAGTGATATATGCCAAAATATAATAAGCAAAAAGATTCTATATTAAGTCACACGTGCCATCACTCACGTGATTGGCTTGCTGAGCACCTATGACTAGCACTTGTAACCACTCATTCCATGAGTTAAGCCTCTATTAAGTTCGATCATCATATCGATTCCAAGTGTACCTTCATTTAATGTTGTCTTAGGTCGCTCCCGCACTTGATCTCTCAATGCATCCACTAATACATTACCTCACATAAGATTATGTAATGTTTCACCATTTTCTTGTTTCATTGAGCTTTGTAGAGTTATTATCTTGAGGTATCCCTCCTCAACATGTGTGATCTATTACACATGATTCTCCACCTGTATAACCATGGCTTATCCTTCCTGGCTATCTATTTTATTAGGGAACTTCTTTCTTCGTATCCTTTTCTCTAAAAGTTTCAAAGGCAATCCCCTTGGACTACTCTGTCTTATTGAATAAATTGTGCATTATTCCACTCTCATAAACGTGTTTGCTAGATTGTGACTCTTCGCCAATACAACCCTCATTACACCCCTCAAGACCTAATAACATGCTAAACTTACTGCATACTTCAGCCTTCTATAGATATATCATTCTCATGCTAAAAAAAAAGCTTCAATGCTCTATGATGTTGAGTTTTAATCATCTTGGGATGGCCATAGATAGTTTATCGTCTGCATATAAGCCTTTGCATGAGTACTGAATTCTTTAAGTTAGCAATTTCCCTCTCCTCTATGAGATTTATACAACTCTTTTAGTCACTGAGCAATCTATCCCACCTTGTACGGTTTTATCCTTTGCCAAGCATCCTGCTTACCTTTAGCATAGTTAAGTTTGGTTACCAATATCGAGTCATAGCTTAAACTTAGCCATCCTAATTTTTATGCATTACATGTTCTTTCTAGCTCGATTGTCCTCATGGTGCCTCTCATGTAAAAGGTTAGCCATTTCTCTAAATGCTAATCACATATGCCTGCTCTTTTGAGTAACTCCTTTCCCTATATCTCAATGCTTGTTTCCCTTAAATGGTTATATGTGTTGTTATCCTCAATAAAGCTCTGCTATGTCTTCCATGTTTGCATGTCAAGTGTTTTTAAGCGTGCTTATTCTACTCCGACATCATCTATCATGGACTTAGCTAGTTATACCTAAGTCATGCGGTACTCTTGCATGTTCGCTCACAAAGAGTTAGCATTCTAGAAACCTCTTATGGTCCATTAAGAATGTTTAAAAGAGAAAATAAGTTTAAAAAAGTATTTTACTTGGGATCTACAAGTAGTCATCTAAATAAAAGCATAATAGACAATACAAATTACAAACATAGACTTTGTAAGTTCTAAACGATCACGTGACAAAGGGTTCAAAGTGATGCATTATAGTTAAAAGTTACTATAAGTACTCACATGACACTATTATAGAACAAGATAATGAACCATCCCTAGACACTATCCGAAATGCCCATCCAGTTATGTGTTATCTAGGTAGCTCCTGGGTGTTGTGTTGGTTGACACTTTGTACCACTTTATGGAGTTAAAAAAACTCTCAAAATGGTTGCCTGAATAGTATATTTTTGGGTAGTTTTGCCTCTACATAATGATTGCACACAACTTATTTTTACAAACTTGAAATAACCATAAAAACTAACTAAAATAGGGTTACCAAGTCTACTGCTCTATATGTTGTACAAAGCATAAACAAAACCAAAATACATGGATATACACGAGCATTACATTGAACACCCTAGTTATAACCTTGTCCGTGACACTCTACTCTCACTTATAAATAGATATGACGTTCTAATGACTCAATGTGGATATATGACATTATTGAGAATTATAGTTCTTCTTTCAGGTATCCCTAATCCATCTCTCATGGCAATCGTGTAAAAGATAAAAAGAGAGGAAAAGATGAGTCTAGCTTTTCTTGCATATCGATATTATCACAACTTTCGAATCTGATGATGGTATACTTATAAATCAGATAAAGGCTTTTTAAACAATATACAAAGATATATATTGTATATATGATCTATCATTATTTGATTTTAATTTTTTGACATTAAAATTTTCCACATAATAGTAGCATAATATGGATTTTATGGTTACAATTGGTATTTGAACCTTATTTTGAAATCAAATACTTTATATCATAAATATATTTTAGATATATTTTTGTATTTAGATATGTTTAGTATCACTTTTTGCGTGAGGAAAGATGTTATTTGGTTTTGATTTATAATGCTTGAACGATGTATTTATGTTGTCGATCTACTTTTTATCTAGTTCGTCATATCATCTACTTATAGATGATACGAAGTTCATCATGTTTAATCGATAGACCACTGTCGATAGTTTGTTGTCGATGATAATTTTGTTGAGGGTGGCAGCCTTCGATTGTTGTCATCTTAGTTGTGGACAATGGCTACATACACAATAAAAGCATCGTGGGGTATGATAATCTTATGGTGCCAATGATAACTACAACAATATCACTGCCTGCGAAGGCTACAGTAGTGCCACTGCTTGTGCCACCTACGATAACTACAATAGTACCGCTACCTGTGATGCTTGCGAAAATTGTAGCAGCATCACCATAACAGCGCTGCTACTTATGCCACCTATGACAACTACAATAGTGTCATCACTTGTGGCACCTGCGGCAATTGTAGTAGTGCCATTGTAGTAGCATCGCTATGTGTGGTGATTGCAAAAGCATTTGTTGGCCATGGTGGTTGCAACAACTATAGTAGTGCTGCTGTGTGCGACGACATTTGTTGGCCATGACTAACATCACTAGATGTTGAAGACCATGGGCACAACAGCGTTGTAATGGTCGTGCGGGTTTGTTAGGCAGCATGTGTGCATAGCTGTGCACATGGGCGGGGCCACGCCACATGAGCGATGGTCGCAAAAAGGAAGTGATAATTATGTTTTGTTTTAAAAGCACATTTTTATCCTTAAAAATCAAAAAAATTCCAACATGTGCCCTGAAAATTATTTTTTCATTTATGCCCTTTAGAAATCAAAATTTTTCACTATATATCCTAAGTAAATATTATAATTTTACCCTTTAAAAGTTAAAACTTTTTAAATTATATCCTTAATTTAAAATTAATTGATTTGATTTATTTTAATCAAATATTTTGATCGGACTTAGTCATGATTATATTTTGACTACTTGATTGGATTTAGATTCAATCAATTATGTTTTGATCGAGTTTGAGAATAGTCAAACTTTGATTAATTTTTTATTTTAATCAATATTAACTTTTGATTGACTTAATTAGCCTAATGTTTAGTCCAATTCTAGGTATGCCCAATTAAATAGGGTTGAGTTATCTAATTTAGTATTTTATATGAAATTAAAAAATAAATTATGTAAGATATATTATAAATCTAATTAGATTTTGATAATGATTATTAGTCAATAAAAAGTAAGTTCAATTATGGAATGATTCGTTAGGAGATGACTTTGATGGGAGGGACCCTCTTAATTATCATAGACACTATCTATAAATAGATAAGAACTCTTAGGAACTTAGTGTGGATATATGATATTATTGATATATTATAGATCTTTTTTCATCTCTTTTTAGTCATATAGGTCAATTATTAAGATATTATAGATCTTCGCATATATTCCTTTTATTCCTAATTCATCGCTCATAGCGATCCTATGAAGGCTAGAAAAATAAAACAAGACGAGTTAGCATTTATTGTAGATCGGTATCATCGTAGCTTTTAGATTTGACAATGATATGTTTACAAATAAGATAATTTTATTTTGAATGATATATATGATCTATCATTATTTGATTTTAATTTTTTTAGTATTAAAATTATTCGTATAATAATAACATAATATGTTTTTATACTTACATAGGGATCCAACTAGTGATAACAAATGATGACAAACTTTTATAATACAAACTCGATCAGAAATACAAGGAGAGATCTAACCAAGGATAACAATCTGAGCACCCAACCGAAACAAAAGATTATTCTTCATCAGTATTATTCAAAATTTCCCTATAAAAGCTTATGTGGCTCTCGGGATCGAGCAACCTCTAGACGCGATTCGAGTTCAGCGTAATGCATCAGTAACAGTTACAGAACCTCAACGCATCCCAAGTTAGACAAGTAAAAGATATGTACTTCAGTCCAAATGCTAAACGAAGAAATGTTTAACTTGTGCTAAGTTATCATCGATTTGATAGATGATGCTGGAAAAGAATAATATCTCCATCCAATTCCGTATTCACGCCACTGTTAAGATTCCACCGAGAGAAAACGTCGCAATCCATACCAACGTATAAAATAACATCTACCCCAATAATTTTTCCATACGTCATATCGTCGTTCTCTTAGTATACTACAAAGAAACACTAGTGTGCACAGTCACACCGACTGAGTTCTCTCTTCGATCCCATATCCCTTTTCTTTTGGTTTCATGTGGTTCAAATTGAGCTAGCGATCCTCCAGAAATTTGATTCCAGCTTAATTACTTGATGCTTGGCTGAAAGCATCAGCCGGTCGACTGCATCCTCTTTCTTGAGGATGGACTATCAAAATTATTGCACCACCAACCTAACCATGTGAAAGTGCATACAGCTGATTTGCATCTGAGGTCCACATGCCGGCCGGAGACAAATATAAATAGAAGAAGAAGAAGAAGAAGAAGAAGAAGAAGAAGAAGAAGAAGAAGAAGAAGAAGAAAGGATTTGATGTCTGTGGTTGAGCGCAAGCTGGCCCACTTGGATTTAGGTTCCGTGATTCCCTGGGTAGTCTTTTGTTAGGTCGACTAGCGAATGGTGGAGACGAAACCTCCAAAGATTCGTCATGTGTGACTCCGACATGCATTTTGTTTGTGTTGCATTCGATCGGCAAAACTCCATGCTATTTATTAGTTATCGGCACAGACACAATATAGATGGTAGGTCATTAGGTCGTATGACTTCACCGAGAGAATGGTTTGGTATCCAGATGGATGGAAGTGAGTGGTTTGGACCAGACAAGCTTATCCAACAAACGGCAGACAGGATGAACCACAACATTCGGTTCCTCCAATTATTTACGTACTGCTTTTTCTTTTTCGTTTAGATCAGATGGGTGTGAAATGTGACAACTTGTTCTTCCAACATCCATCAGGCCTGTTGTCGATATTATTGCTCGGTGCAGTGACACAGCTATATATTCTTATCAGCTTCGACGATTCCTAAGGCTTCTGAACGACAGACTGACAGCAAAAGTGTTCAGAGAAAGGGACAGTCCTTATTCTTAACCTACCTTACGAAGTTTCCTCTCACGTAAGTACATCAAAAATTATGCGAGAGGAGATGTCCACGGTTCCACTCCTATAAGCAAATGGGTTGCATTCATTCGATCTTCATCCTCAAAACTCGATGTGCCAAAATTGATGTGACCTTTTCGGAGAGTCATCACATATGCAAGAGTTAAAAAAAATTTATTTGAGGATAGAAAATGCATCTACCTTATATCTCACATTAGTTGAATCAAATATATATATATATACATCTCATTTCTTATATTCCATAATATATTTATTAAGATTTCTATATTTACGAAAGCTACATCTAACCCTCAGTATTTCTTACATCGTTGACTCTACTAATATAAACACACAGTGCTCAATGGTAAACCAAAGTGAGATAGACAATGCGTGCTAAGCGGTAAACCTTATAGTATTTCTATCAAGAAATAAGGTTAAATATTTTATTTTCATAAGTATAAATCTCAATATAATTTTTAAATATAAAAGGATCATAATATTAAATATAGCTAATAACAAAGAATAACATATAATTAACGTAACCACCTATTTAATTAGGAAATATACCCTTTAGATGTCATGCTGATACAATGTATCCAATTCAAATTTAGATTTTTCTGATAGAGAGAAATGCGTTAGAAGGTGAAGAGTTTGGAGTGGTCATAATCTTAACTCATAGGGTTGATAGCATATTAGGTTTTTCTGTAAAAGAAAATGATTTGGATTAAATAAAATTGGCACAGAGTATTGTGCCATTATTAATTTGACAACGACAACAAATTATATCGCCACTGATAGATAGTGGAGGCCGACGTTTGCAACATTTATTCCCCCCAACCAATGGAACGATCGAGCAATTCCCACACGCAGAGAAATCCCAACACTGAGAACTCCTTCCTGATAGGCCACATCCAATCCATGGCACCTCCATAATTGTTCTCCACTATGGTCTCTCGACTTACTTGGATTCGTCGTTGAAGATTCCAATCGGATTCCACATAAGATTCCTAGAATCTGGATTTCACGCACCCCACGATTCTTCTATAAAGTCAAGAAAATATCTCAAGTATTACATGAAGTTTTTGAAGAAGAATACTTCTATATATTTATAAATAAAATATCGACGTATTGTACATCTCAATTGGGACATGTGATTTCTGATCAGATTTATCTATATCGCCTGCATAATTGTTTGAAATAAAGGCTGTATTAAACTATAAATCTGCCCACATATCACAAAACTCAAACAACAAACATTGTTTGTATGAATTCCAACTTCTTAATTACCCAAGTAGAAGGCTTGTGGGTGAAAATTTGAACTTTATGTAAGACCAAGTTTGGGGTGGGTCAAACACCTATATCCATAAACAATTCTAATAAAATAAGAATAAAGAAATAAATAGAAAAGCTAATATAAGATTTACATAGTTCGACTTTCCTTACCTATATACAAAACACGATTGTTCATCGTAAGTATCGTTGATTTGACTCATAATTTTTTTTTTTGATGTTCTTTTATATAAATCTTAAAGAAACTTTTTTTTAACATGATCTTCTAACAAAAACATAGAAGAGATGCATACATAGCTATCTATAGATTAATTAAACTCTAATTTTTAAGATTTTTTAGTTCACATATAAGTCTCTCCATGCTTCAAGTTCTTAGGATCACACTAAAAATTATAGCCATTATTGCAACTTGATAGCAGCGGTCAAGAAATATCTATTTCTAATATCAAATCGG
Organism: Musa schizocarpa; assembly: GCA_900464855.2. NCBI lineage: Eukaryota > Viridiplantae > Streptophyta > Magnoliopsida > Zingiberales > Musaceae > Musa > Musa schizocarpa. The sequence goes on from LS990919.1 coordinate 44,925,049, forward strand.
TCAAGAACCAACATCAAATCAGATCAATAGTTTAATATCAAACCTAAATCGATTTGTGGTCAATTTCAATTCTTAGAATCTAGAATCAGAATGGGAACTGACGATTAAAAATCAAGTGCCCATCCAAATGATGAATTTGTCCCTTTCAATAACTTAATAAATGATTAATTGAAGATATTATTTCAAAAATTAAACATTAAAATTTGAAAATACGTGGTCACAAATTCAATAAAATTGAAATCATTGATTCTAGAACTCAAATTGTCCATTTTAGACCAAGGTTAAGGCTGAGCAATTACACCAAGCTTGGAATTGTAAGACTCCAAAAGAGAATCCAATCCGTTATCATATATAAATGAGCTCAATAACATGATCATGAGTAAACTTGGTTATCATATATCACCATTGAGGTGCCAAGTAGATGCACATCACTGAACATATGAGGAGGACATCACCCCCCGCAACGAAGGAGAGCACCCCCATCCTTTTCTTTGATCGTCATATGTTAAGCTAAAAGTTTGCATGCCTCACCTGCTACGTATCTACCAGTGCATCGTGGCAGGGGTTTGCAATGGCTGGTGGAGCTTCGAAGTATAAATCAAGCGTGACTCTACAAGTGGATTCCTAATGCCAAATCCAATTGTGTGTGTGTGTCATGAGCTTTCAGCGGTAAACAAAGATGGAATGCCTCGTTCATTATTACGTAAAGCTTCTTCCCATGCCTCCTTTAAGCTTTCTCACACTACTAGTCATCGTCATCGTGGGTGAAGCAGAAGGCAATTCGGCTCTTGAAGATGTGGTCAATCATTCTAAAGTTGTTCTTTCCGTCCCATCTCACGTAGGATAGATACATTTTTGGACTAAGTCATCATCAATCTTCTAGAATTGTACATACACAATCACCATTAGAGGTGCCGTATAAAACTGAGGTCTGACGTGCTCTTCCGAAGAGAGGATGAATTATGGGAGTGATTCACTTCAACTATTATTGACTACGCATAGGACATTAGAATATTCAACTCAACTATGCATAGGACATTAGAATATCCAACTCAACTATGAAGAGATTTTAAGGGATGTCAGTCGGACTTCTACAAGTATTAGTAGAGTTTTCTACACTTGGAATTAGTTTCTATTGTTTGGAGTCACAAAAACAGTATTTTTATGATTTTTTAAATTAAAACTGAATTGACCAATTTGATCGACAAAGCATGCATCAATCAAATGAGCAAACTTCTTTTGGCACAAGTTGAATGACCATCAAGGTGCCAAGTAGATGCACACCATTGAATCCATCGAAAGAACGTCACCCGCTCGACAAAGGAGAAACAAAGCCATCCTTTTTCTTTGATCATCATCTCAAATATCTACCTATGCATTGTGGCCAGGGTTTGCAACGGTTGGTGGAGGAGCTTCAAAGTATGATGAATCAAGTGCTTCTTTAGATGTGGGATCCAAATGCCAATTCCAATTGTGTCATGACCGGAATTCCTATGGCCTGCGGGTTCTCACACAATTTGGAAGTCATTTGAAGGTGACGCGAAATGCATTTTAGTGCTTGATGGTGGAGCTAATCTAAGCCTAGTTATCAGTCTCCTAGACTGGTATGTACTTGTGCAATCAAGGGTTATTATGATGTGCAAGAAAGAAAAACCCATGACTGGTTTTCTCACACTTAGAACTAGTTTCTAGTGTTCGGAACCATGACATAAACCCTAATTTTAAGGTCCCTAAATTTGGATCGGATGATCAATTTGATCGATCGGCCCGATGACCACTTTGATAAAAAAAGCCAATTGTCTCTAATCAAATCGATAGAACCCTACAAATTAAAAATGAAAGACAAAGAAAAAGATTAAAAAAGAGAATAGTCTATTCTCATTCAATAATTGCATAATTTTTTTCACCATTTTCTCTCCCTATGGGCATACCCATAAGAACGTTGATGAAGATTTATGGTATCAAAAAAAAAAATTTTATACCCAAGACATTGGTTGTTCAATAAATTTTTCACCTAAAACATAACTCCGGTAAGAACATATTAAACACATTTATTAAAAATTAAGGATTCAAAACATCGTTTAATAAAAGTAAATTTTGATAGCATATCAAACTATATAGCCTTTGAATAAAAATTAAATCTCATTGCTCATTCAAAGATCTTTCTCCCTAATTTCTAAGAAAAAGAATGCATAATATCTGACGGAGCATCTGAATTTGGTATTAACTGAGGTAATAATCATTAAGTACAACCATCTCAACATAATAAAAATCAAGTAGAAATAAGATTAGCTGATTACTCCAAATTTTTATTCAAAGAATATATATAAACCTATATATATATATATATATATATATATATATATATATATATATATATATATATATATATATATATATGTATGCAAGTAATTGTTTGTGAGATAAAATATTTCAATTTGGTGTCGATAATTCCGTTTTACATCTTGAACTAAGTTTCATCTTTGTGATTAAGATCTACCAGACGAGAAAAATAAGAAAAAAAATTTGCCACAACATTGACCAAAATGTTTTGTACTAATCTTTTCTTCTTCTTTTTTTTTGACAAATTTGCATATAAAGCATATTTTATTTAATTTTCACTTTCTTTTTCTTGTAATGCAACTTCACAACACCGGCATTCAAAAGTTCATGCCATCTCTGCTGACCATTATGATGGTTTTGATGGATCAACTTCATATCATCCGGAAATATAACGTAATTTTTTTATATGAACATCAGATATGATGTAATTATGCAACTACTTGCGAAGATGCAGTCTTATATGGTGACTAATTGAGCCTTATCGAAGCCCAATGTAACGTGAATTGGGCCTGTTCTCGGCCCAATATAATTTGTAGGACACTCTCACCACATGGTTTAATTAGCTGACACGCGTCCGGCGTCCCCCCAAATCAATCGCTCTCCGAAACCCTACCCTGTCCCATTTCGCTCTCAACCTCCTGCTCGCATGGCTGCCACCGTGGTCGAATCGATGGCGATTTCCCGCCTGGCCCCGTCAGCCTCGGCGCCGAGGGCGGCAGCCGTGTCCCAGGCTTCCTCTCCCCGCGGTCGCTGCGACACGAGGCTTCTCCCTGGCTTCGATGGCCTGAGGATGTCCTCGCGTGTTCGCCCGATTTCGCCCGCGAAGCGGCTGGCCGGCAGCTTGATGGCGGTCCGCCGCGGCGCCGTGGTTTGTGAGGCCTCGGAGGCGACCATCCAGCGTATGGTTTTCTTACCTCCCTAAGTTCTGTTGCCTTGAACGATTAATGTTTGTAGTGTCCCTCGGTGTAGTGGTTAAATTGGAGTGATTGTTTGTGGTTGTGAGCAACTTTTGGAGAAGGAATGTGGTTTTCTGGCATTAATCGCTGGTTTTTCTGGTTAGGAAAAGTTGAAACTATGATAATGAAGAACTTCTTTTGCTTTGTTTTTAGAGAGATATTATGCTCTCTGTTGCAGCATCATGAAGCCAAAGTTTTTCGAAATTCCATCTTACCACTATAATGGTCTTCATGGTGGCAACTCACTCTATTCGTATGCCTGGGCATCATCTCTATCCCTCTCTGAGCATCTAAGTCAATTTCTCATCTATAAGAAGATTCCTCTTGGCAACTTGATTTTGTGAATTTAGATATTATAGAAATTATTATTCTTTATTAAAGCAGCATTTCTAAATGACGACAATTCAAAATTTGACCTTTAGTGAAATTGAATACTATGATTCACGTAAAGGAGAAAACGAAAGACTTTTTAACGCAAGCTGATCCAATGGAATCGTCCATTAACAGTAATATTTTTGTTTGAACACTTTACTGACCTTGACCTAAGGTGCAAGACATGGTTCATTGTGTAACAATTTTCAACCTTGAACTGAGGCCTAAGAACCAGCAGTCTGCTGTCCAGGAAGAAAGCAATTTCATTGCATTATAAAACTCAAAAAATCCTTTGTTAGCAAAACCATCAGCTGTCTTGTTTTCATGCTTCTGATGATTTCCATTTCTCTTCCCATCACTATTGTCTTATCTTTTACTAAATTATCCTCTGGAGCGTATAGAAAATATTGAGAAGTAGAAATGTAAAGAAATTCATTATCTCAATGTATTGACAAACAATTTGAGATAACTATTGGTTGTTGCCGGACTGGCATCTGCCAGTCTGAGGTTGTCTACCAATGGGAAAGTATTGAACCTATAAAAGGCACCTTCTTGAGTTGGAGTTTCAAATGATGCATGATGTTATAATGTTGTACTTTTACATTATCGGTATATAGAATTCATACTTGCAATTTATGTTACTGCACTTTTTTTAAAACATCTTATTCATAACTAGTTCATAATGATATTTATCTAGGTCCATCCTCTTTGCTTGACGTGCATCCTTTAGCTGAGTGCGTGAAGTTCTTTACACATTTCTTGCCTGTGAACAAGGCCTAACTGTATTTTGAGTTCCACTAGAGCCACTGACCGCCTGAACCAAAGTGTAATCACCTTTACAAGACATCTCCTGATTCTTGACTTGGAATTATATGAGATTTTTGGAATCAGGAAGTTAGATGTATCCATCCTTAGTTTTCGTTACCGGCATCACAACTCTGTTGGATTGAAAGTCTAACCTGAAAGTTTGGAGAATAAGTTCCTCAATTCCTACTTAACTCGTCTTGGATTGTAATTTTCGTACCTTGACCAACCTAATCTCAGTTAGAGCTAAGTTCGTCGTAAAGATGGAGCGGGTTGGGTTGGTTTGAATCAGGTTACTTAGTTCATATTATCACCAAGTACTTGTGGTTAAAAGTTTAAAAATGATGCTGCAAACAATATATATTGTATATACTCTTTATTCATGCATTGGGTTTAATTGGGGTAAAGTTAAGTTAATCTATGTTTGGCATTTGTTATGGTTGGACTTGGATTGGATTTTACACCAAATTCAATCAAACCCAAGTGGAAGCAAGGTTTAGATTTTTTAATATTAAAAAAAGACCCTATTCAACCTGGCTCAATGATCTGATTGGGCCTGATGCGTTCAGCTTGTGCCAAAAGCCAAATAGCAACCTGTAATTTACTGTATGTCTAATACACAAGGCTTTGCATGTAAGTTTGATTTTATTTCATGTCACTGTGGAGTAGACACTTTGTAATAGTTCTTGTTGTAACATATTTGTGAAATTTTTGATGAATTCAAGCTTAAGTGGCTCTGATATATCTTTAACTCAATTACGTTCGGTTGGCTTTTTAATTGATTTTTTTTTCTTTGTTTAACCACTTTTATCACCCTACCACAGTTCCTGAAGTATCTAAGATGACTTGGCAGTCTCTTGTAGTGGGGTCTGAGACGCCGGTGCTTGTAGATTTTTGGGCTCCATGGTGTGGTCCTTGTCGTATGATTGAGCCAACCATTGTCAAGCTAGCGAAGGCTTATGAAGGAAAGCTCAAGTGTTACAAGCTCAACACAGACAACAACCCCGACATTGCTACACAGTATGGTATTCGAAGCATCCCCACTGTGATGATATTCAGAAATGGTGAAAAGAAAGATGCTGTGATTGGGGCTGTGTCAGAGAGTACCCTTGTTTCGACAATCGAGAAGTTTGTAGTGAGATAGACACATTTGTGTTCTGGGTACTGGACTCTTGGAATTCAAAAGGCTATCTATGTGAGTCTGGGCAATGTTCTCCTTGTAATAATACCGTGTACATGGTGAACGATTTGCTCTAGTTGGATATCCTTCAATCTGCTACACTACCTAAGTGGAATTTGAAGAATAAAAGTGTTGCTTGGAATCAAACCAACTGCTGCTTATGCACATGTTCTTCCCACATGAAACGTGGATGTAAAATTTTCATCCCTAATGCAAGAACATGTCATGGAGATCTTTGGCTCCTATGAGGTACGTCTCTGGACCTGGCGGTGTTGGGTAACTTACAATGAGTCATGGCATACATAGATCTGCTATCAGTTTCTAAGTTTGCCCCTTCAAAATTTATGTAGGATAGATATTCTGCTATAGCTGTGCTGAATGGAATTGGCTAATGCCCAGAATGGTTGCTAGAATGGCAATGGCTCGGGTGCTCAAGAACCTCATCCTAATCTAAAGTCAAAGCAGGTACGTTACCTAATTTCCTATTTGAATCCTCCTGTTTTCGATTGAAGGATGTTTGACTACTGTTCAAGTAGGTTGGATTGTATCAAGTATTTCCTTGGCTCACATTATCAGTGATATTTGCTTACAGCTGTTCAAACACTGTCGGAAACCTAACCTAACCCCATCTATTTCTTTAGATCGAGTATCCAAACAGTGTCTATCGCCTCGAAAACATTTTTGTTTTTGTATAGCTGATGGGTAATTTTTATTGGTGCAGGATGATAAAGACTATATATTATACTGTCCTTGTGAATTGAGTGCGGCTGGTGATGCCTTTTCTGAGGGCTGCTTCGGGATTCTCCACCGAACGATATATTGTGGGCCATACGGGGATTTTAACCTGCACGACTGCGCTGCATGTGAGTTTTGTTTATTTATTCCAGGATTATTTGACTTCACAACATGTTTCCACCTGTTCCCTCCGTCCATCCATGGAATCCTTATAATCCAGAAAACAAGTAAGCTTAGGGCTATATACTGAAAGCTCCCAGTAATATAGACTTTCATCGAATGGGCCTTCATTTTTTTTTTTTTATCAGAGATATTTTTGAAAAACTTTAACCAAAATAAAATTATAAACAAATAATAATTATCCTTTGATTAGATTTAACTTTAGATTTTTAGAGTTGAATTGATTTTTTTAAGATGAATCAAATCATATTGGTGATCTTTTAATTTTTTATAAAATATTCTCTCACCTTCTCCATCTTCTTCACTCTACCTCCTCCTCTTTCTCTCGCTTCATCTTCTTCTCCCATTTTACCTCCAATTCTACCTATGTTTTCTCTCAATTTGCCTCACACTTTTATCTCCGTCTCCTTCTCTACCTCCACTATCTCCTCTCCTCACTCTCTACCCCCACTCCTCCCTCTCCCATTAGCCTTCTTTTTCTCTACCTCCCCCTGTCCCTCCTCTTCATTTTCTTCCTCCTTTACCTTTTTCTAAACCTCTACTCGCTCCCTCCCCTCTTCCTCCACCTTCTCCTCCTTATAATTTATCTAGAAAAGTCGTTACACTCAAAATTACAATCGGGTTACACTTGAGTTGTATTCATTGAAAAAATATATTAAAAAATCTATATTAATTTATATATAGAAGTATTCTAAATATATCGTAAAACTAAAAAACTCAAGTTATTCTAATAAATTATATTATTTTTTATATAAAATTATCCTAATTTATCTAAAAAAATCATTATACTCGGGTTATACTTTTTCACAAGATATATTAAAAAATATATTAATTTTTATATAAAATTATCTTAAAATTCTTATGAATTAGAAACATATCCTAGTAGTTTTAGAAAAGTTTGGATTGATTTAGTGAAAATTAATTCGAGTTATACTTGTTCACATATTCAATAAAAATAATTTCTTAAATAAGTGATGGTACCGTCTAGATTTGTAGTGTGACTACTTAGGGCTAATACTCTATTTAAAAATTTTAATTATCATAAATTGATTAAAAAAAATAAAAGTAAAATAAAAAAAGTGATACTAAATATCTTATAATAATGCTAGTAGTTCTAAAAAAAAATTAGATTGGTTTGTTAGGAATTAACTTGAGTTACACTCGATCATAGATTCAATGCAAAAATATCCTAGTTAAAAATTTTTAATCATGCTAAGTTTATAAAAAAATTAAGAAAAATAATATTATATACCTTAAAATAATGTACTAATAGTTCTAGAGAAGTTTAGATTGATTTAATAAAAAATAACTCGAATTATACTTGGTTATACTCGATCATAAATTCAATATAAAATATCTTATTTCAAAAATTAATCATCCTAAATTCATATAAAAAATAGAAAAAATAATACTAAACATATTAGCATCTCACCCCAGTAGTTTTGGGGAAGTTTGGATAGATATGATGAAAATTCAACAAGTTATTCTCGATCGTAGATTCTACCTAAAAAATATCATATTTTAAAAATTAGTCATCATATATTCATAAAAACAAAATGATACTAAAGATATTATCATCTCACGCTACTAGTTCTAGAGAAATTTGGATAGGTTTAGTGAAAATTCAATGAGTTACACTCGATCACAAATTCAACCCAAAAATACTCTATTTAAAATTTTATCACCCTAAAATCATAAGAAATTAGAAAAAAATGATACTAAATATCTTTGAATCATGTGTCAATAGTTCTAGAAAAGTTAGGATTAGTTTAAGGAAAATACCTTGGTTATGCTCGAGTATAACTCGGGTTACATTCATAAAATTGAGAAAATTGATACTAGTAAACATCATGATCACTAAAAATTTACACAAGACATTCAATTTTCACAAAATATTAATCATGTTACTAATATTAATCTCATTGTCAAATAATAGTATTAAGAACATATTACCAAATATAATATTCTAATGTTTAAATATTTCAACACAAATTAAGACATTTCATTATATGATACTCAAATCTCTCCGTGACTAGATACAGAATAACAATCATCCAAAATAACATTTGTAATCTACCAATCTAAACAATGATACTAGGGATATCAACGAGACAAGGTGAGAAAGGTAATGCTTCCCTTATCTCCATCCTCATCTCATCCACTATCCCCTATTCTCTATCTAGATAGTACGAGGGCAAGGATGGGGAATCCCCATAAGGTGTGAGGAACTCATAAGTTCTATGTATCTTCCCAATTAATTTATTTAATTTTTTTAAAAAATAAAACTACTATCAAACCTAATTAATAATACTATATATATATATATATATATATAATTATCATAATTCATGAGATAAATAAGGGAAAGATGGGGGAGGATCAAGGAAAGGAACGGGGAAGGAGGTGAGAGCTACAACGATCGACTAAGTAGGGCTATGGGGTGGCGGAGGGCGATTGTGTTGAGGAGGAGAGAGAGAGAGAGAGAGAGAGAGAGATTGAGGGGGAGAAAGAAATAAGAATAGCAAAGAATCATCATTGTTGTTTACTATTCATCGTTTGCAGTCGTCAAATGGTGAGAGGAGAACCAATAAAAACAAAGTCAAACAATCACTACGATGTCACATGCGATTAAAAATTGAGTGCATGCAACGCATGAGGTCACGAGGAGAAGTTGCTATTGTTGAATGAATATTCCGATAAAAAATTTTGTCGCTCAATTCATTTTCGCTATCTTTTCTTTTCTTTTTTAATATTCCGATTCAAGTTTTTTGATCTTGACAAATATAGATCTGATCAGGTTTAGTAGTCTGCACCGTTTTCTATTTTCATTTAAGGCGGCTATCTGACGAGGGAGACTTGATTATCTTGTTTGACCCACCGTGGTTTTCGATTCTTAATGGGAGGATGAGCAAAACAGGGATTAGTCCTGTCCACAGATTAGGTGGTCGTACTCTCCGCATCCGGTGGGTGGCCAGCACTGCAGACTTCGATGAGCTTGCTGCTGGCGTTCGCGTCTCCCTCCCGAGGAGGTGGCCGGTCGACGCCTCACATGGCCCCATCCGCTGCAGCTGCTGCTGGCACTTGCAGCCGCGAGCGGGATAGGAGAGAAGAGAAAAGCCCTCCCGAGGGTGGGTCCGCCCATTGGGTAGAAGAAGGATTGCTTTCCTCCGACGGCAGTGCGGCTTCGCCCTGCAAAAGCTTGGATTAAATGTCAGCGAAAAAAGTGGGAAAGGGACGTTGTGAATGGCCATCTCTGAGAAAGTGACAGAGATCGCAACGTCGTTTCAGTCAATAAGAAAGGCGATGGTTGGAGCGACGTAACATCAACACTCGGCTGCTTTGGGCTCAGAAATCAGGCTCGCTGACGTCCTGTCAATTCATTCAGTGCGACACATACCGTCCAACCAACCCCACTGAGAGCCGCCGCTCATCGCTGCATCATGCGTTCATACATACCGCCCACAGATTAATATTGTGCACCTCGACGACGCAACAAAAGAAGACACGAGTTGTGGAACGACTATTGGTGGCTAAATAAAATTTAAATACTCTCAATTTAATTAAAAAATAGGACTTTTTTGTTTGTCTGTTTTGCTATTATTCTTAGATGATAATGAATAAAAATAAATTATATTTCAAATGAATATTGGTAAAAAAGACAAGTATTTTAATCAAATTTAGACACGATAACTAACAATTATGCTAATGAAATTTAGACAAGTTAGGTAGACACTGAAAAGAGAATTATATATTATTTTAAAAAGAAGATCAAAATTTAAGGGAAAAAAAGAGAGAGTTAAAATAACAAAACCATGCAATAAAAATAAAATACAAGTAAATCGTTCTTTTTCTTAATTTTGATTTCCCTTCTCCTCCATTTCCCTCCTCCGCCTATATAGACGGCATCGCTGTCGAAAGGATACGGCGCGGACGAACGACTCGGCCTCGGTCCGTCGTATATATCAATCTCATAGTTAGTCTGGTTCAGAGCAAATCCATTCGAACGAAAGAGAAGAGACGCCTTCCCCAACGACCCCCATCGCCTTCTCCGCCTCCAGAATGCGGAGGAAGCGATCCCAATCGGTACGTCGTTGCCACAAATCTTTCTTTTCTCGTCTCTCTTGTTTCGTGGTGGATGGATCGAGCACAGATGACTTGTTGATCCACAACCCTAATGACGAACGTTTGCCATTCCCGTCGTGTCTTTCGCAATGTGTGCTTCTTTTCCCCCCTTTTTCTTCTTTGATTTCAGATCGTTCTCGTACGACGAGACGAAGGGTTCGTTCCCGATTTCTTTCTTTGCTTCTGGTGATCTTCTATCCAATTAGATTCTTAAATCTTTTTTTGATGTGAAGGATTCATCGACTGCGTTCTCGAAGTGGAATGCGTTTGGATGAGCCAGTTCTTCATAATTTGTTTGTCTTGTGGGTAGAATTTAACAAGCTAAAGATATAGAAAAATGAATGCATTAATCAGGTCAAACATCAATTCGATTTTGATTAGGGGCATGATGCTAAAACTATGACCCACTTTTATTTGGATAACAGTAGGTTATTCGTTAATTTATTTGGGCTAGCTTTGAATGGTTCATCCAATTCTTAGTTAATAAAAATAATAATAATAATAATAATAATATTATTATTATTATATAAAGTAGCATAAATATGAAAAAAATAACTGCTAAGAGCTTGGCTTTAATAATTTACAAGATGGTAACTTAGGTCGATTCCTCTTCTAATTTATGATGAAAACAAAAGTCAATAATTATCACAAATCTGTCAAAAACGAATTTTTAATCATTTTCAAGTGGTTAGCACTAATAATTTATAGAAAAAAACTGATCCATTGGATCTGATTCAACTCGTTCTTATAATATATTAGATTTAATGTTCACATTGGACTGCCTGATGGTTGGATTTCCTTGGGATTGGACGGTCAAATCTGGTTCTTATAAATAAGTATGCTATTTACGATGACTTCTCGAATGATTTACGATTGTGTCAGTGGTTGAAACCTAAGGCTTGTTATTGTTGTTGGGTAGGTGGAGGAGGACTCTCCGATTTGGTAGGCTATTCTGTGAACTGCATAATCAAGTGACTGATGCTTTATTTTAGGAACAGAGACAAAAAGAATATACAGTTGTGTTTGTATTTGTAGCCCAAGCTGTAGAGTTACTCACTAGTTTATATGAAAACAAATAGAAATGACACGTTAGAATTCATAAATAGATTTCGAGATCCATAGTAGCTCAATCAAAATCTTGTTATGGTTATTGTCTTTTCTGATAACTTAAGTTTCTGAAATTTATGATAAACTAATCGAAATCTATGATTGGGAATATTTTTATTTATAAGATGATTTTTACTGAAATATGTATCTTTTTAATTCATTGACGTTGTTTTCCAAGCTTCACTGAGTTACTGAGTTGAACTGCTGGGTTATACCTGTATCCGTAACATATACCATGGCAAATGATTCAAAGTTACTTGGTAATTTTGGAAGTAGATATTAGATTAATATTGTATTAAGAAAAAGGCACAAGTAGGTTTTTGTAAATGCAGTTATGTGGCTTTTCTTCACAGTTACTGGGTAACTTTTACAAGTAGATATTAGATAAATAATTTCTTAACAAAAGGTTAGGTTTTCTTAATTGAAGTTTTGTGCCTTTTGTTGAATTATATGTCTGACCAAAGAGTCATGAAAAGTCAGAACCAGATCTGAGTAAAGGACTTGTAACAATGTTTTGAAGTCTCTCTCTTGTCTTTTTCTTGTGCCTCCAGAATCCATAGGTAAAAACTGATGTACACTCACTCCCTGTTTTGCTCCAGAATAACTATCTTGAAGGGTTTGTTCTTTTTCTTACAGTCATTTATAATTGACTTTGCCTTCTGAACTTGTATGTATTCTTAAGCTTTTCTTTCTCTCTTATCCCTACCTTTAGGTATATTTAAAATCTCCCAATAAAATAGCCATGCTAACCAAGTAATAGCGGACAAAGGATGAAAAAATGACATTTAGAACCAAAAGAAGAAGAAGAAGAAGAAGAGTTCATTAGATCTTTTAGGTGTAATGCGTTAGGACCTTCCAGCTAAAATCAATAAAGCTCCATTCATATTGAATTGCCGAGACTGAAGACTTGGGAAGATAAAGTCTGTACAAATGACGTATCGAAGACTGTGGTGTGGGGGGCTGTGGTAAATGACTTTGTGATTGTGCTTTCTGGTCAATTGATGCGTCCTTTTTTTGTCCGTTTGATAGCGACACTTTCTCATCTCGCTGCAGCATTTCCTTTTTTTTTCCTCTGCAACGTCTTGATAAGCACAATAATTATCTCAACAACTCACTCTCTAGGATAATGACTTGTGATCGTCTGCTTTGTTATCCATATACTTTCTTATGAGGCTTGTGATAAGTAAGGTGGGTATGGCTCTTCATATTATTGATCTTGATTGGTTATTGGTGAGTTTACATAGTAACATGACATCGAGACCTGATATCATGAGATGTGTGTGTGTGAGACAAGTAGCAGTGTTCATCTTCTAATAGAAATATGAGTCCATCTATGTATGTATATATATATAAATATGAAAAATATATAAAAATGAAAGAGGATAGATAGGCAATTGGGTTGCCATTTGGTCCATCATATCATTTGTGTGTTTGACCTCCTACTTTCCTGCTTTGTCTTCACTAAGTGAACGGTAGGTGCGGCAGCTGATGCTCATGCTTAGCAACCGGCTCCTACTCCATCATGGAGGACCACATCTAATGGCTTCCCTTTCAGAAGGTTGTACCTAAAGATCATGATGCACACTTGTCATGATTAAAAAAACACAACATATATTTTTTATATATACGGATATATGTCTATCCATCCTTATCTATTCATAAATCTAGATAATAAAACAACTGATTCTTTCTTGGATGTTGAACTTTCAGCCCTGGGTTCTTGCCATGCTAAGATAAGGAAGCAGGAGCCCCTCTAGTTTTCTGTGCACCAGACAAAAAAGCCTTCGGCCGTGGTCTTGCCCAGAGGAGAGCTTTGTTTTGTTTGGGCTACTTGTTCGATCTTGTGTCCACCGGGCTGAAGCGACATGGACGCCCACCGGGTAGCCGAAGCGCCACTCCCGACGGCGGAACGCCGTTGCAGTGACGAGCCTCGGAACAAGTGCGAGACGGACGCGGGCGCGCAGGCCTCCGCCAGCGCGTGCTTCGACTGCAACATATGCCTGGACTTCGCGGTGGAGCCGGTCGTCACTCTCTGCGGCCACCTCTACTGCTGGCCATGCATCTACAGGTGGCTGCAGCAGGCGGACGGCGCCGCCCCGCAGCAGTGCCCCGTCTGCAAGGCCGCCCTCCACCATGACGCCCTGGTGCCGCTCTACGGCGGCGGCCGCCACGGCGCCAAGAAGCCCCGCCCGGACCTCGAATTACCGCGCCGCCCGCCGCCGGCCCACCCCCCGTCGCCCGGAGCGAACGAGGAACAACGGTACCCGGAGACCCGACCGCATTCTCGCCGTCACCACCAGCACCCTAATCACGGGTGGGAGTACACGTCGGGAGCGACGAGGGTGATCCACTCTACGGCGGGCGGGCTGCTGGGGGGGTTGGTGATGGCGGTGCTCCCGTGGGTGTTCCGGAATCAAGAGCTGCCAGGCATTTACTACTCGAGTCCTTACCACATGGGCGGCGACGTCGGCAGCGGCAGGCTCAGAAGGCAGGAGATGGAGCTGAAACGGTCTCTCCATCAGATTTGGCTCTTCCTTGTGTGCTGTGCCGTTGTGTGCCTGCTCTTATTCTGACAACTCTTGTGCACGTCAAATTTTGGTGAGGGACTCGGCGGAAAATATTTACAATGTGAGTGCAAGAAGCTAAATTTGAATTAATCTAATGGATAAAAATAGAAGATGATGCTTATATTTATGTTAGAGGACTTAATCATAGTTAGATAGATTTTTATTATTAAAAGGATCACTCACGCAAGATGATGAATGAATCAAATCATTCTATTATTTATAGTCAAATCAAATATATATGTTTCCAAGAAGTCAATGGACTACTTACTAAAAAGGTGATTAAGACTCTAACTATAATTAATTTGTAATAATCTAAAATTAGATTATGCCGCTGCATCATTCTCCTTAGAATTTATAGTCAGCTCCTTGGAAAGTGTCTCGTCAATCTTCCCTTTTTTTTTTTACTTAATCACTTTTCTAAAACTTTAAAGAAGAAAAGGTTAACTGTATACTTTTTTTAGTTAGAGATCAAATCCAATAATCTCATAATAAAAAGTGATCGATAAGTTGTACTTCCTGAAGGCATTTACTTTTTTAGTAAGCAACCCATGCTGCATGTTAAAAGCTTGATGTCTGAATAAAGAATAAACTCTATTCCAATACACTGGCACGCTGTAGTCTTGCCAGAGCATGCCCGAGTGCTGATGCATGCATGGCATGCCAATGATCAATGCAATCTGTATGTGTTGTTGTTGTTGTTTGGGCACACCGACGCCACTTTGTATCACCCAAGGGAGGGAGGTACACTGCAACTGCAAAGTTTTATGCTGCCGGCGTCGAGCACGAGATGTTGCAACCGTAATTACGGTTCGAGTATGTTGCGTAATTGGAGTGCGAATTTGGCCTACTGTTTTTGTAACATCCCATTAGTCCCACATCGAAAATGGACAAGATGTATTACGTTATTTTTTGTTAAAGCATTTTGGTCCATGATTATAATGATAATATTTATAATATTTATATTCGAAATACGTATTTGGTTCTCACTATACATATTTCAAATGTGTTGTCAGATGCACTTGTAGTTGCCTCATTAATCTATTATTGCTGCAAGTGTTAGGAAGGAGAATACGGAGACACTACCATTGTCAAATAGCTTATCGAATTTGTTATAGAGGTACGTACCGTTGTATGTCGTGTGAGCCTCCTCCTCGCTATTGATTATAGAGCTACTGTTGCATGTGGTGCAGCATTGTCGGACCCATTCAACTTCGTCGAGTTCTGCTTGCCAAATAACGTATTACGGTTCATTCTATTAAATTGAAATTTAATTGTCTGATCGAGATGTTAATTCGAAGCAAATTAAGCTAATTCTTCTTTTATGTCTATCGTGGTTCAATTTTGATCAACACCACACTCATCTAACAATAGAGATGTTGAACTCTATATAACTATATTCATGACAAATGTCCTTCCAATGGTCATCCAAAGTCATTGAAAGGGGATAAACTTTTCAAACTACAAACTTTTCATGGATACAATTGAAACTTTACTCTGACTAGAGAATAAGTGTTTAGTGAGCATTTTGATCAAATTGTCATCTACTAAAAAAATAAATGACATGCATTTATAAGAAGTACATCAAAACAAACTTCATCTTTGTCCCTTCCAATACAAAATTTGATCTTGTATTTTTAGACACCAAAATCTCTTCACCATTCTTGAACCATGAAAATTTTCACTCAAAGAGTGCTTCCAAAGAGACAATTCAATCACAATATTCCTCGAGATCAAGTGACCCTACAAATTCTGCTAAATTAATTTGAATACTCCTATTCGTTCCTTCAGGAGCTCTCATCATTCGATCTATGATCCAATGAGCAAAACTGGAAGAATCAATTGCATCATTACCATGCTCACTTCTTGCACCTATCGAATTACTTCGTTTACTTTGAGCAAGACTAGTTGGAATTCTTTAGAGGAGTTCAGTCATCACTCGTTGTAAAGTTTCGTGGGATGATGCAATGGCTTACTCGGCCATTCTTGTTCGTAAATTAACTTCTATAACATGTCTCCTTTTCGATGAGCGATTGATAAAAAATTGAGGATTTAAAAGAAAGCCACGACGACTCGATAGATGCCTATTAGAATATTTGATAATAATCAGTAGACAAATAGAGCTTTCCAATGAAATATGGCACGCCTTTAAACTCCTTGTCAATAAGAACAATTTAATCCGTAAAGCTAGCAAAGGACTCAATGTAATAACTTTGAGAATGATTTATATTTTTTCTAGAGAAGAAAAAAATACTAACTTTTCCTTTTATTTGATAGGGAGTATACTTCTGAAAGGAGAACATCGAGCTTCTACAATAATAACAAACAACATATTTAACCAAAATACATGTTCACAAGTAGTGATCAACACACTACTCACTAAAAGACTTTCGATGAAAGGAATAAAAATGACTATAGAAATTAGAAAAAAAGGGTAACAATAAGGACTCTAAAATATGATTAATTAGCAGTAATGTAAAATTAGATTTTTCATTACAAGTAATATAAAATTATATTAAGCCATCTTATATGTTTTTTCTTTTGTTACATTAAGACTGACTACACATGAGATATTCTACACAAACTCGTGATTGAGATCTATCAATAGTGTATTGCGTTCATCATCCAAATATCTCAGTGGAAGTGTTATGTTAATTCATCAACCAACCTTAGGGCAGTTGGTTTTGTCCCTCATCTTGCATGTTTTCTTTTCCCCCCCATAATGTGCATGCTCGCTCTGCTTTGTGGAGCTTCGGCTGCCCTGTAAAGAATTCACGAGTAAACAAATTTTAAATGGACAATATATCGGACTTTGATCTGGGATAACCTTCTACTATCTCAGTTCTTCAATAGGTTTTGAGTGGATCTTTGTACCTATGGGACCTTGTGTCTATAACTTGGGACTCGTATGCTCATCATAGAAAAAAGATGGGAAAGAAAGATCTATTCTTGATGGATATGCATGATGCATTGCATGCTTACACAATTCAAATCCACACAGATAGCTAAACTAGTCTAGGATTAAGAATCAGGATGAACTGATGACACACTAGCTGGTACAGTAACATGAAAGAAACATATCAGAAGACACATGTCCAAATAGAGGATGTAAATAATAGCTGGTAAAGAAATATAGCATGTTCTCATATGCTCAGGCACATGCTTAAGGCTCCTGTCTGGATCTTGTTGAAAGTAAACAGATATCTGTCTCTATCAAGATCATGTTGGCACCAACAAGCTACAAATGCTGGCTTCAACATGAAAATAAAGCCGCTAACTTTGCAGACTTGCGATCTGTTTCCGTACCTTTGATAGCTTTCTGCTCGACATTTTTCTTCTTTTTCCTTGTTCTTTGAGGTAAGATTTTTTCACTTTTCTCTTCTAGTATTTTAAATGTGTCTTCATCCGCGCGAAATCCATCTTCTGCCATTTGCTCAAGCAGGTCAGTAGTTGATTTCCCTGCCCACATATAAATAGTGAGCAAGCAATTATAGATTTCTTGTGTCAGGGGACCATGACGTTTCAACAACTTCACAATCCCTTCTGCTTCTTCGACACCCTTTTGCTCTTTCATGTACTCTAAGGTTCTCATGACACTAGCAGGATTTGGCTTCCATGGCGCTTGCCCTTCCGCCAGTGCCTTCTTCATCGCCTCCACTGCTTTCAAATTCTGCCCACAATCAAAATACAAACTAGCTAACGTATCCCACACATTAGCATAAGGGGCCAGGCCACTCTCAATGGCTTTGTTTACTAATAGTTCCGCCTTCTCCAGAAGACCTCTTGTACAATATGCTCCAAGTAGAAGATTTGGCAATCTAAAATCATGAAAAGAAGTCACAGATTCCCACTCCTTCAAGATGGCTTCTGCGCCCTCTACGTCATCCAGCTTTAGAAGTGCACCCATCATGCACAAATACATTGAGGTAGATACCTTATCCGATGACTTGTACATATTCCACACTCGGTACATCTCAGATTTATCTCCGATGTCAGAATAAATCAAGATCAAAAACCCATAAGCATCATTGCCCTTTCTCCGAGGCATCAGTTTCTTTGATTCCTTGAGAAGAACTAGAGCCTCGTCAATCAACCCAGATTTCACATAACCTTTAGCTGCAATTGCGTATGTGTAACAACTGGCTGCAATTTCTGAATGCTTCATACTTCCAAGAACCTTTTTTACCCCTTCCACATTGGCACCCGTGGCATATGCTTCTATCAGAATGTTGTAGGTGAAAATGTCAGGAGCAAACCCCTTGTTTTTCATTTCTTGGAAGATCTTATCCACTAATGCAAGCTGTCCAATGCCATTGTACATTTTCATCAACATATTGAAAGCAAAACTGTCAAGCATGTTTGCCTCCTCCATTCGATGGAAGAAAGCCTCTGCCTTCTCCACACATTTGTCTTGTACATAGCAAGACAGAAGAGCACCATGAACTTGATAAACTTTTAATTGTTTTGGTAAGTTACCAAAGAAACTTTCTGCCTGCTCAAGGCCATGAACTTTTTTAATCAAGTCCAACCGATCTGCAACATCACCAGGTGACAAGCAGAAGTACCTCCTATCGCTCATCCATGTAGATATCTGTACTAAGCATAGAGAGACATTATTAAAAGGTAAGTTTTCAGAGGCTTCAATAGTGCTGTTTCATGTGTGAATGCAGAACAATATTGGAGTCACTGACAAGAGTAAAACAAAAAAAGAACCAAGTCATCTACAGAGGATAAAAGAGATTAACCTTACTATTTTAAGCCCAAAGAAATACACTCCATAACTAAGGAAGGCTTTTGCTTTACCACAGCAAAAGAGTCACCAAATATCAAAATAAAAGTATAAGCAAAATAGCTTAGACAGAACATCTTTGTAAGACAGTATTTCCTTACATATAATCTCAAGGTCAAATAATCATCTTCGATAATTAAATGAGGTCCACCCATATTCTTGATATAGCTCTGTTAAGTTCCACTTTTTTATACTGTGTGAGAGTTAAAACCAATTAGATCAGGTTCCACCTACTTCTACTAATAATTCAGGACTCTCCAGTTATGTCCAAACAGGTAAGGTGATATGCCCTTATGAGTGATCTTGATAAGGTCCATCTACATCCAGCCTGTCTACTATCAAAAGCCAGCAGGGGCAAAGAAGGAGAAAGGAGACGAGGAAGCAAGAGAAATATAGGATTATGTTGGCAATTTAGGCCATGTCGGCTGGTGAATATCTGTGACCACCTTTGATATGAATGAAGAACCACTATAGAGGAGACTAGGACCGCCAAAGAAGAGATCTCAGGCAATTTCAGGATATGTTAGCCTTGAGTGTTCACAAAGCTGCCACAGAATGGGAACAGCAGGAGCACAGCTTCCGAAAGCTCGACGTTGCTTCTTCCTTTGGTTTTCTGGGAAGCACAAAAGTTGGGTGATGCTACAATGATCAGAATAGAAAGACTTGCTGATTTTTGTTGCTTGTAGCAAGAAATGAAGAGTAAATGGCCACTGAAATGTACTGGCAAATAGAGGAACGAACAAAGAGAAGATAGAGAGACAAAGATAAAGAAGAAGAGACAAGGTATCAGAGGAAGAAAGAAATGGAAGAAGAGAGGAAACAAGAAATGGGTGGCCAGCAGCTAAGAAAAGCCATGTAACTATTAAATACACAGTACACAGTTTTAAAGCAATTAATGCTCCGTCTACTTCAACACAGCTGATCATGTCAATGACTAAGATTAGGACTCTAATAAAACTCTTAAGGAAACAAATAAATGCTTACTATGACTAGGCAATCAACCATGAAGAAATCAAACTTGTAAGGAACAGGAACTCTAATAACAAAGCAAATAGCTAACTATGTAATTCATAATATTAAGGGTTGTAATTTCGATTCGTACTGGTGTACCGAGCCTTGGTCAGTACGGTACGTACCGAGGCATACCGATAATATGTTGGGGCGTACCGACAATATGCTCAAAATCATCAAAACAATCTTCAAAAATACCTGAAAATAGAAAGAAAATTATATTATGATTTTTAAGTTAAAAATAAATATAATTTTAGTATAATTTTAGCAAAAATAATATATATTAACCCAATATCGATCAAATTTTGATTAAATCATCATTAAAACCACTAATAACAGCATTAAAAAAAACTTAATTAAAACCTAATTAAATATATTATACCATCATAAACATATGATCCAATCCTTAATATGCATGAAATATAAAGATTTGACCTATTAAGTATCTAATTTTGAAAAAATAAATAGTAAACACACTAATCATAACAGTAAAGACCTTAATTACTCCCTAATTAATACTACTCTACCATCAAAAACATATCAAACAATATATTAGACATTAAGTTATACACCACATAGAATATGCTTAATCATCTCATAAATCAATAAAAATCTAAAAAGAAAATACATCTATTGATTAGAGTGTTCTTCTTCTTAATCCTCCCAAATTAGCCTCCTAAATTTGATCCAATCCAAAAATCGTAGGTTTGTTGAGTTTAGGAGAGTGAAAAATGTAAGAATAAGAGAGAGGTGTGAGTGAAAAAGAGTTTAAGAAAGTGAAATGAGTTGAAAGAGGACCGAGGAAAGGGTTTAAAAACCCTTTTCTACGTCTTAAACGATCAAATTGACCGTTTGAAATAAGGCAATCTCAGCTCTTGATCGGTAACAATCGAAATCCGACCGTTACCGATTGGTACAGATCGATAATGGTCGGATTTTGATCATTATTGCTCGATACAAACCCCGTATCACCCGATACGAGGTCAAGTGACCGATATCGTCTGGTAGAGGGCGATCCACGTACCGGTATCCTATCGAAGCAGTACATACCTCCCATATCGAGCGGTATACATCGATACAGCAAACTATGCATAATATATAAGACTCCAACCTCAACTCAAATACATCCAAAATATACTATAATTAAAAATTAAGTCTTAGACCATAAAATAACTATTATAACATGATTCTAGGACTCAAAATAAATTTATAACAGATCCAACTTGCACCAACCTTTCAGTCACCTTTGCAAGCAGAAGAGGTCATAGTAATGTGAAGTGTCAGTTATTACTTTTTAATTTCCTTACACAAAGCTTCTTGTAACACCACAAGTTATATAAGAAACAAATAATTCAACTCTAGATTATGCAATGCCATGCATTAGACGATGCTAATCTTATAAACACAAGGCATTGATAAAAATTGCTCTTTTGCACTTTAGCACAACAATCGAAGTTTTCTAATTCCAATCCCAAATTATCCGTGCAAACTTGAAAGTTTCCAATTTCGTGTTTGTTCTTCTCTTACATGTCGGATTGTTGCATATAACTAATTGTGTTTTAGTTTTGTGACGGAATATGGTAGCACCATTGCTAACTAACAACACCATTTTCTAAAGGATCTCAAAAATTGTATGCAATAGTTACTATAAACTTCATACATAAGTATAATAAATTTCTTCAAATAGCTTTGATTCTACATTATTTCTATACATTCACATATTTGTATACCTTTGTTATTCCTACCTTAATGTTTGCATATATTTTTGTCTCTCTACCTTAAACCATAGTTTAACTTTCCATCTTCTGCAAACAATATTACCGTAGGATGCAAATCACTACTAAAAGGTTTGAATTTGTTTGCATCATAGCAAGCATGAAAACCCTTGACTTGTTGGAGTCATACACCAATTGGCAAGAGCAACTTAATTGATTAAAATAAGAATAACTGATTTAGTGATATTTTGCATATGTAATAAATTGTCACAGGACAACATCTACTCAATGAGGAGAAGAAGAAAGAAAATACAGAAAAAATAAAAAATCTGATTCGTTCTTGATTGAAGATTACAAATATTGACTAAATCTTGGATCTACCAAAGTCAATATTGGATCTATTAACTCTCCTTGATTGTTGCTCATTCTACATTAGAGCTTTTAGTTTAGGCAAAATATCTTATCATCAAAGTTAATCCATGCTTCAATTACATGAACTCGAGGTGAGTTCTTACGTAGTGAAAGCAGGTGATGCAAGAGCAATTTAGTTAGTGTATTAATAAAATAAATTTGATGAGTTTAAGGGTATTTTACATAGGTAATAAGTTGTTACATGACAATATCTTCTTAACAAGAAGAAAAAGGAAGAAAATATAGAAAATTGAAAAAAATCAGATTTGTTCTTGATTGGACAACAAATCTTGATTAAAGATTTATCTAAAAGTTTGACAATCAAGAATATCATCAAGAGATGAAGATTATTTATTAAATTATTAGAAATATTACCTTCTTCAAAGGAAGAAGGTATCATATATTTGATTTGATGTGATTGTAATATATATATATATATATATATATATATATATAATTTTTATACTTAAACCTGTGAAAAAGGCTAGGACATTATAATGGAGATGATCAGAAAATGAATCAATGTAATGAAGATAATCAACAGATTTAGTTCTTCCCACCTTGTGTGTGAGTGATGTGAGGTAAGATTATTATTATTTTTCAATTATTTATTTTTTCAATTATAAAATCTTTCAATTATTATTATTTTTTTTCTCTCTTTCTATCTGGTATGTAAAAGATCTCATTGCTGCTACCCGTCCTACATCACCAACTAACTCCATAGCAAGAAGAGGTAAGATTACGATGGGATTATGTACATGCAGATAATTACATAGATTAATACACAAAACATGGAGGAAGCAAATGGTGAGAAAATCTTAATCTTGATCACTGTCCGGTACATAAGATTCTCAATGCATATGACGATATGATCCTGAACATGTGTATTATCTACGATATTTCAGAACACAAAAGGGGGCTTCTGTTCATTGCATCAACAAAAGAAGTTGAATTGAAGAACTTCTCCAGAATCATCTTGACCTGCTAAAATCTGTGGTTCTACATATTCCAAAAGGAAATCAGCTAGATGAATACACAGTTGTATCAAATAACTGAAGAAAAAATAAATCTCTCATCATCAAATCAGAAACTTTCTGCATAAATGTCTAATTTTGGAAACATAACTTACAGGTTGAGCGAAGAAGATTCGATTTTGGGTCATGATTGAGGTTTGAAAGGAGAAGGAAGATGACAGAGGAGTAAGAGGAAGCGAACCTCGAGGGCGTGAAAGTTTCTACGAAAGGAGCGCATCTTCTTCACCATCTCCCGAAGGTCACTCTGGTCGACCGGCCTGCCTTCCTGGACCCAGCGCTCGAGCAGGGGGACGATGGAGCGCCTGGGGTCCCCGCTGGCGGCGACCCGATTGTAGAGGCAGTCGTGCCAACCCTTGGGCAGCGGCGGCAACTCCTCCGTGGACTTGAGTACACCCGCCGGCGCCACAAGCTGGGAGCCAAACCACCGCTGGCGCAAGAGCATGGGAGCTCCGCTGTTGCAGACCCTGCAGACGAGCTTCATCATTGGCGGCTTCCTTCGACGGGGTCTCTCACGGCTAGAGGTGGCTTAAACCCTCCCCAAGACGGCTATTGTCATATGTACTTACCCTAGTAGCATTACGATATTTACTTCAAAAATTTATATTAAAATTTATATAATTTTAAAGATGAAATAAATAATCTTATTTATCTTGTAAAATTGGGATTGGAGACCACTTGGCCGAAGATGACCTCCATAAACCAAAAAAAAAAAAGTGACAATAAGGCTAACGAAGATGAAGGCTCCCATGAAGAGGGGGAGAAAAGCGATCACCGTTGAGATACTTGTGTCATTGTATAGTGAGAACGATCATCATTGTGTCATGGACTTAGCTGATTTTGTCTACGTCGTGTGGCACTCTTGCATGTCCGTCCGCAAAGGTCAACCTCCCATGGTCCCTTGGGACATACAAAAGAAAAAACGAATTAGAGAAAACGTCTCACTTGGGATCCACAAGCAAATATTCCAGGAAATACTTCGTAGACAATGCAAATTACAAACAGACTTTACAAGCTCTAAAGAGTTGCACAACAAATGGTCAAAATGATCCACTACAGACCGAGTATCTCTCACTAGTGTCCACATGACAACATATTTACAAGCCTAAAAAGACCACGAAACTCAACTAAAATGGGGCTGTTAAGCCTTCGACTGTTCCTTTACATATTGTATAAAGCATAAACAAACAGAAAGACACGGACATACACAAGTATTACATCCAACATCATATTTAGAACTTTATTTGTGACATTCTCTCCCACTTATTCCTTCGACATCCTCGTCGAAGCCTTTGCCGACACTGTAACTCCACATCTTTGCTGAGTCTTCAATCTTCTGCTCTAGCTACAATGTGCCTCTTGGCTCCCAATTGCTCTCCGCTGTTGTTTTTTAGTAGTCGAACTTTTGATCTGTCATGCTGCTTCAACTCGCCAATGACTCTTACTCTAGTGTGGGGTTAGCTGAGTTGTGTTGATCTTTGTTGGTTCCTACGGATCCTCCATATGAAGGAAAAGATCATCCTTACTATGCGCTAGTCTATCAAATGTCTCATGTTGCTTGAACTGGGTTGATGCTTGTTAGAGCTTTAACGAGCATCGCCTCACAAACTTCTGAAAATTTGGGTCATTCCTTCACAAAATTTGCTCATCGACTCTTCTTTCACTTAGTTGTCACTTCCAAGTAGATTCGCATCACTTCTGCTTTTGATTGGTATTCTGTTGGGAAATGAAGCGGATAATATACTCTCAATAGCACTAATCACCATTGGTGAGGATTTGACAACTATTGTCTTCTAATATCTTCGAAGGGTCTTTGAACCTATGCAGCCCTCCTCTATTGGATAGATAAGAGAATTGAGGTACTCGGTTTCGCCCATTCTCTTAAGAGTTGAAAAGGTAATGGATATTTGACTTCGCTCGCCTCCTCAAGGGTTGTACTCCATGCATCGAGCTAGCTGCTGACCTTTGCCTGCTCTTTGCTCACACTTCTGAAGCACTCGAAGTGTTTGCACTCCTTACATTGAGTTAGCTACTGTGATTCACCTTCTCAATGTTATCAAACTTCTGGAATGCGGGAAGTTTTCACTCCAACTTGGAGTAATTCTCTAATAGATTTAGTCGCCTTTGGGATTGTACCGTATTCTCCATCAATCCTACCGCCTACTCCACTGAGTAACAAAGGTATAGCACCGCGTAGTGCCTGCTTCGTTCCTTAGTTGTGCATTCTGCATGACCCGAAGTCCTTCACTTTCGGCTATCTTGATGAGAAGCTCGTTGACACCGGTCTTACGAAGTTCCTCGATCTCTGCCCTTCAGCCTTGTCTTGGTACTTGGAGTTTGCCTCTGCATGCTCCACCTCCTTGGCCATTTTCACGACCAAGTGCTCTCCCTCCATTAGAGCAAGGGATCAATGACTTTCACGGAAGTCCCGCCTTTGTGGTACCATGGTGCTGTCATGCTTATGGCCCTACTAACTATTGTCTCCCATCTATATCTTTTTTTTTTCATGATCAGTAGATATGTTTCTGTGGCGCTCCTCCGAGTCCACCTCCATGCTAACTAATACTTGATTTTAGGTAGCTAAGTCCCTCTAGACTCGTCGTCGCTTCCTCACTCCCTTCGATCCTCTGCTTTAACATTTCTGTGTTCTCTAAGCAGCTTCCTTTGGTCGATGGAAAGACAGAATGTAGCTCCCATGCATGGCCTCTACCATCACGTTGTAGGGCTTGCACCGATTCTATTCTCCTTAGCTTCCTTGGTAGCAATGTTTGCTTACTCGACCTTGTCCTCTGACTTACCGATTTTCCTTAAGAGATTATGGGCTCTGGAGCAGCCAAACTCTCCAGCTGCTTCGATCATACCTCTGCATGATCAAGTCCTTCCCTTGGGACTCAATGGTACTTGCATTCGAACTTTTCCCTTGGTAAGACACAACCTCATATGCTAATGCCCAAGGCTTTCATCTGATGCAAAATTCGATGTATGCACGGAAGACTCACCTCTGCGGTACCATGGCCTTCACTCCTTGAATCCATAGTCCTTCTTGCCATCGTGTTGTTCACCGAAGTGGAGCTTCCAGTAGCTCCCAATCATATCTCTATATGATCTAGTCCCTCACGGGACTATGTCGTGTGTATCGCATTGCCATGAATTATTCCACCACAATCAGCTGCACCATGTCGCCTCTTGGTGATATCTCTAGTACATTCTAATCCTTGTGGGATGAACTCGAATGGTGATCCCTCCATGTGTGGCCTTTATCAATAC
The DNA here is from genome assembly GCA_900464855.2 of Musa schizocarpa. NCBI lineage: Eukaryota > Viridiplantae > Streptophyta > Magnoliopsida > Zingiberales > Musaceae > Musa > Musa schizocarpa. The sequence goes on from LS990919.1 coordinate 44,951,636, forward strand.
ATCGTAGGGTCTCTTCCATCTTTGGCAATCGACCTTCATCCACCCACTCTTGGGTCACACCTAGATGAAGCACTGCTCTAGGATAGTCTGTCGCCTAGTAGCTCTCAAAGTCCACTGACTTCGCTACAATTAGTGCACCATTGTCTGGATCCTAGGCCTCTGCCCCTATCAGCACAATCTTCGTTGTGCACCGCTTCTTTCATTGTAACTTGAATGGCAACACTGTGGCATATTCTTCAAGAGTACCTGCCTCCGCGTACTCTTGCCCCGTGCCAAGGCCTTCTGAACCCAACTTCGCCTCCGCAAGTTGAGTCGCCTTAGTTCTCTATCAAATGCTTCTCCAAGATAAAGTGCATATGCCCAGAAGCTTTCTTCTCTTTGGTACCATGCAAGATGAGTCTGCTCCGTTAGAATGAAGAACCCATGGAACAACATGATCCTACTCTACAAGATTTCCTATCCTTGACCTCTATCCAAAGAAAGCTCTGTGCCTCCACTCCATGTTCCATCTTTTATGCTGGCTCCCTTCATGCGGCTTAGGTACTTCACTAAGTTACACCCAAGTTGTTCCGCTCTTTGTTTTGCATTGAGTTGATGGTGGCTGTTGTGCCCACCGTTCCATGGGTCAGCCCTCTCTTGAGTCCGATCTCCATATCTACTCCAAGTGTGTCTTCATTTGTGTTGCTTTGGGTTGCTCCCCTACTTGATCTCACAATGCATCCACCAATACATTCTCTCAAGCGAGATCATGCGACGACTCCTCACCACTCGCTCGGTCCATTGAGATTTGTGGAGTTGTTATTTTTTAGGTATTTCTCAACATGTGCGGTCTGTTGCACATGATTCTCCCTTTGGAGAATCAGAACCTATTTCTCCTAGATATCTGGCCCATTGGAGCAACATCACTCTTTTCTTCTTTCTCTTTAAAAGTTTCGAAGACCACCATCCTCTTAGACTACTCCGATTTGCTAAATAAGCTGTGCATTGTTCTACCTCCTGTAAACGCACTTGCTAGATTGTGACTCCACGTCAATACAGTCCCTGTTGCACCATTCAAGGTCTAGCAGCATGCTGAACTCGCTAGACACTTCAGCCTCCTACGAACGTATCCTTCACATGCCGAAGAGAAAGTTCCAATGCTCCATAGCGCCAAGTTCCGGTCACCTTGGGATGGCCACGAACATTCCATCATCCGCATATAAGCCCTTACATAAGTACCGAATTCTTCGAGTTAGCAATTCCACTCACCTTTATGAGCTTTGCACCACTCTTTCAGTCGCTGAGCAACTCATTTCACCTTGTGTGGTCTCATCTTTTACCAAGTGCCTCGCTTGCCTCGAGCACCATCAAGTACAATTGTCAATGTTGAGCCGTAGCTCAAACTCAGCCATCCCGACCTTTGTGTGCTCCACATTCTTCCCAGCTTGCTTATCCTCGTGATGACTCTTACGCGAAGGGTTGGGCATTCCACTGAATGCCACTCTCAGATGTTCGCTCTTCTGAGCGACTCCTTTTTCCTACATCTCCATGCTCATTTTCCCCCAAAAAATCGCGCATGCTAGCTGCCCTCAACGCAGCCACGCCTTAGGTCCCCCACGTTTGCATGTCAAGTGTTTCTATAAGTGTTTGTCCCACTCTGATACCATCTGTCACAGACTTAGCTAGTTTTGCCTAAGTCGTGCGGCACCCTTGTGTGTCCATCCGTAAATGTCAATCTCTCTGAAACCTCCCATGGTCCCTTAGGACCTACAAAAGAGAAAACGGGTTAGAGAAAGCACCTCACTCGGGATCCACAAGCAAATATTCCAGGAAATACTTTATAGATAATGCAAATTACAAACAGACTTTACAAGTTCTGAACAGTTACACAACAAAGGGTTAAAATGGTCCACTACAGACCGAGTATCTCTCACTAGTGTCCACATGACACAACATTTAATTACAAGCCTAAGAAGGCCATAAAACCTAACTAAAATGGGATTGTTAAGCCTTCAACCCTTCCTCTACATGCTGTACAAAGCATGAACAAACAGAAAGACACGGACATACACAAGTATTATATCCAACATCCTGTTTAGAACTTTGTCCGTGACAGTTGAGATGCTTATGTTGTTGTCACCCAGTTACCAACATTGGCATTGAGCAATGAGAAGAAGAGTGCTAAGAACTTGAGTAGTAATAGATAAGGCGACTAAGAGAGTATAGGATCAAATCCACTTGCGTTGCTATAAGTCCAGCCCAAGAATCAAGCGGCGAAGAATGAGAGCTGAGAGCTTCTATAACGATTTAATGCTATATATCCCTTTCCATGGTAGTACGAGCTGGGCCACCTAGAAGATGACGAAGGTGGCAAGCTCTAGCAGTGAAGTGGTGAGCCACGGAAGCAGCATCACGTAAGGGGACAAGCGGAGGGAAGTTAAGAGGAAAAGAAAGACGACTTGGTCATCGGTCCAAGTCTCGATGCCAAACCAATCGTAGATGACAAGTGAGTTGAGAAGGACACCATGGGTGTTACGAACGTCGAAAGTGGTGTGGGCGAGGACCAGGAATGGGATGTCGTAGCAGGTGCTAGGTTACATAATTATTAGGAGGGGCACAAGGAGGATGACCTTGGTGGCGACGACGACGATGACGACCATGCCTCGAAGCATCCTTGCGATATAGTGAGAGGCGGATCAAGTGGCAAGGTAATTGGGCTTTGCTACTCAAAATGGAAGGAATATTGAAATTATTTTTTTGCCCATCACTTTCACATTGATTCAACATGTTGTGTCACGTGTTATATTTTTTTGTCAATATAGTTCATAATGTTAAGGCAAACGAGGTTATTTGTTTCACTTTCAGAACTATAGAGATTTCAATATAATTTTTTTAAATATAATGATCACGATACTAATAAGATTTAAATATAGAAGATAATATCTAATTACCCCCATAACGTCACGTCTCTCCCCCCCCTCCCGAAATTTAAATATGGGGATAATATCTAATTACCCCGGTACTATAACTCCCCCCCCCAAAAAAAACCCCCTACTATTATTTATTTATTAAATAATTATAATAATTTTAAGAATTTATTTATTAATAAATAAAGGATAAAAGAATGGAATTTGATCTGAAGCCTTAAACTAACTGACCTGAAGAGGACAAATATTTGTTAATAAACAAGAGAAAATACAAATAATTTGCACATGATAGATAGGCGGTACAGTTCTATATTGTATCTACTAATTGGACTATGAACAGATAGGCGAATCACTAACGTTTGCGCCGTATCTTTTCAAAATGGGCTTATTGTTCTGTGGGAGACCGTTCGATTTTTATCTTCTTTTTTTTGTTTGGAATTGAATATACCCGTTTTCTTTCTTAATTTCTGTCTCTTCACGTGATTCGCTTTTTTTTTATTTCGCATGCTCTCTCTCGCTCTCTCTCTCTCTCTCTCTCCCTTTTACCTCTTCTCTACACCATGCCATGTCGCCGTCGTTTTCCATTTCATGTGATGACTACTGACTTCATCGGCTAGACTGGATGGAAGGTTCAATCGTACCTGCGAATTTAAACTATCGTAATTGAAGGTATAAAAATTGACCATTTAAACTATATCACTTGCATATGCTCTCACCCATTAGAGTGACGACAACAGAAGATAAAAAGGAGTGCGCAAGTACAAAAATTAACGGGACAGGCCAGGGATGGACTGAGTTGAAGACAAAAACTAAATAAGGATTGTTAGAGAAATATTTGCTACTATTACGATAGGATCAACTCCGAGGACTATTTATTTGCAATAATGACTCCATCATCTTTGAGGAATATATGAAGGATTTTATACGCAAATAAACTCTTATGAGATCAATATATGAAAGAAGATAAAAAAGAAGAGATTAATCACACAAAAAGACTATATTACAATTGCTCAATTTTAGCTGCAAATCCAGAATAACACACAATTGCTCAACGCTGGTCTGTAACATCTTATAATCTTACCAACTGTACAAGAATTTACATAGTGCCGAAGATGCTCAGCGGGTGTAGCTTGCAAGTCAATTAGCTGCTTGAAAAAGAAGAGCAGATTTTCCACTTAAACTGGAATCATCTCCAAACCATTGATAAAATCAAGCTACTTGAGCAGATAGAAACTAGATTAAGAAATTGATGGAAGTCGACCAGATGGCGTGGGCACATGGGTCACCTATCATGAGAATCACAAGCATTGAAGACGGTCTCTGGAACAACTTCGGGCAACTTCTTTATGTACATGATTAAGCGCCTGATGTCTTCACATGTCACCATTGTCATGTCAACGACATCTCTACTATTGACGAACACCCATAAATCCCTGAGGCTATCACGACAGAAGGGGCATGACTGTGATCTTGAGTTCCTGCAACAATATCATTGCTCAGTCTTCATATGTACAAACAAAGAATTAAGAGAGGGAGCGACTCCCCAAGATTAACTTTTCAAAGTCCATAGTAGAAAGTTAAGTTTGTAGATGATGAGACAAAGTAATATAACATTATGATGACAATTTGCTTACTAGGAGGAACCAATTACTAATGACAATGTCCTTGGTCTTCAAACTCAACAAAGTAAAATTGAACTCAAAGTCAAATGCAGAAAAAGACAATGGTGTAGTGAGAGAAGGGTTCTTTTATCTGCCCAATTTGCTCCATGTCTAATGGGCATTTGTGTTTGTTGATGTACTTGATATTCGAAGTCATTGACCTTGTTACCAAATATCACCGAGAATACACATTTCCATTAACAAAAATGGGAACTATTTGCAACCAAGTTTTATAGACAAAGTAGAAAATGGACAAAAAGACATCAAAATGTGACTTGAACTATTAATATTTCTCTCTGACAAAATAACTAAGAGTCAGACCAATAATGAGGAGAGAAAGGTTTGAAGATATGCTACATCTGATATAAATACAAGTAGCATCGTAATGCCACAAGAAAATTTTGAGGAAATTTTGCAAAGATAAAATTTGCTGACGATTGCAAAGGAAACTTGAGGAAAATTGCAAAAAATAAAAATTTGGCTCTATATCCTTTAAGTTTAGTCTCGAACTAATCTGAAAATCAGACTAAAAATTTAAACTATCACCAGATGTCGAGTCCAAATATAGATTATGGCACAATATAATTAATAAGGCCTCCTTTGTAGCAAGAAAAATTATGATAAAATGACTTTCAATAAGAAGTATTTTCCATAAAGATAAACAAAAATTGTCTAGATTGTAGGATTAAAAAGTATAAGAGACTTTTTGCCTCTCTTCTTGTGTTCAGAGTGCTAGTTCAAAATAGTGTCTCCTTTGTTGCAAGAAAAATTATGACCAAATGACTTTCAATAAGAAGTCTTTCCATAAAGATCAACAGAAATTGTCTAGATTGCAGGATTAAAAAGTATAAGAGCTTTTTTGCCTCTCTTCTTTTGTTCTGAGTGCCACTAAACTAAAATAGGCCCTTTCAAAAAGATGCCTGAGAAAAACAGAAAAAAATATTTTTAAGAACCTTTTTTCCATCTACAGAGAAAATATAGAAATAGAAAGCTACTTTTTATAAAAGCCTTGAAACGTTTCTCCAATTTTGGTCTTCCTACCGAAGAGACATCGAAAAGGAAATTTCCCAAAAAAATTCATCTCTATAAAATTTTACATACAAATAAAGGCATCTTCATTAAAAAAAAAAAGATAAAGATAAAAGAAACTGCACATTATTCTTGACATATGGTAATTGCATCAGATTCTTCCACATGATCACATCTCTAATCTACAATTAGAAGTGTATAAATAATTGAAAATAAATAATGCCTATTTATGAAATGCATGGCAAAGTGCAGAGTTTCTCAAAAAGCCAAAGCAAACTAGAGACAGAAACAAGGTACACTTCTAAAGCCCGAAAACTACAAAACTAGAAGGAACCACTCAGACAAGAAGAAAAAAATGATCTTAAAATATGATGCTCTACTTTCACTCATTCAAAGCATATGAAAATATTGCATGCATCATGTAAACACTTGCCAGGTAGATCCAGGAAATCAATAAATAAAACCCTGAAATTTGATTGGCTGGTCCTTGCACGTACCAACAAACTGTCTGACAAAATCAACCTACCAGGTGCATTTTCGCACATCTAATTTTCTTTTAATAGAGAATGCACAACTTTCTTGCCCATCATAAATTATCTAGAAGCACTTTTAACATATATATAAATATATAAATATCAAGAACTAGACAGTTAGTGATGATGACTAGGTCAGAATGGTCAGAATCTATTAGGTCTTCCAAAGGCACTTATAGACCAAGTTTTACTCTGCAACTGGATTCAATGTATTTGTAATGATAACTTGAATGATCATGATATCAATCTGATGTACGATATGTCAAAAAGAAACTCATCTGATTTGACTTGCTCCTCATGTGCCACCACCAACCAAGTCAATTCCAGAATCCAAGTACTGAATTAACCCAGAAAATTCTTGGTGGCCTAAGGACTGCCCTACATGTCACAATAAATTTGGCATAACCCTGTCACTATATCATCCATTATTATGAATAAGAGACGATAGAATCTTCCCAAAATTCATCTATTTATAATGTGAAACCAGTGACCTAATAGATCATGATGCATCAGAATGGATTTCATCTATGCTAGCTTCTGAATGACAAAACTGCATAGGTTTCTTCATGATATGTCATAAATAAGTCATCCATGAAAGTCTTAAATTGGCAACTAATACAGAACCAATCACCACATATTTAATGATGCATGGCGGTGGTGATCTCATATAGACTCCAATTCGTTAGTCACAAACCACTGAATGAATCTTCCCCACTTATAATAATAAGCTGAAGCATCCATTACATATTCAGATGAAGAACAGGAAAATAAGGGTCTACAGGTGCCAATTTTGGGACTTTATTGCCCACTTGGAAACTTATAAGAATGGAATCACTAATAAATTATTTCTTTAAATAGACAATTACCAAATCAATTCCTATAGGTATCTTAAAACTAGAGCTGCGACAGCCTTTCATGCACTGCTGCACCAACAATCTAACGAAAATAGTTCAAGTTGAAGTTCACAAAGCAAATGACCTAAGGCAACCTACTCCAAATGTGAACCCTTAGGTATCTCTTCCTTTTCTTTAAGCTGAAAAAGGATATATTGGCAATAACAAGTAGTATTAGTGTAAAGTTTTATCTAGGCATGAGTAGAAAACTAAGAACTACTCATGGCAACCGAACACTATGAAATCTCATGAATATGGTTTCCTAGTGTGAGCAAGCAAAAGGATTCAACTCCTTTTACCAGTAAAATAATATTAACAAATTAAATCTTAGCAGCATTGCAAACACTTGTACTACTTCTCCACACACTGCTTGTATAGCTTTTAGCTTCAATCTCCTCGCATACTGCACATTCCTGCTTTACACCAAACCATGATTTGTATGCAATTTGATATTTAGACTATCAAAAACTCATGAACAATAGACTACAGATCAAAACTAGATCAAATAATTGATATGTCATCTTCCCTATACCATCAGTATCAGAAACGTATGCATGAGATATTTAAGAGAAGAAAGAAGAAAGTAAATCAGTAACATAAAAGAAATATTAAGAATTATAAAGAAGAAAATTAGGAGTATTTTCCTGTTAAGTTGTACTGTGAACAATTCAAGAAGTCATATATTACAATTATTAGGATTAGGACACTTTGCTGAAAACACTTATTAATAATTCTCTCTAAAAACTACTGCCCTCTTGAGAAGTGAAGTATGAGTCCTCATTTATTCGTTCCACTAATTTTCCATATATCCCCAAGTCACTCTCATTAGGAGGAGCATCGTATCCGAGTCCATAACTTATTTTGTCATAGAACAGCTTGAACCCAAAGTAAGATGCACAATTTGCTCTTCCATTTCTTAGTAGGAGTGCTCCTACGCTACGTTAGCAGGACACTTCATGCAAGTTCCTTCTTAGATTGCCACGAACGGTCGTCGCGTACTTGCAACAACTTCGTTCAACGAACCGTTCGTCGCTTTTGCATGCTTGTACAGAGACATGGCAACCTTTTTTGCCATGGTTTTGTGTATTTTTGCTTGTAAAAATACATGTTCGAACAGGTTGCAATGCTACAGTGCGATTGCTCGCCGCGCCAAGCCGAACTGCCCCCAAAATGGCTTCATTTTCGCGTGCCACGACTTATTTTCTACAAGCCGCAGCTGCCCACCAAAACATCAGTCATCTCAGCACCCTGGAATCCCCCGGGTGGCATAGGGCTGGATGGGGCTTCGATATATTGTCAGGCGTTAAAAAATCTTCACAAGTTCGCACGTTAACTTGACGGGAACTTGCCTTCGCACCCGGCACCCGATGAGCAGTTGTTTGTGGACTTGCAACTATTCGTTCTACATTCTAAAGTCATTGTTTTCCTCCTTCCCCTCTTTTCTCTTATGCACGCAAGGTGCTCGCTGAATTGCTTGTAAAGCTTCACTTTCCGCGAGACATCAGGACTTGTCTACCGCTCATTCTTCGAACTAATCAACTTTCTCTTTTACAAGTCCTTCGGGACCTAAGTGAGGTTGCAAATTGGTTGACCCTTGCGGACGTATATCGCAAGGGCGCATCATAACTTAGGCAATCCCAGCTAAATCCGAGAAGTTGGCGCAAGGACGCTTCGCGACTTAGGCAACTCAAGCTAAGTTCACGTCTTGGCTGCAATGGTGCCTCATGGCTTAGGCAATTCCAGCTAAATTTGTGATAAGACTACCGTACTTGTGATGGTTCCCCTAGTCCAGTTCTTCCTCCAAGGGCCTATTCAACATTGCTTATTGAACCGCTGTTGATTCAATTCAAACATTTGAAACTCTTCCACTTCTTAAATTTCCTTTATAAAATCCAAACTATCAGAAAGTAAGATCCTCCCCAAAAGATAATTTTCTCACATCAATTAATATTAAATATGTTTTCTTCTTTTCCTCCCCCTGAAGACTTTAAACGGGCAAATTTCACATTTCCAATTAATTACATCCTGAAAGGTTAGTTCAATTTTGCATAGATTTGTAAGCTCAAGTTGAGTCATTCTCCAAAGCTTGTTGCAGAAGGTCATTCCCAATAAAGACATAAAAATAACAGTTTTGAATCCTAAAGGGAAGAGTTGTACCATTCTTTGTAGCATTTTATACACATAGCATGGCTGCACCTGGGCAATATGATTTTGTTGTTCATCTCCATGCAAATCCCACATTCTTCCTCTCTTTCAACATCTATCTCAGAGAGCTGCTTCCTTTCATCCTCATCCCTTCGTCTATATCTTTCCATGCATACCACCTTTTGTTTTTTGTCTTCCATGTTGGTGATCCCTTTCTGTAGTTGGAGCAAAGAGGGGAAAATAGCAACTGCAAATGTGTAGCAAAGAGAACAAATAATCGAGATATGAGCAATCAGCAGCAAACAGAAGAATGCTTGCCAAACTTCAGCACAATGAACTTACCATAAAACTCTTTAATGCTAGCTTTTCTTTCAAGAGTTGACATGGTTGTTGTTCCATCAATATGAACCTGCACATCTCAGAATTCCTCAAAGAATTACAGAAATCAAACTGTAAACAGACAGGAAGACCTTAAAAAAAAGGTACAACAATGCAGGATGAAAGCGACCTTATATATCATAATTCTAATGAGTCCAAGAGCCCCAGCAAGGCTGCAATCTGTCCACTGAACAAGAAAAAGAAACAAATGTGCAGCTGGACTATATGACATTCGCATTTGAAGGCATGCACCATCATATTCGGTGGGAAAATCTGTTGCCCTGCAGATCATGATGGAGGATTTGAAATAAAACTTAACCCAGTTATTCTTATTTTCTAAAGCTCTGTCCTACTCAACAAGAAAAAAAAGTTATTCCACTTCTTACACAGGAAGCATTGACAAAAATAAAGGTGAAACCAAAAAAGTTAAAGATTGCATAAAAGCATCTGTTTGTCGCAAACAGTAGTAGCATTTTAAATATTCAACTGAACAAGATATGTAGAGTAAATAAAGGAGATATAAACTAGACCATAAAACGATATTCTCTTCCCAATTAAGCTTATTTGATGTTGATCCAACATGGCAATCTGACCTCTTTCTTAGAATAATTATACAACCCTAGTATAATGAGAAAGGTAACTCCTCCGTCCCACATGAAAGAACCATCTGTGATCAGCTTTCCTTACGCCAGAAAGCAGTTGCATGACCTCTCGAAAATGCCATCTGTGATCAGCTTTCCTTGTAGTAGAAAGCAGTTGCATGACCTCCCGAAAACGCCAATTCTGTAACTATAAGGGTAAGAAAAGCTACCCTCCAAGAAATCCCCTAACCAAAAAAAGCTATTTTTGGCGTCAAAAGATACTTCCAGCTCACGTAAAGCAGTGTTAAACACTCGAGTTCTTCGATTACGGATCAATAAAAATTGCTAAAAATAAACAATTTCCTGCTTCCTCCCAAATCCAGCCAGAATCATCTTTGTAGTCTATCCATCATCAAGAACAGAGCAAAACATTGATCAGCAGGAATATGCACATCGTCGACAGAAAGATGTGAACAAGCAAAAAAAATCCTCCCTATCGAGAAATCTTTAAAAAAAACAACAAAACCACAGAGAAGAAAACCCTAAATGATTTCCGCATGCCCGATGTCAGCCTCGAGGAGCTTCAACGAGTCCCTGAACGATTTCCGCATGGAACCCCCCGACAACAACTGCCCCTTCCAATCATCCAATGGAAATGAAAACCCTACATGCCCCACCACGCCCCTAAATCCATTCCCCGAATCCTCAGCTCATCTCTCCCTCCCATCGCCTCCCTCCTTGACACCACGGGAACCCAAGGGGAGAAGACGACAAAAAGGAGCGCCCTCGCTTTAATCGGTTGATAGGTTGCTTGCTTGCTTCGAAGAGAGGAGTTCAAAGAACAAGAAGACCTGAGTTGGGGACGTGGAAGGAGTGGACGGCCCCAGGCGCTTCAAGATTCGTGCCCAGAGAACGAATCTTTTGGGTTTTCTTTTACGGGGTCTCGTTCACCCACGGAGAGTAGATATCTTTCGTTGGGTCACTTCGTCTTTTGTTACCGTTGTGTTTTGATTGGCAAAAATATGGGGCCTACATGTGGGACCACTTCGGTAAGCGTGGCCGTCTTGTGGTGGAGTCCGGCGGGTACCACTTCGGTGGGAGCGTTTGGTACGCGTTCGATCGTTGCAATGTAACCCAGAATGGTTCTTTTTTCCTCTTTTCTGATAAATATAAATAGACAGAGTTTGAATAAAAAATAAAATACATTATTTTTAAATTAAAAATAATAATTATGAGAATTAGTGACATATATAATTTGTGCATTGTAATTTTACATTAATTATTAGTTAAATAAAGGTAAAAAATTAGTCCCATTAGTTTTAGCTTAACGAGTTTAAATTTTTTTCTCTTCTACAAATGAACAGTCGGTATATGGCATTAATAGTTACAAAGATTAATCGAGTAGGATGGTCGGAGACATGACGATTAGTTTAATACATATCGAAAAAAGAGATAATATTATAAATTACATTGATTGTTATACCGGAAACAATTAGATTAGTACTTTATCCTACTACTTAAAATGATTAATTGATTTTTTAGTTAGATATTAAATTAGTCATTTTACATGATGAATTTTTATATTATATGAGAATCAAATCTAATATGGGAGATAATGAGAAACTTAAACTTGACAATTAAATGGAAAAACAATACTGAGTTTGACTATAAGGTTATATGAACATACTATTTATAAATCTGGATTTAAACGTTTTAGATTAAGTTATAGATTCATCAAGTCAACAACACATCATTATCTTATCAAATCCAATCATGATTGTGACTCGTATTTATTGACTCATCACTTGGATGAGAAAATGATGTGCATCCTCATTCATTCGCTGAAGTGGTGAGCTACTTAAAAGGACGGAAGAAGCTGCAAGTAACACTGATGTGACATGGATTGAAACATCCAAAATGTTAATGGAGAAGAGTGAACTCCGATGGACGGGCGAGTATTGGTGGAGCGAATGGAGAAGAGTGAGATGGACACGTCCGAGGATGTAAGACCACAGAAATACAAATATATAATAACACGTATTAATAGGAGAAAAGAATAATCCAATATGAAAATATAAGGTATTATGATATTTAATTTATAAATTCACATGACACATAAGGTGACAAAATTATTTTATTGGATTACCAATGACCTAAGATGCTTAAATCTTACATTGCATTGCATGAATATAGGGATCTAATTGCATGACAATGTACTAAAAGATGACATAATCATCAACAATAAAACACTACAAATAAAATACTTACAAAATTTATACTTGTTGACAGCTAACATCCATTTAATATAAACAAAATGATTATTTATTTATTTATTATTATTATTATTATTATTATTATAAAACAGTAGAAACTTTGATTGACTAGGTGGATTTAGACATGAGCCATGTGACTTAGAATGCATGCTTATTATTTTTTATATTTCATTCCATATGGTTAATTATAAATTATCTTTTATAATTAGTTATTTTTAATATTTTGATTCTTATTGTTTCAAAAATTATATTGGGATTTCAATACTTACGAAAGTACAACGTTAATCGATCTATATAAGATTAAAAATATAACTTTATATGATTAAAAATTTAAAAATATTTGATTTTCATAAATATAAAGATCTCAATATAAAATTTAAAAATATAAAAAAGAATAATTTATAATTAACCTCATTTGACGTTTGTTTAGAAGCTTCCAATGCCCACTTTCTTTCTATGGAGAGAGGAGGAATGCCTGAAGGATTTGCTGGGAATCAATCATAAGAAGCTCCTAATGTGTGACAGCGAATCATTTCATTGACTTGCCACTGTTTTCATCACCTACTCATGAGTGGATTTGGTTTTTGGAAGCATTTCTCTTTGCACAAATTCTCAAAGAAATCCCATATAGATTTTTTTTTGGTTGGGGCTCATCTTTTTATTTTTTTTTTCTTCTTTGCTTCATCTTTTTCTGAATCTTTCAAAATATCGATGATAAAATAAAATAAAAAATTTATCCTTTTGATTGGATCGGTGTATAAGTTGGATCAGTATATACATATATACTGATAGTATCTGTTAGAATATTTTTGAATAAGGTTTTTGACACATCCACAAAAATATTTTGATCATACAAAGAATACTATAATTAACATAAGAACATCTTGAGACTCCATCAAAGTTGGTCAATTAGTTTGTATTGAATTTTGAGTCGGATAATGTTTTTGTATAAACTTACAATATCATAAAATTCAACCAAAGTTACTGAATTAGTTTATATTAAAATTTAAGTCAGTCAGATAGCATTTTTGTAAAGACTTAAAATGTTTTTGTGGCATAAAACAAAAAATACTATAATCAATCCTATTCAGAAATATTTTAACCAGAGCAGTAATAATCAATACAAAGAGTAATAATCTTTTTAGGCAATCCCGTCGGGACCATTTTTGGGATAAAAAGAAAGTTGAATAATGAGGAAAGAAACAAAAAGGGACACCGAAAAACATATCCAAAAATTTACCCTTTCTTCTTTTACTCCTCTTAATTTATCTTTAGCATGATCATTTGGCCGTGGGATCCCATCTCAATCAAGTTAATAGACCAATAAGCTGATGTTCATCGTTTGAAGAAATGTCTTATCTCTTATGCTAAGGTTGGCGCATAGATAAAAATGAATATATCAGCAATTGGGTGCAAAAGATCTGAACATAAATCTAGATAATTTTATGTAATCAATATGAAAAATCATATAAAAAGTTTATTTTAACTCATGTGATTTTGACCATGGATCATACAAGTCCTTCTAGTTTACTCATGTCTAAAATAATCTTTATATTTTAAAAAATATACCATATAAGTTCTTCTTGTCAAGTCTAAGTTAATAAACATTATAATCTGTTTACGTGGTATACTAATTCATAATAAACTATCAATATAATGATATATAATTTAAGTTTTAAAAAAAATTAAGATCTATTTTAGCTCCTATAATTTTGACCATGGATCATTTAAGTCATTATAGTTTATTTATATCTAAAAATAATCTTTATATTTTCAAAAAAATAACATATAAGTCTCTCTTATAGTTAACATATATTAGAGTATATTTACGTGACATGTTGACTCATAATAAACTATTAATATAATGACATAGGTAATTTAAGTTAAAAAATTGAGACCACCATTAATAGCACCAATAGGTGTCGTCGTGGAAGCGACCACCAGTAGTAGCATCGAATTGCTATTGCCTAGTAGAGTATCATATGCATATAGTCTCTCTCGCACTGACGACAAGCTTATGAGCTTCCGCTATTCATATAGTGGTCTCATGATCTCTATTTTTTCTTTTCTCCTGAGCATTTTTGTCCCTACTTCGTCTTCTCTTGTGCCCTCACCTACTATGCCTATGATGTGATGGTTTAGTTTTTTTCCCCCTCCACCTTCGACCTACCTTTATTCATCGTTACCTTCTTACAAGTTGGATAGGGGGGGGGGGCTATTTCTAATCTTAAGACAAGGAAGCTATTTGTGGGTCTGACTGATGATGAGGGTTTTCAACTTTCTTATCTTAATAATTATTTTTAAGTTATTCTTCGACAAATAACTTAAAATGATAGGCTCTTGCTAATACTAAATTAATGACTATGATCGTAATACATACTTTTATGTTGGTGATAATATTATCATATACACTCTATACGATATATACTTTATAGGATAACATTATCATATACGCTTTGAATGACTATGGCCAAAATACACATTTTATGTTCGAGATATAAAGAAAATCATATACACTCTTTATGTTGGTCTCAAACTACTCTTTTTTTTTGGAGATATAAAGACCAATCTTTTTTTTTTTTTTTTGGATATTAGTAATTCCGTTGATGCTTCTCTTACTCGACTATTTGATAGAAATAAGATATGAGTTTATATTCGGTCTTTAGGCTTTGGTAAAAGTCTTGGGCCGGAATGGTTCACGGTCAAGTTCTACGATAAGTGTTAGGAAATTATGTTTGACTTATTTCGAACGTCGTTTAATCAATTTCATGAATATTACATGCTTAATTTTGATTGGGTGAAAACTTGTATCATTTTTATTTCAAAATGCTTGAACCTTATGATTATATTTGATTTTCAACTTATTTATCTTTACAATGTCAATTATTGCTTCTAAAGATCTTTCTGTCTGACCTGATTTCCTTTGAATAATCTATCTTCTTAAAGAGTTATAATATATGATATAACATTCTTGTGGCTCAAGAGATTGCTTATTTCCTCTTTGACTACATATATCATTATCAAAACCAATCTTGAGAAAGCTTATGACCATCTTTCTTGGTTGCTATTGTTAATGTTCTTCAAGCCTTTATTTTTCTTGCCACTTTATTTCTTGGATCTACACTCGTATCTCGTCTCGAATACTTGTGCAATTAATGAAGAATCTTCCTCTTATTCCAAAGGGAGCAAAGGGTACCGGACAAAGCGACCCTCTCTCCCCTTACTTTTATATCCTTCTTGCTAAATTGTTTTCATTCATAATTAATGATGTTTTTTTCTTATTGATGCTTTATATCCTTATTGCTAGCTAAATTGCCTTTAATGATGCTCACCCCTTTTACTTTTTAGCCTCTGTTTCAAAGCAAATATAAAGTATTGTGAGTCTAGTACTGGTATCTTTGGTCAATTATAAGCTTCTCACGAATCAAAAGATCAACCTTCCTTTGTTTTGTCATGACACAGGTAAAGTATGATATCCATAATTTTTTTTAGGATCGTTTTCTCTCTGGGTATCTTCGTATTGTATAGTTTCTCCTTGTTGCTTACCTATTTCCCCCTTTGATTTTTCATATTTCCAACATTTAGCAAAAGTTGGATGGGTGGCAATCTTCTTCTCACATTTCTTAAGCTGGACATGTAAGGTGGGGTGGGGGTGGGGATTTGAGAATTCCTAATCTAAACTTATCAAAATTTGTGCTGCAGGATCTAAAATTACCTTTCAGCAATTATTGTCTTTAGGTTCGTATTATTGAAACTAGTTGGTCTTGGTATTTATTTATTAAATTATTGATGACGATAATGATATTGATGTGTGGTTAAACACCCTCAATTAGTCTCGTATCGGAAGTAAGCGAAGACATTTATAAAGATCTAATGAGTATAATATATTAATTTCAATTTTAATATTTTGATTAGTGGTTTGGATCAAACGAAGTTATAAGTCAGTTAACTTATCAAATTCGGATTGATACAATCAGAGAACTCATCATGACGTAGAGCCACCACGATAATTTTAACTTGGTCAAATAAATGTACTACGATAATTTCAACTTAAGTATTTTTATTTTTTAAAAAAATATTTTATTAGTTTTTATGCCTACTTTTGTTAAATATGGATTTAGTTGACTCGGAATCTTCGATTTCTAGCTTGCTTATTAATGATCACTATTTGAAGCTTCACTTGCTAGATTTGTCACATAATGCCTATGAGAAGGTAACCAACCAACCACCACAAGTGCATACATATTTCTTTCCGATCATAAATATTTCTATGGAATTCCCTCGTTATTTCCTGTGTTTCTTATTTATGTTAGAAACTTGTTGCATACTATCTTCCTACTTTGTGACTATCTTTCTACTCTTGGCATTACAAAAAATTGATAGTTATTGATCATATATTTTTTAATTGATCCTTTTCCCACTCTATTTTGTCACTGTTATGATGTAAGACATTGATATTTTCTTTTACTTTAAGGATCTTGAGCATATTGGTAAATGACTTTTCGGAAGGGAAGAAATTAGATAAAAGAGGTTTTGCCATCCTTAGGGCAATTATTATATATACTTTTTGGTTGGTTTTCTGATTATGACTGATATGGGTTTTTTGTTTTTTTTGTAGGTGGGGAGTTCATACAAGATACCAATATCCATCCTTTTGAGCTGTTGAGGTTGATAACAAGCTTATCGTGAACATTTTAGTCTGAAAAATACATATTTCTTGGATACTCCACAATCTTATACATCAGATTTTTGAGTTATTAATCTTTTTTTAGATTTTTGAATTTATCATGTTCTTTGTGAAGGCAACCTACGTGCAAATTGGTTGGCTAAACTTGTGCTCTCTATAAATTCTCTTTTTTTTTTTGTGAATAGATTAATGGCTTGATCCATTTCTTCCTTCTTCTTTTTTCTTTCTTTTTTTCATGCACGCCTTGAAAACTATAACTAGAAGGTTTATACCACCAATGAAGGGTCAAGTCAAAAGATAAGAAAGGCTAAAAATATTTTTCTAAATAGATTCTTAAGAAAAAGATCATCTAGTATAAATGCTATAATAATGGCCTGAAAGATCATGCCCAAAGTGAGACCTAATGAGTGATACCCCCATATGTTTTGTACTCCCTTTAAATTGGACAACTCCTATCTCCAATTTAAATGATTTCATAATATACTTTTTGTAGTTATAATCGTCTTACTTTTTTTATAAAAATATTTTTTTAAAAAAATCATTTATAGTGAGGTTTTTTGGACTTTATACCATTATGTCAAAAAATTTTAGGATGAAGAATGACTTATTTTTCTTGCTTGCTATTATATGACACAATTATTGTGAATATTATAATTTAGAATTATTACGAGAAATTTATTTGGGTGATTTTCCTAGAAAATACCTATATTTTGGGTATTTTCCAAAACATATCCCTTCTTTTATTTTTTCCCAAATAATGTTCTTAGTTAAAAAATATATCTAAACTACATCTCCAAATTTTTCTCGCTAAATTTTCTTGTCTATTTTTTTACTAGTTTTCAATTGTTACAAAGTTTTTATTTGGCTCATTTATAATTTTTTTAATAGTATTTAAATACGTAAATGTTATTGAAAAACACTATAAGTGATATCTTATTATATTTTTTTTAGTTATTATTGTTCATGAATCATTACAATACCATATTTTTAGACTTATAATTAGTTTGATTGATATTAGGAGTCCATTTAGATTATTTATAAATTTTTGAGGTCTGATAATGTTTTTATTGTAATGATCAAAATACTATAACAAGCCCAAAACATTATAATAGATAAAATTTTTGAGGGATAATTTAGGTATATTTTTATTTAGGTAGTTTAGAAACAAAAATAAAATAAGAATATTAATTAAAAAATATTTAAAATGAGTATTTATTTAGAAAAAATCATCCAATTTATTTTAGTCACTGTCTCAAGTGGATAAACATCAATTTGGAAAAATAGTGGATCTGCATTTGAATTTGAATTTTCTTCGTGTTCTAAACCCGATTAAGGATATTTGAATTTGACTTGACTGAATCGACAGAGCAGAATAGTAAATAAAAACAATTTAATATCTTAAAATATCTTAATTAAAGGATAATGTCTTGAAAAAACCTCATGATTGTCTATCCTTTTTAAGCTCTTCGAGTTCATTATTTTCTAAATCACCCACGAATATGTACATAAAACTATGGAAAATGAAGTGCATCGAGCAATCAAATACAGGTATCTTGAAATAGTTCATGCATCAATCACATTTGAACTAACTAGCACATCTACAAGTTTACGACAATAACGATATGTCCAACTTAATAAGAACCTAATATACACAAACAAACACGAGGGGAAGCTAACGAGTAAACGTTTGCGGTATCCCGACAATGAAAGCCTAACATTAGGATTAACTGTTAAGAAACAACATCTTTCTGCAGATAATCATATCGAACTGGAAAGGGACAAAAGGTGGACAAACATCCAGATCGCATACTCATGGCTGCAGCTACTTGAAACTTGTCGGAACAATCTTGAGAATGGAGGTCCTGCTGGTCTAATAGTTGCAAGGAGGATCAAGCGGTAGCCACTACTTCTGGTGCCTTGACTGCTTGTCCTTCTGCTGTAGCCGTATCCACCTTGGTCACCGCTGCAGCACCATTAGCTTTGGCATTCTTGGCTGGTGGTGCCAGCTTCTTCCCTTCAGATGCAGCTCCATCTTTGGCATCTTTGGCTGGTGTGGCCACAGGTGGTGTTGGAGGTTTCATGTGCGGCGGGGGAGTATGCTTCAGCTTTACTAAAATCTGACGCATCCTTGAGAGATCAGTAGGCTTTCCAGGCTTCGGTCCCTGGATAACAACAATCGACGGCTTCTTATCCTTATCCTTCTTCCCTCTCTTCTCAATGTTGGCTATCTCATGGGGAATTAGTTCAGCAATTGCTTTCCAGTATTGTTTATCCGCATTTGCATGGAACTTCTCCTGGTTGGCGAGATACAGCTGACAATAAACAAATAGAAAAGGTACTGCTCAGAGGAAGAAATTACATCATAATCTCTTGACGCAAGTAGATGGGATGCAGGATAAGAATGACCAGGATTATATACCTTCTCTTTTTCTCTGTTCTGCAACTTGCTTGTTTCACAGTTCAGTTTCCTTTTCTCATAGAAAGCTTGCTTATATTCTTCAGCTTCAGCAATGATTTCGTTTCGTAGCTCCTTTTCTTTCCTCTCCTTCTCTTCAAGGAGGACAGCATTTTGGCTGCATGTTTGACATTTCAATTGAAACTACTTGAAGCTTACCAACAGAAAAAAACCAGCATAGGTCACATGCACAACTGAGTAAGCGAAGAAATATTTTAACATCCAAGATATTTTTGGATCATTTTTTCAACTGTGTAGTCTGCAAAAGCTTTCAACAGGGACGGTTAGTTCGGTATTACCTGTCATTTAACAAGAAGTCAAACTAAGTTCAATGGCATGCCATATCCTAAAAGTGACAAAAACACATGTTCCATGATCTACGTAAAAAAAATTCATAGAGGTGACTCCAGATTGCAGAATGCGGTCATCCTGAGTGACGCATGGTGTTTAATTAGATGGCAAGTATTTAGAAGGCCAGTTACCAGATAAAAATCTGTAAAGCTAAACACTTAAAAAAATATATTTGTAAGGCCATAGCAAATTTACAATGTTATGAAGGAATTAATTTGTCAAAGATAAACTGTCAACAAAAGTACAAATTCAACACATGACACATCAACATATGCTGACAATTTACTAACAATTTGGGACACGTTGTTCAAGTTTCTGCAATGAGAAAAAACAACTAACCAAACCTGGTAAGTGCAGGTGCTATTACATTTGATAAGCGGATGACAAAGAATTACAGCATGAATGACTTTTGACTGCTATTAACAATTCCCATGATCTGAAAAATAAAGCGAGAAATTAACAAGAAAGCATCTTTCACTCTCACATCAAGAATAAATGCAGACAAGCATCCTAAAATGCTATGTTGAGCAAGTACACTCGTGCATATGTATTGGAAAGGATAATGCATCAAGTCAGTGTTAATAACTCTCAGACTGCTCAATTGTCCATGACATGAATGCCCACAAGGTTGTACTTTCACCATATTAACTACCATATCATCAATATCTCATTACATGGGGAAAACTGACTCCAGTTTCAACTTAAGGGTATAACAAACGAAATCAATAAAAAGAGAAAAAAGAAATTTGGACCTCATTTGGTGGATAACCGTATTATATGAAGGGCAAAGTCAAAGGCAACCATCAGTGACGACACTTAACCAAACCCAAAAAGGCCTTTATCAGACAAGCTCTAGGCTTATCCAGCTCTAGGTTACATTCCAAGTGGAATGTACTAGCTAGCATCTAGATAATCAGGAGATGAAGGGCCAAAAAGCACCATCGAGTCCTAACCCTTTTAGTACAAACTTCAAAATTAGCTGGTCTACAAGCCAACTGAGACTGTATAACTACAGAAGTTTTAGTTCTAAAGAATATATTTTTCCCAACAACATCTGCGACCTTAGATTGTTTTAGCAAAAGGTGGCCTGACCGTAAAATACAGGTGATTGGCAACAGTACCAGAGGAAAAGAGACAAAGAGGAATCACATGCTAACCAGACTCGGAGACAATGAGTGCAAATGTAATGTAACAATACTAAATTCTAAACTTTCCCTGTAGAGAATGGATGTTAAAATGGCTCAATTTTTAACGTCTCCAAGTTATATGTTTTAAAAGTCCTGCATGACTCTTACAAGAAAGAGCACTATGACAACAATAATTGATGACGAGGATCTATGAACCACAAGGAACAAAATAGATGCATGCCTCTGCTGATACATTCATCAGTACAATAATCATTATCTATTTGAAATTCTCAATCATCATACCATTATTCTATTCTATTACATCCCAGATGAAATCTACAGTTTAGAATGGCTCAAATGCACACCACTGTTGCACAGTAAGTTTGATGTAGAACAGCACGAGAAGTAGAGAGAGAAAAAGAGAGTCAAATCAGAGAGGAGAGTAAGAGGCTAGAAGAGAGAAGATGTAATTTTCAAATCTAAATTGTTCCATCCATTGACAAGCTACACTATCTATAGGGTTTAGGAACCTTAGTACAGTACATGAAGGCAATGATTTCCAAGAGTCCTCTTCCTCCTTTGACTTCTAGAACTTGTACGTCTTTTGGAAATTCCTAGAAGACCTAAAAAGCTTTAAAAAATTAACACTGAGAAGAAAAAGAGTGCCCTTAATAAAAAAATAGAGTCCCAAGGTTAACACCTAAAAAAACCAAAAGACTCTATTTTTTCATACTCTAGGCCAACTAATTGATGATTTTTTACTGATTTCTTTGCCTAGAATAAACTCTCTTAAAATTCTTTATAAGCATAGATGGTTCACCATCAAAGTTGCCTAGATGCCTTGGCAGTGTCTAAGAGGCAAATCAAATCGTCAAAAGACCAGGTAATTATTGTTTGAATAATACAACAAGTACTCCTTATTGCATAGCATAAATTAATGTGAGAAAATACCAACTGTCAAGTATATTTCTAGGTGTTATGTACACTTCAATATCAATCGAGTTAGGATATTAATGACAATGTTGTACACATAACATTAATTAATTTTATAGACTACAGTATGCTTTTTAAATGATTATGCAAATCTAAGAAAAATATGTAATATGGAAACCCTCGTTGTGAGATAATTTATGGACTCTAAAAAATAGATACATTAGCTAACTCAACACATAAAGCATCACCAATGCCGGTCTCAAACCCGAATGAAAAAGGTGGAAAGTTGCGTTAGGTCACTAACAACCAACGTAAAACTATATCAGATTTTATGAACATGGATCTTAATCGATTCTAGTATAGAGCTAGGTTGTCACCTGGATGTGACGTAAGACACCTTCACCACCTAAGCGTCCTGAATTGCAAACATTAAGTTAGGAGGTTGCTCGAAAGTGACCCATCACATTAGTGCTAGGATATTATGCCAAGTAGGCAAGGGTTATCTCATTGTTTTAGGCCAATGGGAGTAAAGAAGTTAGTCCAAGAATAGAGGGTCTGGTTAGTAATTTGGAAAATATGAACACTTTTAGGGAAGAAATTAGAATTGGTAGACACTATAATCAGAAGAAGAATAAATATTATTTATTTACAAGAGACTAAATGAGTAGGGGAAAAATCTAGAGAGATTGATAGTACTAGATTTAAAATTTGGTATACTAGAAAAGCTAAATATAGAAATGGTATAGAAATTGTTATTGATAAGGATCTTAAGGACAGTGTTGTAGATGTAAAAAGATTTAGAGATAAAATTATCGTTCTAAAATTTGTGAAAGGATAAGATATTTTGAATGTCATTAGTGCTTACGCCCCTCAAGTCGGATTCAAGAAATGATATCATTTTGTGAGACCAACAATGCTTTATGGATGTGAGTTTTAGGTAATTAAAAAAAAAAACATATACAAAGAATTTGTATTACCGAGATGAGAATGTTAAGATGAATGTGTAAAGTTACTAGGAAAGATAGAAAAATAAGTACGTTTATTCGTGAATAACTAGGTATTGCTTCGATAGAGAATAAGATGAGAGAAAATCATTTAAAATCGTCTGAACATATGCGAAGAAGACCTCCGACTGCGATAGTAAGAACAGGTGAAATAATTAATGTTAGTGATATGAGGAAAGATAGAAAAAAATCTAAAAAAGACTTTAATAAAAGCTATAAATAAATATTTAAGTACTCCGAACTTAACTAAACATATAGTTTTATATATATATCAATGACGACCTCAAATAGTTGAAACTTACGACTTTATACTTTGTTGTAGTTAAATCAACATATAATTGATAGTGTACGCAAGTTGTTGTCCAAGTTATCACATAAGCAATTAGATTATCACCTATTGTCACCTATGCAGTTTGTCGCTAATGATCGTCACTTTTTTCACAATCTGGAGACATTGAACCAAGCATTTTAATGAGTGAACATTTCTCTATCGAATCAACCTTTCTAAAATTCAAAACAATTTCTTATCACAAAATACAACCATAAATCTTACTAAAGCTACTAATTGATGAGATCACCGACTGAGTGACCTTCAAAGGCTAATAAGAATTTTGAGATCTAAAATATGAATCAAATAAACCTAGCTATCAACCTATTAAGAGATTGGGAATTCAGAGAACTGTAAGAGAAATCCAAATATAAGTTGCAGATCTATCAACGTCCATGAGGAATACGAAAGATCTAAATAAGCTGACCCAAAAAAAGAGTATAAGAATAAGATCGACGGATGAGCAGATCTATAAAGAAAGGGCCTCACCGGCGCCACTCCCGCAGTATAAACCCTTCGTCGCGCTGCATCTGCTCCGGATCGGGAAGGATCGGGCCATCCGAGGTGAAGATCTCCCCGTTCTCCTCCACACCATATGTCGCCCCATTGGCCTGGGGCATCGTGAAGGGGGACGTCGACGACGAGAAGCCGTACCCCTCAGGGGAGGCGGGGATGCTGTCTCCGCCGCTGCCGCCGCCGACAGGGTGGTGGATGGGGACGTCTTCGGAGTGGAAATCGAAGTCACCGCCGGAGGCAACGTCAACGGGAAACCCGGGGGAGGCCGGGGGGAAGTGGTCCACGGCGGGATGGACATCGTCGGCGGGGGAGAAGGTGGAGAAGGCGTCGAAGCGTTGGGAGGGGAGGCGGGGGTCGTAGCCGAGGTAGCCGTCGTCGAAGGGCCGGTTGGTGGCGGATCCCGCTGCCGCCGCCGCCGCCGCGTCGTCGCCATCGTTGCTGAAGGTATCGAGGGCAGACGACATCTTGGGATCGGGACCGGCTTCCTCTCTCCCCTCCGGCTCTTTGCTCTCGATCGAGGTTCCTCTTGTCGTGGGGGCGGTCGATTTCAGTAATCTCCTTTAAAGCTTAATTAGTGCGGTGGCAGAGCACGAAAAGACACTAGTGGTTCGTTTCACGATAAATCTCTTTAGCACCTCGGTTTTAGATTTAAAAATTTATATTAATTTTTATATAATTATAAAAATAAAATATTTTAATTTTATTTATGTTAATATTATTTTTAATATAAAATAATAAATAAAAAAATAATTTTAACGTCGTAATTACTTGCTCGATGGTGACAGACGACGATACCACTAGGGGCCACGGATGACTGTTAATCAATTAGAACAATGCAATGATTGATAAGAACATTGGAGAGGTTTTCCATTTCTTACGGGGATAGGAGGAGGCTGAGGAGAAAGAGTGATGACGAGAGGAAGGAAGAATGAAGAAGAGGAAGATGACCATGTAGATGCTCAGCATTATACATCGATGCTAACATAATTATAAAATGTAGATGTAATATATGCATCCGCATCGATATAGATACTGAGTGGCGCTTTGCATCTGTATCTACATTGATACTGATGGAGATATCGAGTGGCCTTTCATTGTTTTGTATCTACATCTATCTCTTGTCATTACTTTTTCTTTTCATCCATAATAATCACCCGGCCTCCAATGACATCGTGGTTCGTGACAACAAAACACGTAACTAGAATATTAAAATTATTATTTTTATATTACTTATACATATGTGATATATTATATCGATAAAATCGAAGATATCAGGATAAATAAAATTAAA
Source organism: Musa schizocarpa (assembly GCA_900464855.2). Taxonomy (NCBI): domain Eukaryota; kingdom Viridiplantae; phylum Streptophyta; class Magnoliopsida; order Zingiberales; family Musaceae; genus Musa; species Musa schizocarpa. Next base: position 44,976,727 of record LS990919.1, read on the forward strand.
TAATTTACTTTTAAATTTAAGAAATAAAAATACTAAAAAAGTAACATGTAATTAGTCGCTCTTCTCACGACGCGTACGCAAAGATAAGATGGTTGGCTCCACCATTGTGAGCCACATCTTTGTTCGTGACCCAAGCCATGACGTTGGCAAGTCTAATCATGTTCGTTGGAGGGAGCATCCAACCAAAGAATCTGTGATCAGGTCATATCAAATCAAATTTTCAATAAAATTGAACTTTGGCTTAAGAAGAGCTTACATTGGAACCTCGAGGATTTGTCGTTCAACGTAGAAGCTTCCGGAGGCAACGAGATGTGTATCACCAATTATACTTGTTGGGATCCGTTAGAAAGTAAACTGCATTAACCTTCATTGCTAAAATTGAAGGTACCAACTAACCATATTTGTTAACAAAATTTATTCAGTTTAACGAGTTTGAGTGCACCAAAATTTGTTGAAATGCATGGAGTGAGCATCCAACAATCACTAGAAAAATATAGATAGTCCTTTATATTATAAGGGATTGGAAGAAAAAAAAAAATATTCTATAACAATCTTGTACCATCATGATTTTAAAAATTATCATGGTTGTAACAATCTTAGAAGATTGAGGAGTTCTAATTAAATTTAAATTTTTAATGGATCAAGATTTAGATTTAACTTTGATTCAAGTAGAAAGATTTCTTAGAAAGTTAGGATTTTATTCTTATAAATATACAATCTCAAAATTTCTGATGTGGATATAGAGAAGATTGACATAATAATTCATTGGATTTATATAAGAAGGTATACAAAAGAAGCTATGCTTGAATGGCAATGACCCATGAGTATTATAATGGATCTCATATATTGAAAATTTTGGTTTTCTATATGAACATAGATAAGAGTCGTCGAACCATGCAAATCTCATATTCAATTTTTAGTATGTTCCTTATTTGTCGCTCTTGATTTATTGTTTTGGTTATATATTTTCTCTCTCTCCTTGGCAAGTGGTTTCAAAACTAAAAAGATCCGATGATTAAATATTTAACAAAGATGTCATTGATTATTTTTATTGATTTTAATATAAAAAAAATTTGATGAAAGAAATAGGTTTACTTTACGATAGAGGAGGGTAAAAGATTTTTTTATTCATCAAAGACTAACAAGAACGTCAAAAGGATGGACAAGTAAATTAGAAAAGATGAGTGAAAATGAATAAGAGAAGCTTGATGCAAAGTGTATGATTACTATTTTTGTTGTGTATCATTGATAATATTATCAATAATATTATTGATGATTACTCTATCGTGATTATTTAAGATAAATTAGAATAGCTTTATCTTGTTAAAAGTTTAATTAATAAGTTATATCTAAAGTAGATGTTATATAAACACGAAGAAGGCAAAGACTTAATAAATAAAGCATTTGAACGTAGCTCATCGACGCCTTTGATAATTTTGTAGAGATGATAATATGTGAGAAGAATATAGTAACTCTAAAGCAAGTTACAAAAATTTAGTATTTTATACTATAAGAAAAGAAAAAGATAAATTTAAAAATATAGATAGTGAGACATTAGCTATTCAAGATGGAGATTGACGAGAAAGATTTTTTTGATAAAGGTGGATCTCAGCATAGTAGGTCGAGATCAAGAGTTAGGTCTTTAAATAATGTTCAAAGCTATAGATACAAAAATTATGGACATATTAGATAGAATTGTCTAGGAAAAGAAAAAATAGGAAGATAAGACTAGTAAGTTCTCTCTAATGACGGATGGTATTGATGATGTCTTCACGATCTTTAAAGGTAATGATGCATCTTTTTATAAAAACTAGTTATAATATTTTACATATGTCATTCATGTTTATGCTTAAAAGGATTGTTTTGATTCATTAAATGAAAATTAACTAGAAAGCTATGTTTGCCTCATGATTCAATAGTGGAGGTCATGGGTGTTGGTAAAGTAAATACCAAAATATTTGATAGATTGGTACTCACTTTAGAGGATGTGGCTTATATTCTAAATATATGGAAAAATCTAATTTTCTTTAAGTCTTTTAGATTTCTAAGGTTATGGCTATACGATGGGAGGTGGAGGTCTAAGAAAATATAGTAAAATGGTCCTAATGATAAGAAGATTATATCAAGGATTGTATCATTTAGTAAAAGAAATATAGTAAAGATCTTCGAAATAGGTTACACATGCATAAGATGATAGGTGCCTACAATAGCAAGTTTAGTTCATGATGTAAAAAAACGATGAGTGATATTTATCATGTCTAGGATGCAGATGGTTGTAAGGAAAAAAATTATGCTGATGGTAAGGCAGTAAGATAAATATCTCTCTCTAGAATCAAATAGTGCTAGCTTATTGGATTTAGGTTTTAGACCATGAAACTAATTTAATTTATGTACCTACGGTGAATTCTTCAAATTAATGGTTTAATTTTTGCATAAGGTACAAAGTAAAAAAATACTCATCAATGTGAAGATTGTTAGGGTTGGTAAGTATTTTAGGAGGTTCTAACTACTTGGGGAGTTATGTAATTGATCTTATATATTACAAATTTTGATTTTCGTCGTAAACTAAAGTTATTTAAATTTTACATTAGCTTTTGGATATATTTTTTTGTTATTAATCTATAGGTGTTTCCTTTTTATTTCGAGTATTCTTTCCTCTCACCCCATTAAGAATGAATCCATTGTTAGGATCAAGAGCAATACTAAGAGGGGGTGAATTAGTGCAGCGGATAAAAATCACCGGTTTGAAAATCTTTCGTTTGATTAAACCCGTTTCGGAAAGATATTAACTTAAAAGCGTATGGAAGGGTGTGCAGCAAAAGTAACGAAGAAGTAAAGTAGTTTCTAATAAAGATAAACAGCAAAATATAAATGCAAACCGTTTTATAGTGGTTCGTTCATTGTGACTTACATCCACTCCACTGATTCCTCTTCCGTCGAGGCCACTGGCATCTACTAACGATCTTTCTTCAATAGGCAAAGATCAACTACTCTTTTACACCTTTCACCTTTTCATAGGTTTAGGAGATAACTTTTACACCCCCACTTACTCATCTCTTAAACTACACTAATACTTAGATCTTTTAGAGGAGTTCTCACAATATTACAATAACGCTTTTCTACTTTTTTGCTCTCAATTCTTGTGTGTGTTACCAAGGATGAGAGGGGTATTTATAGGCCTCAAGTGGATTCAAATTAGAGCCTAAAAGTGTCTCATCTCAGGTCTTCCGAGTACTGGCGATACCACCGCCTATGCTGGGTGATACCATTACCTATGCTGGGTGATACCATCGCCTATGCTGGGCAGTACCACCACCTAGAATACTGACACTAAGCGATAGCACCGCTCAATCTGGTGGTACCACCACCCAGTCTGGTGGTACCATCGCTTGACACCATGGCCTTGGATGGTCCCACCACGAAGTCTAGTGGTACCATCGCCTGACAATCTCTTGGAGACTATGTCCAGGCAGTATCATCGCCTGACATAGTCTCAGAGACTGTGCTGTAGGGAAATCCTTGGGGACGACATCATATGCGCAGCGGAAGAACAAGAAAAACAAAATCCCTGATTCCCAAAGAAATGTTCGTCGTCGTGCGAAGATTGGTATGCAAAAATCCGCGAAACATGAAACTGCGTATAGAGTAGATTGTGTTACCTAGGGAGATTGTATATCCCTGTTTCCTTGCAGATCCTTAGGAGAGGGTGAAGGAGGTCAAGCGTCCTCCTCTCTAGCGGTGATCCACCTGGCGAGGGGTCATGACGACGGTCCTCAAAACTCCGGACCTACTCGAGGTGAAGATGGAGAGGAGAATAGGAAAAAAAGGCAAACAAAAGCTCTCTAGCCCATGGGGCTCAATCCCTCCTATTTATAGAGGTCCCCTGTCAAACCCTAATGGGTCCTCCCTCCCCAGTGGGTATTGGATCTGCATCCAATAAGACAGGAGACTCAGGTGGGATATTTTCATATCCGAACCTCTATTCATCGCAATGCCTACCATATGTGTGTGACCCTCTAGGCCCAATATCGAGCTGGCCGTGAGTCATACCTGTCAAAACTCCTTCTAACTCAGTGAATTATTATCTTTGTAATAATTCACTCGACTCATCGACTACGAATGTACTAGGCCACTACGCCATAGTCCCCAGACGATACAAGATAATCCAATCCATTGGACCTGTCTGTCCTCAGTTACCGTGTACTTATAGTCCCTCATCCATCTAATATGCTAGAGACCATATATCGAGCATGGTGTTGTCAGACCCACACGGTTTCTTCTCGAGTCTCGCTCTAATCGGATTCTCCCGGAGAACTCCTTCTCTCTCAACCCGAATGACCCTGGCCAGGGATTTGTCTGAGCAAGAACATATGTGATATTCCTCTCATGACGCCGAGAGTGGATGGTCCTCTATCGACACTCAATAGCCCTCGTAAGGTCGACTACCACTCCCAATGACCAGCTGTACTAGATCTGGGACAACCAAACCTATAAGTCTGGTATCAAAGAGTGGAGCATTCATCTGAGGACATCATTGGTGTCTCAAGTCTAAGGACGAGATACACCACTAGGACTACGGAATCATTTGTCTAACAATAAGGCATCATCAACCATCCAAGCATTCCGTAAGCGGATCAATCAAGTGAACTCATTCTCCAATGAGCACCTATCTTTGTATCCCTAGTGTCCCTACACAAGCGGCTATGAGACCGGTGCATCTATCATATGGACGGTATACAACACACCGATGCGTAGGTTATCACGATATCCCTCTCGAGTAACCTATGACCGGGATTATTTAGGATATGTGTTTAAAGGTGAATCGATCTCACTATCGTGATCTCATCACGATCCAATTCCCATTGCACAAATCCAAAGACATCACAATATATGTATGTATTTATGCAATAGTTATAAAGTGATATATGCCAAAATATAATAAGCAAAAATATTCTATATTAAGTCACACGTGCCATCACTCACGTGATTGGCTTGCTGGGCACCTATGACTAGCATGTGCCACAACGATGCCACTTGTTGGGTCACTGTTTGGGCCTTTCACTTAGCCCAACATAGGCCAAACTTGGGTCCAATTGACCCTTAATTGAGTTGGCTCAATTCCAACCCAATTATATGCTAACTACAAATTTTAAGGTATACACTAAGCTAAATAAGTCCGGTAAGTCTAGGTTTCTTTCGGTGAGCTTCCGACGAACTTCTGACGATCTCTTAGCAATGTTCCAATGGACTCTTGAAAAGCTTCTGGACTTCACGATGATCTTCTTAGTGAGTTCCAACAAGCTTCTTTGGCAAACTCCTGAGCTTCTCAATCAATTTCGACAGAACTTTCGATAAACGTCCGACTTCCGACGAATTCTCGAACTCCCAACAAAGTCTCATTCTTGATTACGGAATTTCATTTTGCTTTATATCTTGAAATAATAGTATTGAAGAGTGATGGCAACGCATAGAGTTTTTGAGTAAAGGCACATATGCAACTAAATCAAATCAAAATTATATCAACACTAAAACTAAATTGACTTAGTTAAGCATATCAAAGGTTTTAATCTTTTAAGATGTCTAGTTGTCACCATCAATGGAAGTGTATTATATTTGCTTACCTAATGCCATTTTGTTTGGTAGCTAATAAAGTCATTTTGTTTGTTTACCTAAAGCCATCTTCTTTATCTAACAATAGTTTTGTACTAGTTTGTTCTTTATAAAATTTTAAATAATTATTTAACTTCTAGTGAGTATTATTAGCTTATGTTAGAAAATTTACTTAATGATTTTGGTTCCCTATATTGGAAATATTATTTATTCTTATAGTATTGATAACATTTACTTTTGAATCTAAATAGAATGACTATGTATAAGAATTCATCTACTGATATACTGATATATTGGATTATGCAATGATTTATAATAAGTATTATTATGTTATATGTAACTAATTAATTATATTTTTTTGCTTGACGCAAAGTGAAAGATGCTAGTCATATGTGCCCAGCAAGCCAATCACGTGAGTGATGACACGTGTGACTTGATACAAAATATTTTTACTTATTATATTTTGACATATATCACTTTATAACTATTGTATATATATATATATATATATATATATATATATATATATATATATATATATATTGTGATGTCGTTGGATTTGTGCAATGGGAATCAGATCGTGATGAGATCATGAAAATGAGATCGATTCATCTGTAAACACATATCATAAATAATCTCGGTCATAGGTTACTCAAAAGGGACATCGTGATAACCGGACAGACTGGTGTGCTATATACCTGTCCATATGATGGATGCAACTGGTCTCATAGCTGCTCGTGTAAGGACACTAGGGGTACAGTATAGGTGCTCATTGGAGAATGAGTTCACTGATTGATCCACTTACAGAATGCTGGATGGTTGATAATGCCTTATTGTTAGATAGTGATTCTGTAGTCCTAGTGGTGTATCTGGTCGTTAGACTTGAGACACCAAGGATGTCCTGTATGAGTACTCCACTCTTTGATACTAGACTTATAGGTTTGACTGTCCCAGATCTAGTACAGCTGGTCATTGGGAGTGGTAGTCGACCTTACGAGGGTTATTGAGTGTCGATAGAGGATCATCCACTCTCGGCGTCATGAGAGAAATATCCCATGTGTTATTGCTCAAACAAATCCCTGACTAGGGTCATTCGGGTTGAGAGAGAAAGAGTTCTCCGGGAGAATCCGATTAGAGCAAGACTCGAGTAGAAACCGTATGGGTCTGACAGCACCATGCTCGATATATGGTCTTTGGGATATTAGATGGATGAGGGACTATATGTATACGGTAACTGAGGACAGACAGGTCTAATAGATTGGATTCTACTGTATCGTTTGGGGACTACGGCGTAGTGGCCTAGTACGTCCGTAGTCGATGAGTCGAGTGAATTATTACAGAGATAATAATTCACTGAGTTAGAAGGAGTTCTGACATATATGACTCACAGCCAGCTCGATATTGGGCCTAGAGGGTCACACACATATGGTAGGCATTGCGATGAGTAGAGGTTCGATTATGAGATATCCGACTGAGCCATTGTCTTATTGGATATCCAATAAGCCCCTGAATTATTGGATCCCATGGACGAGATCCAATAAGAGCCCATGAGAGATTATTGGATAGAGATCCACTAATCTAAAAGGCTTGGGTTATTAGATGCAGATCCAATACCTAGTAGGGGAGGATCCATTAGGATTTGACAGGGTACCTCCATAAATAGGAGGGATTCAAAGCCTCATAGGCTAGAGTCTTTGCTTGCCTCTCCTATTCTCCTTCCCCTCTCCACCTCAGAGCAGACTTGGAGTTTTGAGGAGCGTCGTCGCAACCCTGCTATGTGGATCACCACTAGAGAGGAGGACGCTTGACCTCCTTCACCCTCTCCTAAAGATATGCAAGGAAATAGGAATATACGATCTTCCTAGGTAACACGATCTACTATATACGTAATTTATGTACCAATCTTCGCAACATGGATATACTCTCCTAAATATCGTAATAGGGATATACTCTCCTAAATATCGTAACAGGGATATACGATATTTCACGGATTTTGCGTATCAATCTTCGCACGACAATGAACATCTCTTTGGGAATTGGGGATTTTGTTTTCTTATTCTTCCGCTATATATCTGATGTCGCCCCCAAGATTTCCCAACAGAAGATGTCTTCATCACCCTCGCCTTCACCACCCCATACTTCACCACCCATCATCTCATTGACTCCATAATATTTAGTCGTAGTTACATCAATCATTTCAAGAGGTTTTTGTAGAAATCAGGTTTTAAGAGTAGAGTGTTGAATCTTGGATTTTGATAATGAAATCAATTGATGAGTTTATGGACTAATAAGCATTTGAGATAAGTGACGCATGAGAAACTTCAATCATGGAAAGGCAAATCGTTGAAGCAGAAGAATTATATATTGGATTGGAGAGTATCATGTTAGAGTTTAGGCATCGGGTTGGAAGGATCGGGGATTGTGCGAAGAAGATTAGATGTTGTGGGACGTCAATATATTGATGGATCGGGCAATACACCGAAGGAAATGACGATACACTAGAGGTTTGGATAAAATGTCCGATGAATAAATGACATATCGAACAATATAGGTTTTGTGATTGTAATTGTTATGTCTTGATCGAAGTTATTTAAGTATCTAATTGAGTTGGTTTTGGAGCATAATCATGCTAACTTGATTAGAAGCTCGTTGAACCTGAACCAGGGTTGAATTGGACCTATTGAAAGGCCACTTCAATAACTTGGAGTTGGGTTGGGTGGTGGTACCGCCCAAGCAGGTGGTGGTACTGCCCAAGCAAGCGGTGATACCGTCAAAGCCCGAGTTCCCAGTTTGTCAGGCGGTGATACCACATAGGTAGGTAATGGTACTACTAGAGCATGAGTTCCCAAGCAGTTATACGATGGTACCATCGAGTTAGGCAATGGTACTACCAGATTGTTAGATGGTAGTACCACCCCAAGTAGGTGATAGTATCACTAAAGCCTTGATTCCCAAGCTTTGTTAGGCGGTAGTATCGCTAGTATCCCAGAGATTTAAATTTTTGGCTCTATTTTTTTAGCTATTTGTGGGCCTATAAATACCATACTTATGCTTACTTGGTAGAACAATAAAAAACTTATGATTTTAAGTGTGTGCATTCTCTTAAAGTGTTAAGTCTCTTTCTCATTGAGTTTGGAAGTAGATGGTGTGAGGCCTTTTTATATGAAAGGTATTGAGGTTCTCTCCTAAGCTTATGAAAAGAAGAAAAAGTTGTAACAAGGATAGTTGATCTTTGCCCGTTAAAAAGAAGATTAGTAATAAAAGTCGATGACCTCGAGGGAAGAGGAATCGGGAATGGACGTAGGTCTGAACAACTGAACCACTATAAATCTAGTGTTTTTTTTAAAACACTAATTCCCCCCCCCCTTAATTACTTGAGAAGAGAAGTCGATTGTATTATAGACAACTTTCATCGATTGTAATATGTAAAATATAGATAATCTCATATGTTGGCTTGTTTCTACGGTTGATATTATAGACAACTTTCATCAATTGTATATTTTGTCAAACGAACTATATTTCACCCTCCTTTACTTTGTATTATCGATGTTTAAATCTTATGTTTGCTATTTTTTCGCAAGGATGGCTATGCAAGCATGTATATCTTTTTTATTCCAAACTTCTACATAACTACTACGACATATTGGTATGATGACAAGTAAAATTTTGCATGTTGTGGTAGGATTGTAAGATTCTATCCTAATGGTACCTTAACTTAAACATGATTCTAACTCAACTAAAATCTAGTTTCACAACTTAACTAAGATAATATTTTAACAAGGATCATAAGATCAATTGTGCACTAATAATTTCATTTTCAAAATTAACAATAGTTTATAATGCATCATAAAGTTCACACATTTGTCGAAAACTTGTGTAAGTATAAAAAAAAAAAAAAAAAAAAAAAAAAACCCTTATAGCCAATATTGAGAACAAGAAGTTACGACTAAAATTAGGCTACATAAAAAAGTTTAAAGTCATCATATTGCTTTACAATTGATAATATTAATTTATTCAACCAGTGAAAATTTATATTAGTGTTGATTTTGACCAAATTATTGACACTTTGTACACTTGTAGAGATAGATTCTATCTTTGCTTTCTTCATTTTACTTGGTTGTTTTATACTCTTCGAAGGTAAGATAATTTTATTATTATTTTTTTATTCTAATATTACTTGCATCTTCTTGGAAAGATAGTGTCACTGTAAGTAATTTATAAATATTCTGCTATAATATAATAATCACAATATTGTATGGATTAGAATTTATAACCCAATAGCAGCTATTGCATAAGAGTAATGAATATATCAAAATATCGACATAAATAGATTCTCTTTTCCATGAACATATTCTAATGTTACTCTATGGGGGAGGGGGGGTGCCAATATATTAGTAATAGTATCGACAGTTTGACGATAAAAGTAAAAAACATTCGGTAATATTCTTTCTTTATATCACAATCATATATGTTATTGGATTTTCACGAACTATCTTTCGATAATGAATTTATATTTTCAGAACTATTTATTATTTACATTGCATATCGTCATCCTAAAAAAAAATACATCAACCCACTTCTCTCTGTCTAATTTTGAAATCTAATAATTACTTTTAATAAGCTTTTCTATCAATTTTTAGATACATTGATTAAACTTAAACTCAATATATAAATTTTAGTCAAAAATTTTAGTCGCTTTCCTATTGAAGGAATTCTTGAATTTCTATCATTGACAATATATAAAGATTCATAATGCAATGTATTTTCTCCCTTTCGTCTCTACTATTTCACATGCGATAAGAAATAGCTTATTAGAACCATCATCAAAATATTAAGATATTTTAAATTATATTTATGTTGATAATTGGATAAATATATTATATAAAACTATACAAACATAAACTGAATGCCCAAAAAATCTGACAAAATCATGCATCCTATGTAGTAATTAAACAAACAATCATTTGATAGTCATCAATGTTTATCTCTCGTAGGAAAAGTATTATTAACTCACTGTACAATCCATCAAGTCTTCACAAACTTCATTCAATTTGATTCCACATGTCAAACACAAAGGAATTGTGTCAAATATCACAACCAAATTATTATATTAAATATTATCACATCAACAAATTTTAGATTTAATAAATTTCTAATTATTTAATGTATAGCTCATTGATAACAAGTTCATCTTCATCTAGATATGGAGCTAAAGTATTAATGTTGAAGTGCTTATTGACAACATCATGAGTATTATTATATATTATGATCTATATCTTTGTTATTCGTTGTTCAACTTGTTCAAATATCTCATAATTATTTTTATTGTCATCCATTATATATTTGAAGTTGTGCGAAAGTGGATCCTTCAACATGACTACTACTTCCCTAAAGTACTTGGAATTTTGGGACCGACAAAGGTTGAACTAAATATTTTATTTGAAAAAGAATCATCCCTAGCAAATTAGCATGATATTCGTATTCAAATGACATTGGGAATCTATAATGGTAAACTAATATGAATGAAATGAAGATGTATTCATCTAATACTATACATTAATTTCAACACAATACTATCAAAGATACAACAAGTTCTCCTATAACAATAGTTTTCAGAGATTCTTCTTCTATGCAAAACCACTCGATTCTATGACTAATGCTTTTAACTTGTAAGGAACATGAGAACAATGCATCAATTTGATTAAAAGACCCAAAGAATACCTCAAACCATCACTTTGATGAGTTTTAAATCCACAACTTCGCCACTCACCGCATGGCCTACCCGGTGACGAACATTTAGCTCAATGCATAAGCTGTTTGAGGAAGATGAGTTCCACGACCACCACACTAGGAATATAGGCTTCGATGATCAGCATAATCCAACGAATGCTCCGGTAACCCAACAAAGGCTTTGGTGCCTGGTTACACAGCTCGGTTGTTGGGCTAGCAATCTACATATTCAGCTCATAATGGGTTTGAACGGTTCACCACCATCTTCTTACTTAATCTAATCCTAATTCATATTTGGGGATATGTGTAACTACATTTTAAAGACAGAAAGAGACATAAATAAGATAGTAACAAGGGCAACAGAGGAGATCCTTGTAGCAGTAAAAAGAGGAGGAAAAGACATAAATCCAAGGAGAAAGAAATAGAAGAAAACAAGGACAACACAGAGAGACTGTTTTCAATTATCTAACAGTGTTCTCATCTCAAGTTAAATCAAATTTACTGTGATTACTTGAGGAGAATTATGGAGGATTTAGATATTGAGTACAATGATGTGATTCTTGTATCTCAGTTATTCTCTTGTGATTGTTACTAGGGTATTGGGTAAGAGATTGAGATTTATATATTCATTATTATTATAGTGGATTATCTCTGATTTGTCCCGTGGTTTTTACCCTTCACAATAAAAGGATTTTTCACGTATATCTTGGTGTTCTATTTGATTATGGTTCCATTTAATTTCGCTATGTGTTATGATCTGCTAGTATTTGTTCATATACAAAAGTTATTTTTCTTTATATCCATTAACTCGATTAAAAAATATAACCGATGATTGATGTGTTATTCATAATGGTGAAGCCTTTCCACATCGATATAACGAATAGAATAGAAGGACACAACTAAGTGAAGTGAAACCTACCCACGTCGAGCTACTCGCTCATGGGAAGGAGGATTGTGTTAAAATGCTTTCGGTTAGGACCGAGCAATTCATTAAAATACTAGTTCATGCATTTTCAAAATTATTTAAATAGTTGACTATGGGCATTTTCAGACAAGGCGGGTAAAAGAGATAAAAACAAATAGTGGTTTAAGATAAAAGGAGATTTCTATTTGCAATCTTTTTTACATTTTAAGAACATTTTATAATCCTAATATACAGATGGATAAAAATAATATCCTCAACTTATCATTTAATGCCAATCGTTTTTCAATTTGTTCTATATAATCTTATTTTCTTTCCTTTCCCTTCGTCTCGTTTATTTTATTTTTTTTCTTCTCAGCATAATCGCTAAAGATGATAAAAGGAGATGCAGCTTGGGTTTTATTGTTGGTGCTCTCAAGGATGATTAATCGACGAATGAAATGAATTAATTGTATGGAGTAATGATAAATAAAGAAGGTATGATAAATAATTAAGATATTATATTTAATATATTATTTTTTGGATGATTGTATGAATTAAATGTTCTTAATAGCCAAAAAAAAATCCAAAAATATATTCGAATGGTTAAACCGTTAACTAATAATTCGATTGATGTATCAAACGGTCCTCGCGGCCCCATAGATCCGATCTGATGGTAATATGAGCTTTTCCCAAAACCGACATAAATAGGGCCCGAATCCTCTATCAACGCAACGACAGATAAAGAAACCAAAAGATAAATACCCATCGATCGGCCAAACGTCAAGGCTGATGTTATTTCTTCCTCTTGACCAGGCTTTCGTCGCCCATCATGGTGTTCGTCCGAACCCTAGACGGCAAAACCCTAGCCCTCGATCTCAACCCAAGCTCCACTTCCCTCCACGCCCTCAAGCTCGCGATCGCCGCCCGTTCAGGCGTCCCGCCCCACCAGCAGCGCCTCTTCGTCTCCTCCCGACGCCTCCTGTCCGCCACCGTCGGCGGCGCCGATGACTCCTCCACCACCCTCGCTGATCTGGCTGTCCGGCACTCCTCCACCCTCGCCCTCCACCTCCCCCTCCTCGGCGGCACCCAGACCCCCGCCGTCCCCGCCCGCCCCCCTCGATACGACTTCCTCAACTCCAAGCCTCCTCCCAACTACGTTGCCGGCCTCGGCCGTGGTGCGACCGGGTTCACCACCCGGTCCGATATCGGGCCGGCCCGTGCCGCCCCCGACCTCCCCGACCGCTCCGCGGCAGCTATTGGCGCTCCCGCCTCAGCCGGTGCTGGACGCGGCCGAGGGAAGGGCGCTGGCGGTGAGGAAGAGGACGAGGAGGAGGAGGCTGACGAGAAGGGTTATGACGAGAACCAGAAGTTTGACGAGTTCGAGGGCAACGACGTTGGGCTTTTTGCTTCTGCGGAGTATGACGAGGACGACAAGGAGGCGGATGCCGTTTGGGAAGCCATCGATAAGAGGATGGATTCGAGAAGGAAGGACCGGAGAGAGGCGAGGCTCAAGCAAGAGATTGAAAAGTACCGAGCTTCAAACCCTAAGATTACGGAGCAATTTGCAGATCTGAAGCGAAAGCTTGCCGATTTGACGCCCGAGCAGTGGGATAGCATCCCGGAGATTGGTGATTACTCGCTTAGAAACAAGAAGAAGCGGTTCGAGAGCTTCGTGCCAGTGCCCGATACCCTTCTTGAGAAGGCAAGACAGGAGCAGGAACTTGTCACTGCCCTTGATCCCAAGAGTCGAGTGGCTGGGGGGACAGAGACCCCCTGGTCGCAAACTCCTGTCACAGATCTTACCGCAGTAGGAGAAGGGAGGGGTACCGTGCTCTCTCTGAAGCTGGATAGATTGTCAGACTCTGTCTCAGGGCAAACAGTGGTGGATCCAAAGGGTTATCTGACCGACCTCAAGAGCATGAAGATCACGAGTGACGCAGAGATATCTGATATCAAGAAGGCAAGGCTTCTGCTCAAGTCGGTGACGCAGACGAACCCAAAGCACCCACCTGGATGGATCGCAGCAGCTAGGCTGGAGGAGGTTGCTGGGAAGATCCAAGCAGCAAGACAGTTGATTCAGAAAGGGTGTGAGGAGTGCCCAAAGAACGAGGATGTCTGGTTGGAAGCTTGTCGTTTGGCAAGTCCTGATGAAGCTAAGGCTGTGATTGCCAGAGGGGTGAAGGCAATCCCCAATTCAGTGAAGCTGTGGTTGCAGGCTGCAAAATTGGAGAGCAATGATCTGAACAAGAGCCGGGTATTGAGGAAAGGTCTGGAGCACATTCCAGATTCTGTGAGGCTGTGGAAAGCTGTAGTGGAACTTGCAAATGAGGAGGATGCGAGGCTTTTACTACACAGGGCTGTGGAGTGCTGTCCACTTCATGTTGAACTGTGGCTTGCGCTTGCAAGGTTGGAAACTTATGAACAATCAAAGAAGGTCCTTAATAAAGCAAGAGAAAAGCTTCCTAAGGAGCCTGCAATCTGGATCACCGCTGCAAAGCTTGAGGAAGCTAATGGCAACGTTGCATCAGTTGGGAAGGTGATTGAAAGAGGTATAAGATCTTTGCAGAGAGAGGGACTGGATATTGACCGGGAAGCTTGGATGAAGGAGGCAGAGGCTGCAGAACGTGCTGGTTCAGTTGCTACTTGTCAGTCTATAATACACAACACCATTGGTATTGGAGTGGAAGAAGAGGATCGTAAAAGGACGTGGGTTGCTGATGCTGAGGAATGCAAGAAGCGTGGTTCCATTGAGACAGCTCGAGCTATATATGCTCATGCTCTAACAGTATTCCTAACAAAGAAAAGCATATGGCTCAAGGCGGCCCAGCTTGAGAAGAGCCATGGAACCAGGGAATCTCTTGATGCCCTCTTGAGGAAAGCCGTTACTTACAAGCCACAGGCTGAGGTGCTGTGGCTGATGGGTGCAAAAGAGAAGTGGTTGGCAGGAGATGTCCCTGCAGCTCGAGCAATTCTGCAGGAAGCATATGCTGCAATTCCCAATTCAGAGGAAATTTGGTTGGCTGCTTTTAAGCTTGAATTTGAAAATCATGAGCCGGAGAGAGCAAGAATGCTTTTGGCCAAAGCTCGTGAGAGAGGAGGAACTGAGAGGGTGTGGATGAAGTCTGCTATTGTTGAGAGAGAGTTGGGGAACACTTCTGAGGAGAAGAGGTTGCTGGAAGAAGGGTTGAAGTTGTTCCCTTCATTCTTCAAGTTGTGGTTAATGCTTGGACAAATGGAGGATCGCCTTGGTCATGGAGAACAGGCAAAGGAAGCCTATGAAAATGGTCTGAAACATTGTCCCCACTGTGTTCATCTTTGGCTTTCTCTCGCTAACTTAGAGGAAAGAATGAGTGGCCTAAGCAAAGCTCGAGCTGTTCTTACTATGGCTAGAAAGAAGAACCCACAGAACCCAGAACTTTGGCTTGCAGCTATTCGTTCTGAGTCCAGGCATGGCAATAAGAAAGAAGCAGATTCATTGATGGCCAAAGCATTGCAGGAATGCCCAACAAGTGGGATACTATGGGCTGAATCCATTGAGATGGTTCCACGTCCTCAACGCAAGACAAAGAGTGCTGATGCTCTTAAGCGCTGCGATCATGATCCATATGTCATTTCAGCTGTGGCAAAACTGTTTTGGCAAGATAGGAAGGTTGATAAGGCAAGGAACTGGTTCAACAGGGCAGTTACACTTGCTCCTGATGTTGGAGATTTCTGGGCTTTATACTACAAGTTTGAACTTCAGCATGGTACTGAAGAAACTCAAAAGGATGTCCTGAAAAGATGCATGGCTGCTGAACCAAAGCATGGAGAAAAATGGCAAGCAATCTCCAAGGCAGTGGAGAACTCCCATTTGCCAACTGAAGCTCTTCTTAAAAAAGCAGTAGTTGCTCTGGGTAAAGAGGAAAACCCGACTGTAATAGATGGCATCAGGCCATAATCAATAGTCAGTCATCACAGCAACATCAAAAGAAACATTAGGTATTCGTACAGATATGGTGCCTTCATCTTTAATATAACTTGTGCCTAACTAGTTTCTGTGATTCTTCTGAACTTTGTAAGAGCCATATGCCAATGTAGGACATACTGTCCTGGATTTCATCTTGTTGTTGTTTGTAAGAACCTAGAATCTCTTATTTAGTTGAATAATTTTGCTCCTGGGTCGACTTACGGTTCTTAATGTTATTAGAATGAGAATCATTTTTCCCCCCTTCTCTGTAAACTGCTGAGACCTATATTACAGATAGGTTTTAGCTATATCAGCTTTGTTGAAATCCACTAATTATCAGTTTTTAGTTGATCAGCTAGTTTAGGCTACCTTGATTAAATTCATTAAAGAAATGTTCATTTATATATGTTTGTTTTCATTGATAATTTTGAATTATATGATACTTGTGCTTGAAGAGGAAATCTTCTGTGCTATTCTTTTATTTTGAATTATATGATCCAAATGTTTGGAAGTTGGAAACAATTGTTTATAAAAGCTTATATTAGCTGAAATGAGATGAAATGGTAATGTTGAGGAGGAAGCATGGAATTACTAGGAAATATTTTTATTTTTGAACAATTAATATCACTTTGAAAGAGTTTAAAATGAAAAGGAATTATATAAAGATGTTATGGACACATTTAAAGCAGACCAATAAAAGTGGTTAGATTAGGTGAGTTGATTAGCAAATAATGGTATAGGGAGAGTCAGAGGGAAACCTTTAGAGGACGTAACGAGTGATAATACAAAAATATTTGAATGTTCTTAATTTATCAGAGATATTGCTTTAGAGAGTTTGATGGCTGGAAAAAAAATTATGTAGCCGATTTCAGATAGTTGGGATATTATAGCTTGTTGTGGTTGTGGTGGTGATGGTGGTGACTAGCTAAATGTAGCCCAAAGTATGGATGTACATTGTTTGCTTTTCAAGGTTTTTCAAGACATTAGGATTATCATCCATCATTTACTTAATAAAAAGAGGAGAACAAATGTGGGTTTTTTACAGAGTTCCTCTCTTGCTTTATAATTCTTTGTCTATAAATGCTTTATACACCCACAATGTTGGACACCTTGTCAAACAGTGGTCCATGTACTGATTCACAGTTGGATCAGTAAATACGGGTCGTTCCCAACTTGCTTGAGTGGATTTTTACCCTACTATCAACTAGTTACATTTAGTGGGAGTTTTACTTAGTGGCAATGGAAGCACTACTATTTTATTAACAGTACTCAATGTATGCTTGTCTATGGTGTAAAGGCAGTCATTTGATGGTGTTATTAGTCATACTAGACTGTTCCATTTCTCAGTTTGGTTCTTTATTGGACAAGGTTTTATAGAGGTGAACTGATGTTAATCATTTTGTGCAAGAGTGACAGTTGTAGATGTTTATCTGTTCTTAGGTGATGCAATAGTATTTTGATTGTGTCAATAGCTATTGAGTATGCATATGCATCATTGTGTTGCTCATTTACTTGACATTATTTAAAAAAAAACATTTCTATTACATTAAATGTTGTACATGATCTCACTCGTGGATTCGAACCTGAGACCTATCATTTGTGCAGTAATACACTTACCAACCCGGATGTCTCAACAAAAACCTTTAACATCTTTTGAATGTCACCTTCATACCTTGATTATGCCTTGAATTAACACAGCATTCACCAATTTGTCTTACATCCGGCTGCGTTTAAATTTGAAGTACATTGCAACTGTTACTACAATTTCTCATTTACAGTCATTGTTAGATTTCCCCTTGTCTTTTAAATTTGAAGTACATTGCAACTGTTACTACAATTTCTTATTGACAGTCATTGTTAGATTTCCCCTTGTCTTTTAAATTTGAAGTACATTGCAACTGTTACTACAATTTCTCATTGACAGTCATTGTTAGATTTTCCCTTGTCTTGCAATAGTTTGTTCTTTTTTTTGGTCATACTAGCCAACATGATGTACCTACCCTGTTCCAGAATCTCTCTGCAATCTAGACATTCTTTTTTATTTTTGCATATGTGGAAGCAGTTCTGTTGGTTGTCAGGTTGTCAAATAGGGGCACTCTTTGGCTGTGCTTCTGCTGAAAGAAAGAACTAGGGAGATGGAGAAGCGCAAATGTGTCTCTGGATGCTCTAACTCTGACTCTCTCATCGGTCACAGAAATTTATGCTCAAGTGCCATGCAATTATGTTATTACATCATACAAGCTTCTTTTGGAGATGGCAAACCATCATGTTGATTTGTGTTCTTAGTATTTGGTTTGTTGTTCCAAAACTTCATAATTAATCTTTTGGTTTGTTCTCTCAAGATTTGCTTGCTGCAGGATTTCATAATCAAATGTTCTTAGATTAAACCTTATTAATACTGATTCATAGTTTTAGATACCTCATCTGGTATAATATGTGTTTCATGCGTCATAGGGTACATGGAGTTGGTTTCCCTGTTAACTTTGAAGAAATTTTGTTGCAGCTTTCTTGTCTATTTCACATTTTCTACCTTTTGAATAATAGCTTGCTGTTGTAATAAGTTCAGGATCAATGGATTTGCATGATCACAATTCTGATGCTAATTATGACTGCGCTGCTTGTTGAATTCTGCTTCTTGTTTTCTGCCGTTTGTGTGTTATACTGGGTTTTGGGTTTCATATACAGTTTCTTGGTGGTCTCACACCTGATACTTTGACATCCCCTAGTTGACATTCTTGTTTGATCATTCCTTGTATCCAAAATGGACTCAAAACTCGTTTATATGGTCTCAGGTCTTCTATGGTTGTTGCCGATGCATCACACATGCTGTACATGTGATTCACATGAAGTTAATCAAGGTACGCATCTTTAAGCTGTTATAATACCTTAGTTTTAATTTAGTAAACATTTGCTGAGACATACCTTCACCTAATTGTTTGCTTTACATGTAACTATGCAACCAGTTGGTTCTGGTCCCTAGATTTCGTTCTTGTGCCAAATCAAGTATGGAGTGTTGTGATTGCATTAAATTATTTTGTGACCTCTTGATGCTTTTTATCTACATTCTTTACAAATATTATTATAAGTTATACAATACATAAAACAAGAAAGAAGGGACAATTTAAAATACTTAATAAGTTGGAAGAAACAAATAAAAATATAAGAAATCAGTAGAAAATAAATTAAAAAAATAAATTAATGGAGAATGGACATGTTAGACATCGGAAGTTTGTCAATTATTTATTTAAGTGATACTTAATTATTTATAGATGAACATATTCTTTTTTTATCTTTAACTCTACATTCACTTCAATATTCGCATCTCATATATATATATATATATATATATATATATATATATATATATATATATACATGATAGATTATAATTGTTAGTATTTTTCATGTGAAATAGATACAGGATAGGATATTTGTCAAGTTTTGAGACATGTTATTAATATATCGAAAAAAAAAAGTTGTTGAGTGAAGGAAGGCCCGTATGGAGCTGCCACACCAACGAACATCCCATCACACCGCTGAAAAAAATGTGTGCCAGATCGGATAGGTCAACCCATGTGGTTCGGGTTGGCCGACCCTTTCAAACCTGTTTCCGATAAGCCCAGCTAGAGGGCCCACCCAAAGTGGGTCCAGCCCAAATTGAATCCAGTTGAACTTATATTGTATATCCTATCATGTAAAAATCAATCATAGTCTTCACTTTCATAATAATTTTAATGTAATAAACAAGATATAAATTGTATATATTCTTAGCATGTAGTATTCACAAGATCCAATTTCAACATGCATGTCTATCCATTATTCAAGTATACAAGTCTCATGGAAATACAAATTAATTTCATCTCTAACAATTTAACATGTCAATAGATTTTTTTTATCATAATTTTTTTAGTAATTTAAATTTGAGAAATTGTACATGATGTGGTGCCCTTTCCTTCCTGGCTCCTCCATTCAGCCTTGCACTCCTCAACATGACAACTTGGAATCCACAAACCCCACAACCCTCAGTCCCCTTTCCAACAAAACAAAAAAAAACATACACACACACAAGCTGGAAAAGATGGATTATGGAATGAGTTATAGGTAGGTGTTGTGGATTGTCTGAAAAATACTGGAATACTGAACATGACAAGAATGTTAATGAGAAACAACAGTTTATGATGCTGATGTAACTTGTGCAATTAATGCTGCATTTGATGCCACATTGCAACATGAGCAAAAATCAAAACAAGAATTTCCCAGATAACCAAATCCATGCATTCCCTAAAATAACAACAACCAAAAGAACTAAAAAGAGAAGGAAATTAGCAAATATGGACGCCACTTTGTTCCCATGGTACAACAAGCTTACATTTCTTATAATAAAAATTGTTTAGCTCTTCACTTATATATATATATATATATATATATATATATATATATATATTTATATATATATATATATATACATACATATATATATATATATATATATTCCTTTACACAGTAAGCCTGAAGAAACTAAAGGATGCTTCCTCCAATGAAATGATGTAGTTGATCCCCACTCATTCTGCCATAAACAAGTCCGGCACCTTTAGGAAGCAATATTTATGTACTAAAATGGACATTTTGTTTTGAATTAGTTTAAACAAAGAATTGTCACACAATGAATATGTTTCTATTTGTATAATCTGCAACATGCCTCTGAAGTTTGATTCCTTTCCTTGACAGGGTTTAATCTGTTCTTTTCTTGGATATCAAGCTCATGTGGATAGGAGACTCCTTCGAAACCTTTACTTTTTAGTCAAGGATATGGGCTTCTATATGCTTGTTTTCGTAGGCCACACCAGAAGCTCTTGACGCAAATACAATGGAGTTGGTCTTGTATTTATTTTTCGTATTTGATAGATACACAGTAGGAATTATCAACCACATCACAAGATAACCTTCTGTGATGCTCGGACTGTCTTATTTTGCCAAACCTTGGAATGGATAATTGGTTGTCTGAAATCATATTAAATAAAAAAAGAAAATTTCCGAGTCGAGTTATACTTGAAATATTAATCTACATTGGAGCTCGCATAATTTCGCATTAATCTTTCATTTCAATTTCTAAGATTCATTTTGTCGCCGACGAAATTATGTACATTAGATTCTGGTGCCTAAATCAATAATCAAACTTCGATTCGGATTCGGGTGATATTTGTGGAAACCCGTTAACATCTGGTCATCCGAATAGATGACGTCAACTTTCCGCAGACCTGACACTGACCACACGATGACAACACCAAGCAAAGAGAACTCTGCAGCACATGATGCCATGGAAGCAAATACGTCATTAGCTCATCCCTTTCCTGGTCGTCATGCTCTCACCAAGGACAACCCTGCGGTTGTCCAAGGCTGGAGTAGGTTCCGAATCGAGGCCCTGTCCCACCCCCCACAGCTGAAGCGTCCCTCTCAGCGGCAAACAATCAAACACTTGGCGTGTCCGATACCGCTGCTTCATCTCAGCCCACGTGACGTTCCATCTTGCTCTCTCTAGGGGAGGACGGCCACGGTATCGGATTCGGATCCGATCCGACAAACCTACAGATCTGATTCGGATTAGTCCAACGGGGGAGGACAACAGCGGCCCGTTCGTATCGCGCCTAAACTCGAGACCGAATTGGCGACACGAGGCGTTCGGTCACCGTCGCGTAGTAGGAGTACGACAACGTGCCCGTCGCTTCGATATCCTATTGCGTGGCCCAGCAGCTGCCGAACATTCCAATTCCTGCACGCAAAACTTGCCACAGTAGGCTTCCAATTGTCCAAAATGAACGTCTCTTCGAACTCTTTCTCTACCCAAAAAGAGAGATATCTCTTGAAACTTGATCGAGAAGTTCATTCCCCAAAGCATCAATATATTCTTTATTGGCCAATGTTACATTGTGCCCAGTATTCAATTTGAGAGCACCAATCCCTAACCAAGGTCAAAATGGAACCCCAATGGGAGTCGAGGAGCACTGTGAGTGGAAGAAGACGACCAGCAACGTGTAAGGTCTCCGAAACACGCACTGCGAGAGTCACGACGCCCACATCCCCCAGAAAACGAGCCGCCCACAGTCTCCCGAAACGCGATATGATGAACGTAACGGATGTTTTGTTTGCAGATCGATCTTGTCGTACGTATATGATGATATAACGTGAAAGAACTATTGAGAATGTCGTTATTTCTGGAAGGACACCTTTGGGATGGACACGCCATGGGGGGGTAGTTTGGGAAGAGCAGCTGCATGTAATAAATGAATGGAAGAGGAGGCGCTACCTTGAAGAATCTCGTTGGTTTTGCTTAGAAAAAGACTTCCCCACTAGCCTGCTGCTTTCTACGAATCCACTACGACTCATAAATAAATATTCCAAACATGCTTTCAGAAGCATTTTGTCAAACACCTTCGTCTCTCCTTTTACTTAGAAAATGACATTAATTATAAGCCGTATACCATTTTTTTTATATTTTATTTGTCAAAATTATACGTAATTATTATTTTCTTATTTTTCATAGTGATTCTTCAAATCCACCTTAATATTCTTACCGTGAGTGACTACGTAAATTAGCATAATGCTCCATGCGTCCAACTAAATAGTGGAGTGTTGTTTTGGTACATGGTGACGGAAAGCTGAGCTATTCACCGAACCCTTTCCCCTCTAGCCTATTCTGCATACCAGTATAATCCCTGGGAGTGCATCAATGTCAACGAACTGAAGCACTACTCGTATTGTTCATGATGTGTTATATTTCAACTATAACGGTAGCATCCTGTGATTAGATCTCATCATTATCAATTACCCTTTACAAAGATGATTAATGTAGTATATATATATATATATATATATAAAACAAAGAAGAAAAATGACTTATAGGTCAATACACGGTTATCTTTATCGGAAAAAAAGGCATGAAGCAAGTACATGATGAACGTAGTGTGCTGTGGAATTAAGTTGTGTTGGAAGAATGAGAGAGAGAGAGCAGGGGTTGGGTGGGTGAATTCCCGTTAGCTTTGGCAGGCCCTCGGAAGCCTCGTGTCGCAGATTTAATGGTGTGTGACCGTGCACCCGGACCTTTCCCATCCCTGCCCTGCTCCTCCTCCCTTGGCGCCTCGTGATCTGCAGGAGGAGGAGGAGGAGGAGGAGGAAGAGGAGCCAATCCCGATCCCTGTGAGGTAAGGGGGAGAGGACGACAAGAGGGCGACTTCGCACTGTTCGAGCAACGATAGATTAGGCAACCAATTTCCTCTCTTTCTGTTGTAGGTAGAAGAAACGGAACCTCCTGGGAGTGGGTTGGAACAGGAAGAGCAACTGCAGCAACAGCAACCGCAGCAGTAGAAGAGATCATTGCCGGCCCAACTTGTCCTCGTTATGCTATGTCTGCGTCCATCTCCTCCTCCAATCCATTCTGTCTTTATGTTTCTTTTTCTGATGGTTTTGCTTTGGCAGCGATCTCAAGGAGTTGTGGAGCCAGAAAGGAAAAGGGAAAGGTAGGCAGAGCAGACCCATTTCCTTTGATCCCCCTCGATCCCGTCTTCTTCTCTCTAAAGCTTCTTTTGGTCACCCGGGAATCTCCCTCCCCTCCCTCCTTGCATGGTTCGTCGCTTGCTTCGTTGCTTCAAGGATGTTATACCTGTTGTTTGGTTCCTGCTGATGTTCACGTTTGTAGCATCTGTGCTTAGGGTCTTTGACGAGAGATTCTTGAGATCGGAAGGAGGGTTTGTGCTACGATGACGACGACGATGTTGTTGTTTGATTCCTGTTGATGTTCACGTTTGTAGCATATGTGCTTAGGGTCTTTGACGAGGGATTCTTGAGATCGGAAGAAGCGTTTGTACTACGATGACGACGACGATGGTGGTGGCGTCGCGGAGAGGAGACTTGAACCTAAACCACGCCCCGCTGCCGGACTACGAGGAGCAGGTGAAGGAGGGACTCAAGCAAGCCATGGTTGAGCACGACACCCTCTTCAAGCATCAGGTTCTGCCTCTTTTCCGCTTGGTGGATTTCCGTGGCTACACCAATCTGTTCTTGGAATCGTAAGTGCGGATCTCGCGATGTGTAGGTGCGGGAGCTCCATCGCTTGTATTGGACGCAGAAGAAAATGATGAACGAGGCTTGCTGGAGACGATCTGATTTGGTATCGCCTCGTGAGGCACGAGTCGGATGCAAGTTACTGGGAGAGAAGAAAACCGGCGACGTGCCATCTCGCTGGCTCACGGTAAGATATGCGGTGGCAAAACCTTGGTGGGCGAGTTGTGGAGTTCTTTGTTTATTTTGTTGCTGAGTACATTTCAACCCGCAGGTGAATTCGATGGAGATGCGGAACACCACAACAGAATTTAATGCTAATGATAGGAGCTACAGTCTTCAGCTTCCAGCTAATGTCACTAGTTCATCTGGCATCAAACCTCTGGCAAATAATGCTACAAATAGGAGTCTTTCTCAAATTTCTGCTTCATCTGACTTTTGTTCGGTAGCTGCAATGCAGAGTGAATCTGGTCATAGGCGGACAGAGAGGTTTTCCCATGCAGAGCCTCAGACTGGAAGATGGCAAGAGGAGAGCTTCCTCTACCCAGATGGTGAGTTTTCTTAATGACGTAATGTATCTATTCTTTTGCACACGAGAGACTATTGATCCATCAATTATAGAATAAAACTCTTCTTGCATTGCACTTCTTAAACAAGCTGAATTCAAGAATCCATCAATATGCATTATTAGTCATCATATTGTTTTACATTCATTCATCCGATGCAATATGAATACCTGATACCTCTTTGGAGAAAGATTTGGTATTTGCATATGCAGTTTATGCATATCCAACCAATTCAATTAACAATGTACAATTACTACATCAGTCACAGATTTGTCTTTAACATGTCATATCAGATCATTCCAGGATTGCTTATTTGACATAGTAACATTGTAATTATGCCTATTATTTGAGCTATTGCTGCCTTGTTTTCACATTGAGATGTCTAGGACTCCCATTGATATTGTTGTGAATACAAATGTATCTAATTTCTAGTGGTTGTTGTTTGATATCTTCCCACCCCTTCATTAATTCCTCAATCACTATATCGTTAGGTAACCAAATAGTTCGACAACAATGTGCCAACCTTAAACCAGATTACTAATTTCATTCTCTTTTTATATAGATTTTCAGACATTTCACAAGAAAAGCTACAACTATATCAACCTATATTTCATCATCTTGTTCTTCATCCATAAGAGCTTGTAAAAGATTGTAGTAGTTGGTTCTGATTTCTCTTATTCTATATATAATATGATGTGTTTATGGATAGATTATTTTATTCTGTTAAAAAAAATCTCCAAGTTGCTCGTGATATGATGTGTCCCTTACCCAACCTGAATCAAACTAGATTGAGATTTTATTATTTTTGTACTACCTTAATCTGTTGATTGTTGAGTTCCATATTGGGCCACTCTAGTTATCGAGTGTCTAGGCGATGCTACAATGCAGTATGCATTGTCTTGATTGAAGATGTCTCTTCAATCTTAGACCGATGCCCCAAGGTGGGCTTAACTAGAGACCTAAGCTCAGCCTTCATGTCATCAACACCGACATCACTGGAATAATCACATATGGGTGCTACTAATTGAGGGCATGACAATCCTTATCAAGAGCTTACTCAACCTCTAGGTGCATCGATAGGGCTGAGCCAACACTATGTTAGTCTTAATTGGCCAGTTTGAGGAGCCCGACACCACATAGCAGCCAACTTAGGAAAGAAATTCTTTCTAAAATCATGTAACAGATATTACAGAAACTTAACTAACTTTGGAGACCATTTCCTAAATGAAAGCAACTAGTACTGCAGCACTTGCAGAATTCTAGTACCAGTCCTCATCAAAGTCAGATTCCATGTAGATTTGGTTTGATCACTCAGTATCCAAAAAGGATGAGCACAATGGAATTCTACATCAAACCTTTCCAGTTCAAAGAATATATATATATAATCTTTTTCTTTCTCCCAAAATTTTCTTTTCCTTCCTCAATTCTTTTCTGATCTCAATGTTACTTTTTTGGTTTGTTGTGGTTTCCAATGTAAGAAGAAACTGCTGACCTGCAATTGTCTAGAATTGTTTATGGATGTCTTCCTTGCTGTATATTGATTTATTCCTTTTTGGATATTGTTGGACTAAGAAAGATATGTTTCCTAGACAATTTTAATTCTTGTGATCAATTTGGATTGCTAATTTATTTTCTTGCTTGTTATATGTTTCCTAGACAATTTTAATTCTTGTGATCAATTTGGATTGCTAATTTATTTTTCTTGCTTGTTTTCCTTACATTGGAGGTTTTTAGTATCCATGTATTTCACAATAAGATAATATTTTGAAATTTATGTCTGCAGTTGTGACTTGAAGTTTGATATTGTTAATTTGATGTTAGGATCTTTGGGTTTGATCAATTGCTATGATTTAGATGGATAGAGTTTCATCTTTATGGTTGTTTTGTCAATCTTGGTTTCAGAACGTGGCTGATCATTGTTAACTATAAGGTTGAAGATAACTTTTCACATTGGAAAGATCATGTTTCTCATAGCAAATCTCACTTGGACTTATCCAGCATATTCTCAATATCCTTTCAAATTAGTAGGATGACTCTTTTTTCCCTCTTAGTTTCTTTCCTGGGATTTTTTTCTTTTCTTTTTTTCTTTTAATTTCTCATGTGATGATTATTGTGGTATTCATCTAGCAGGACTTTCATCTTCTAGCCAACCGAGAAAGTTAGCTTACTATTGTTAATCTATTATTAAATTGATCTCTTAATATCTTCTGGAATCTGTTCAGGATTAGAAGAATATGGAGGCTCTCTCTCTGCCAATTTCCCCACCAAGAATCAATGGCCACAACACAAACTTATGCACATTGACCTGAACATAGCTCAAGACAGTGAATCTATAAATGTTTTTCCAAATACTGCAGAAACATTTTATTCTCCATCAACAAGTTCATCAGTTGTTCACTATGGAGATAATCTTAGAGTATCAAATGATAAATACTCAAAAGAATCTGAAGCAAGCAATGGGAGCACAAAAGAATCCACTGTCACAAATCAACCTGGTGTCGTATCTCCAGGTTCAGAAAATTCAAGGGAGAAGAGTGCTGATTCATTGCCTCATGACCCTAAAGATTCCGATACTTCCTCAGTACAAGCTTCCGGACAGAGCAGCAATTTTAGGAGGAAGAACTGGGACCATAAAGGATATATTGTGGAAAATGAAGTCTGCAGATCTGGCATCAGGATCTCTGAAGAATGTAGCAAAAATTTAGTGGAAAGATTTTCTAGTGCCTACGATGAGCAAGCTCAGGGTGGTACAAATGGAACAGTTCTAGCAGACTTACAAAAACCTGGAATCGAAAAAATTGGCTCATCAGTTGGTGAGCCAAATTTTGCTGTACAGAGTGATGACAGAAATAATGTTCCAATTTTCAGAGTTCACGAGGAACACGATTGCTTGCATGCATCATCTGGGAAGACCAATCTGCCACCAAAAACAACCGGAGATTTGGAAGAGAAAGAAACAAATGCTGAAGGGAGTGAAGATACCATATTAAGTCATGTCACAATGCCAGATGAAAAGCAAAAAGATGAGCTTATGGAGTATACTATCGGCATTAAGCTAAATCGGTTAACTAGACACAGTGAATGTACCTCAAAGAAGAAAAGTATGGAAGATCATACAGTTATCTCCAGTTCCAAGGATTTTGGGACTACTCACTCATGTTCAGTGATGCCTGAAAAGATTTGTCAGACACAGATTCCAAATGTTGTAGATTCTGACTACATCTGCACACAGGATAGACCGTGCAGTTCTGATGCATCACAGCCTAGAGATGATATGGAACAGCAGCTAGCCAAAATAGAGCAAGATAATATTATTATCAAGGCAGCTGAGATACTTCTATCTGTTTCTTCAGAGAAGCCATTGTGTTCAATGGATCCATTGGCTACTGATGGGCAGATGGAATTAAAATTTGAAGAAGGCAATGATCAGCCTCAGTCTTCTAATTCTTTTGAGACAATAACTCTGAAGCTACAGGAGATCAGAGATAATGGAAGTTCCATCTGTGCTAGCCAAATTGAGAGTGAGCCTAGGAAGGATGGATGCGGCTTTAGACCACGTAGGGGAAGGCGGGATTTCCAAAAGGATATATTGCCAGGGATTATCTCTCTTTCAAGGCATGAAATCTGTGAAGATCTTTATGCAATCCAGTATGACCTTAGGAAGAAATCTAAATCGACCTGTGAGAAGAATTGGTTAGTTCCTGTTAGACGTAGGCGCTCAAGGCGACATGGTCAATAATAGCTGCTAAGAGTTTCAGGGAATTTAGATTTTGAATTCAAAATTATAAACTGAATTTCTGTAAAATATAGTGTTTAGATTATGCCTAGCATATGTAAGTATCATATCAGTTTTTGGATTATTGCATTTGCTCTGATTCACTCTCATTGAAGACTATTGCAAGCAAAGCTAGAATATGTGTGCTTTCATCAAAATCCATGGCTTAGTTATTGGCAATTTTATTTCCAATCACATTTATTTTGATCCATATGAGAGTCAATCTGTGTTCAAACCAGTTTATCCTATCCGTTGAAGAGACAACAAATGGCATTGATGCATAGATATCATGCAGGAGGATTACAACTACAATGTCATCGAAGCAAATTTGCTGCATCAGATCAGAAGCCAGCTTTATTCTGAGTAGTCAAAGTATTGCCATTATAAAATGTAAGAATACTTTTTTCCTTTGTCTTTTTTTTTTCAAAAAATAGAAGATATTATTAATTCAAAATTCTTTTATATCCTACACATTGCTCCTCAGGCCAATTTGACCTTCAAACATGAGTCTAAAGAATCTTAGCACATACAGCTAGAAAGTGGGAGCTTCTATTGCGTTCTCTATACACATCATGGTTAATCTTTACATTCTCAAAATTGGAAAAAACATGTATGATAGAACTGATGCAATTTCATATCCTCCAAGGGATTACTTTCTCTTTATTTAGTATTATTTTAACCAGGTCTAAATCTTCAGATTCGATTTTCGATTTGGATACACCTTCCTGCTAAAAGATAAATTCCATTATTAGATCGTAGTAAAAATTCAATTCTCTTTTACCGGAGGTAGCATCAAAGTACCATCAGTATTCAGTTTAATCTAATGAAAGGTTTCTACCAGATGATTCCAATATGACCTATCTCACAATTAGTTCTTTTAGAATTTTGTAGGTCTTTGCTATTCATCATAAAGAGCTTCACGAGCAATAGAATAAATATTAATCTTAACCTAATTAAATAAAATATCATTTTTGACCTTCCAAATCCATCAAAGATTATGATTTTACATATGTTTTAAACATTAAAAGGTCAAAGCTGGAAGATAAAAGAATATATTTTTCTTAGCTACTTACATGATTAGTTTAGTTGTTGGCTTTGGGATCAAAAAACTCAGAAGGTGTTTAGAAGCAAAGATGTAGTCTTCTTTGAAGATTAAACCCTTGAGAATTTGAAGAAAGAGATACCAACTAAGACTTTTATAAAAGGATTAGCAAATTATGACTTGGTTACTCCTCCAATATATTAAGGTGATGGGGAAGATATATAGGAAGATTGTATAGAGGGCGATATTGGTCTATCTACAAAACATGTTGAGTAGAAAGAAGATGGAGAGTAACTTTCTATAGAACCTCAGTTGAGAAGATCTTCTAGACAACATCAACCTTCCAAAAGATACTCTATAGATAAGTATACAATGCTTATTAATGTAGGTGAACCAGAGAGTTCTTATGAAATAATTGAAAATAAATAGAAAATGAAATGGTTAATTGCTATAAAGAAAGAGATAGATGCTCGAACCACACATATGATTTAGTATAACTACAAAAGAGAATGAAGACCTTAAAGACCAAGTAGGTTTTCAGGTTGAAGACTCAAAAATAATATTTTCAACCAAAGTATAAAACTACATTAGTTGTGAAAGGCTTTAGTAAAAAAAAAGATATTAACTTTGAAGAGATTTTTTTTCCTATTGTTAAAATATCTTTTATTCGTGTTTCTCTTAGTATTACTATTAGCCTAAACTTAGTGGTTATGTAGTTGAATGTGAAGACAACTTTCCTTTAGTGATTTAATAGAGAAAATTTACATGGAGCAAGCAAAATGTTTCAAAGTCAAAAGATACGAAAAATCTTATCTACAAGTTAACAAAGAGCTTCTATGAGCTGAAGCAAGCTCTAAGATAATGGTATAAAAAATTTGATTCATTTATGATTGAAAATATAAAAGAATGACTTTAGATTATTGTATATACATTAAACAGTTTGGTGAGGTTTTCATTATCTACTTACTTTATATTGATGACATTCTTATCCTAAAAAAAATGTCTATAATTGACACGCAGAAGAAAGACATGAGTGAGCCCTTTGCAATGAAGGACATAGGACCAGCAAAGCAAATATTGGGCATGCAAATTTTTCACGATAGAAGAAATAAGAAGATTTGCTTGTCATAGAAGAAATATATCAAGAAGGTATTTGATAGATTTAGTATGAGCAATACAAAGCTAGTTGGTTCTCCTCTTTTAGGTTACTTCAAATTATATTCAAGGTAGAGTCCATCGAGCGATGGGGAGTAGGAGAAATTATAAAAGGTTCCTTATGCTTCAGAAGTTAGAAATTTAATGTATGCGATGATATATAAGAGGTCGAACATCGCATATGCAATGGGTGTTGTAGCATATTTCTTGCAAATCTAGGCAAAGAGCATTAGACAATAGTGAAGTTGATCTTTAGATATCTCAAAGTGAGCTATAAAGTTTGTTTAAGCTTTGAAGATAGACCATCTATGTTGACAGATTACACAGATGCAGATATGATAAGAGATATTGATACGAGAAAGTCTACGTCAAGTTTTGTACTCACCTTTGCAGGGGGAGCTGTGTCATGGCAATCCTGATTATAAAGGTGTATTGCTCTCTCCACCATAGAGATAGAATATATTACTGCTATAAAGATTTACAAAGAAATATTATGAATGAAAGAATCCTTATAAGAATTGAGGTTGAAATAGAAAAATTACGTGGTGCATTATGACAGCTAAAACATCATCCATTTGTGTAAGAACCCAATTTTTCATTTCAAATCGAAGTATATAGATATAAGATATCATTGGGTTCAAAATGTATTTGAAGAGTAGTTACAACTTCAAGAAATTCACATAGATGATAACGAGATAGACATGTTGACAAAGACATTATCGAAAGAAAGGCAAGATATGTGCTTATGGTTGATAAGCAGGAGTTGTGTCGGTAGTTGATCGGCATAACTTCACATTAAGGAATCATTGAACAATTTATCTTATGGGCTAAAGGGGGAGGTTGTTGGGCACATGGCCCATTAATTCAACCCATGGTAGGCCTTAATAACCCACAACAGTCATTTAACACTTTCTCTTTTAACCTAAACATGAAAAAAAAAGAAGGTGTTTTTGCCACCGCTATGGGCGTGGCTAGGAGAAACTACAACAACGATAGTTGAGGGTAGAGGAATAAGAGAAGAAAAAAAGGGAAGAAGATGAGGATAATATAGAGGTCGATCTAATTATCCGGGTAGTATGCTAGACTTAAATTCAATCAGATTTGTAGCGGATTCTTGCTGTGATCATGGAAGAAAGGAGATTTTGAATATTGTATATGATGACATAATTCTTGTATCCTTGTTATTCTCTTATGATTGTTGCTCGAGTCTTAGGCAAGAGACTTTGAGATTTATACGTTTATTATTTTTATAGTAGATTTGCTTCTCTAGCTTGCCCTATGATTTTTCTCCTTTCTATTGTAAGGATTTTTCACATAAATCTTGATATTATATGTGACTATAATTTCCATTTAATTTTTTTGTTATGACCTACTCATATTTGTTCGTACATAAATTTTTTTATCCCATTATGCCTACGCTCAATCGTGAGTGGTGATTCCTTTCTATGGCCGACAACCATGCCGCACAAGGCACTCTTCATTGCAGGTAGCATCTTGGCATTGTCCATCATTTGTCAACGTAGCTGTGTTCACTACCCTTGTCATCTCCAGGGCCAGAGCCCAAGGACCACCATCGTAACACCTAGTGCAGTGTAGGCCACGACCAGAGCATCACCAAAATGGTAGCTACGAATTTCTATCGTGACACCTCTCACATCAAATACCACCACCGCGGGTAGAATGACCACTCGCTATCCCATCTTAACCTTAGAGGAGTAATGAAATGTTAAAAACATAATACTACGATGTAATTAAAAATAATATTTTCAATCAAGAATACCGGTGTAGTATTTAAACAAGAGGTAAGACATAAATTATGTGATAACTACCTCATTCTATCATGTCACCCATGATTGAGTTAGGTGTAGGAACTACCATATAACTTCTAGATTATGTGTCACTACTTAGAACATGCTTATAACTACCTAGAACATGACAACTACCTAGATAACCATTATGAATCAATTCTCAACACTCCCCTTTGATTCATAGTTACATACACCGATTTGAAATATAAAATAAACATACTTCTAAACTAGAAGCGACTTGGTAAGAATATCTACAACTTGTTCATTTGTGTCATAATACTTTATTGCTATGGCTCCACTTGCTATAAGATCCCGGGTGAAATGATAGCGTATCTCTATATGCTTCGTTCTTCTGTGAAATGTTGGATTCTTCTTTATTGCAATTGTGGCTTTGTTGTCACAAAATATTTTTATTGCTTCTTTTTATTCTGGATGAAGATCTTCAAGAAGTCTTCTAAGCTATATTGCTTAACAAGCTACTGATATTGCAACTATATATTCTACTTTCGATGTTGATAACGCAGTTGTTGTTCGCTTTTTTGAACTCCAAGATATAGCTTTTGATCCGAGACTAAAAATATTATCTGAAGTACTCTTTTTATCATCTAAAGCTCCTACCCAATCACTATCAGTGAAACTAAATAATTTACATTTAAAATTTTGAGAATACCAAATGCCTATAGTTCCAATAATATAACGTAGAATTCTTTTAAGAATTCTGAGATGATGTTTACTTAGGCTATGCATAAATCTAGATACTACACCAAAAGAGAATATAATATAAATCAAACCTTTGACCAAATTTTCGTAGTATCTTACATTTGTCAAACATATACTATCTTTAAGTTTCAATTTCTCATTTATATTCATGGGTGTTGCTGTAGCTTTGTAATTAATTATATTAGATATTTTGAGTAGGTCCATTGCATACTTTCTTTGTGAAATAAAAATTTTATTTGATCCTTGCTTCACTTCCAACCTTAGAAAATAGTGCAACAGACCTAGATCTGATATTTTAAACTTATTCATCATATATTTTTAAATTTTACCATAAAAAAGTTAAATAAATCAATATATATAATATCATCAATATAAAAATAAACCATTAGAATATTATATTTACCTTCCTTCTTCAGATAAAAGTATGTTCATTATTACTCATCTTAAATATATTTTGATGAAAATAATAATCAATTTTATTATACCATGCCCTTCGAGCTTGTTTAAGCTCATAAAGAGCTTTCTTTAACTTATATATCTTTTCTTTATATCCTTTAACTAAAAAATCTTTAACAAAAACCTTTTTATGTAAATCTCTATTTAAAAATATAGATTTCACATTAAATTGATAAATAGACCAACTCAAGTGAGCAGCTAAAGTCAAGAAAGTTCTCACAATTTTGAATCTAGCAACTAGAAAAAAAGTATCATCAAAATCAATACCTTATTGTTATGAATATCCTTTTGCTACTAGCCGAGCTTTATGCTTTTGGATACTTCCGCATTAAACTTTGTTTTGAATACTCATTTTAATCTAGTAGTTTTCTTTTCTTTTAGTAGATCTATTAGCTCCCAAGTTTCATTTTTCTCAATTGACTTGATTTCCTCCTTCATTGATTTTCATCATTCCTCTTTTTCAACTACTTCATCAAAATTCATAGGATCTGAAATAAATAAAGTAAATGTTGAGTCATAAATTTTTGTTAGTGATCTTAATTTTTCTAGAGGGGTTTCATTTGAGAAATCAGAATTTGAACTGCTACTAGGTGAGGTTGACGATAGAATTTGTTGAAATAGTATCTGTCACTTGATTTTGTGTAGTGTCTAATTTTGTTAGAATTTAAATTTGTGTTCCACCTTCATTGGTCTCGTAATTCTAACTTGTCGGTTTATTAAACATAATATTTCTATTAATAATAACTTTGCTACTAACAGTATTATATAATCGATATGCTTTAGATTATAAGGAATAACCAATTAAGATGCATTTTTTAGATTTTTCATCAAGCTTGTGATGGTTTTGTGAATTTAGCAAAGCATAAGCAATACAACGAAAAATTCTTAAATGACTTACACTTTGTTTCATACCATACTAAGTCTCAAAAGGAGTTTGATTTTATAACAACCTTTATTGGTGAAATATTTAATAAATATATTACTGTTGGAACTACTTTTCGTTGATAGTTTGATTCTTACGTTCAGCTATACCATTTTGCTCCGGTGTATATGGTGTCGTCAATTCTTTATGAATATTTTTTTTTATAAAAATAATTAAACTTATTAGATAAATATTTATCACATCTATCTATCTGAAGTGTCTTTATGTATCAACCACTTTATCTTTCTACAAGTGCCTTGAATTTTTAAAAATGATTAAATATTTTATATTTCAGTTTCAGAAAATATATCCAACTCATGCGACTATAATTATTAGTAAACAATAGAAAATATTAACTTCCACCAAATGATTTTGTATTCGTAGATCCACATAAATCAGTATGAATTAATTCAAGATAATTAGATGCTCTTTATGCCTTTTGAATAGGAAATGATTTTTTACTTTGTTTATCATAAATGCATCCTATACATCAAGTGTATTAATTTTGGATAATCTAAAAATTATTTCTTTTTAATTTAACAACCTTAAACAGTTAATGTTAATATATTCATATTTTAAATGCAATAAATTAAACTCATTCTTTTGAGTTGTAAGAAAAACATGTTTTTCAATATTTGAAACATTAGGTGGAAACATCTTGTTTTGTGTCATGCAAACATTTACCATAATCAAACTTGATTTTTTATTTTTAATAGTGCTTGAACCATCATCAAATATAATTGAATATTTATTATCTATCAATTGTCGAACACTCAACAAGTTATGTGATAAACTAGAAACAAAGAAAACTTTATCAAGGTATTTTACTTTCCCTTGACTTATCTTCACCTCGATTGTTCCTTTTCCATCCATTTGGATTTATTTGTTATCTTCAAGTCTAACTTTTAACTTATAAGTTTCATTAATATCTCTAAATATTGATTTTATGCATGACATATTATTATAACATCCACTATCCAAAAACCAAATATTATTTGAGATATCATTAACTTATGAATAAGTCATAAATAATTTATTATTTTCTTCATTTTCCTTCATATAACTTGCTTTTTTTTCTCTTTTCCAGTAATCTACCTTCATGTGACCAAACTTTTTACAATAATGATATTAAATTCCACTCTTATGACTTTTTTTTATCATAATTTGATTGCTTTTGTTCATCATTCCCATTAAGGTGTCCTCTTCCTCTTCCTCCTCCATTTCCTTTGGCACGAAATCCTCCTTTGCTACGTCCTCTTCCAGTTGACTTTTTATCTTCTTTTGAAGTAGAAGACTCAAAATTAACCTGAAATATTTTTTCTTCATTTTTTTCAAGTGATATGTTCAACTTTGCTTCGTGTGCTTGCAAGGAACCCATTAGTTCATCAAATGAAGATATAGATAAATATTTTGACTCCTCAATTACGATAATAATATGATTAAATTTGAAGACTCCCTATGAAATATTTTTTCTTCACTTTTTTCAAGTGACATGTTTAACTTTGCTTCATGTGCTTACAAGGAACTCATTAGTTTATCAAATAAAAATGTAGATAAATCTTCTGACTCATGCAACAACAAGATCAAATTTCAAAGTTAAACTTCTCAAAACTTTTATAATAATTATATAATCATGAAGATGTTTACTATAAGATTTTATTTGACTAATAAATTCAGTCACTCGAGAAAGAAAATCTTGTTGAATCTCGGATTTTGATGATGACATCAATTGTCATTTGTTATCTAATCCATATGTTGAGATAAGTGTGTAGGATTAACTACGATGAAAGTAAGACATGCAGCAGAAGTTGCGCCGGAGTCAGGACTATGATCACGTTGGGAGTTTGAGAGCTTAACGGAAGTCCAGACGGTCGTCGGAGGTTCTGCAAGAACAAATCCGAGAAGTCCAAGAGCTTGCCAAAAGAAGCTCGTCAGAACTCGCCAAGTGGATCGTCGCAAGTCCAGGAGTTTGCCGGAAGTCCGTAGGAGCATCGTCGGAGGACCGTCGTATGTTCGCCGGAAGTTCGTCGGAAGCTCGCCGGAAGAAGCGATCGACGCACCAAAGCAAGCTGTAGTAAAAGTATTAAGAATTGTCGTAGTTAACACGATAATTAAGTTAGAATTGGGAGGTGATCCCATTAACTTAATCTAGGGGCAATTGGGCCCTTGAAAGAACCAAATTGGGCCAAATGGATCAACCCATTCGGACCCAGATCTCTCGCCCAGATGTGGCACCGCCTGGGTCGGCGGTGGCACCGTCCAGGGCTCAGTCTCCGAGTTCTGGATGGGCGGTGCAACCGCTTGAGCTCGGTCTCCGAGCTTTGGCTTGGCGGTGCAACTGCCCCAGTCAGGCGGTGGCACCGCCTGAGCTCGGTCTCCGAGCTCTGCCAGGCGGTGCAACCGCCCCTGACAAGCGGTGGCACCGCCCAGAGGCTCAGTCTTTGAGCCCTGTCAGGCGGTGCAACCGCTAGATCCCGGAATTCCGGGAATTGACAGTTTTGAGCTCGGAATTCAAACTGGTTTGGGGCCTATAAATACCCCACTCTTTCAACAATGAAAGAGCAACGAAAAACCACCAAAATCCTGATCTTACTCTGAGATTTTTGAGCTCAAAAGTGTTGTAATAAGCTAAAGGTTCTTCTTCCTCTTTTCTTCCAAGTTCAGATCTTTCAAGAGAGGAGAAAAAAGTTTGTAAGGGTTGTCTCCTAAGCCCGTCAAAAGGAGTGAATCTGTAAAAGGGTGGTTGGCCTTCGCCTATTGAAGGAAGGCTTCTAGTGGACGTCGGCGACCTCATCGGTGGAGGAAGCTAGAAGTGGATGTAGGTCAAGATTGACCAAACCACTCTAAATCGCACTGCTCTCTGGTTTGCATTTACTTTGAGCTTATTATCCTTACTGCAAACCTCCTTCACAGCTTACTGCCTTCTGCGCTTTTACGATTGTGTTTCCAAGCTCAATATTTTCCGAATCGTGTTTAGACGTAAATCGCTTTTCTCGTACGAACATCGTATTTCAGTTTACGCTTACATTTTGATTTCTATCACAACATCAAACTACCTTAACAGATTCGTTTTAACTACTTCTTGCATAATCACAAGTTAAAGTGATTTACGAATCGACTTTTCTACTGAAATCGCTTTTACTGTACGAACATTGTATTTTAGTTTACGCTCTGATTTCCATCATAACTGCAAACTACCTTTATAGATTTGTTTTAACTGCTTCTTACCTGATCTTAAGTCAAAGAAATTTACGAATCGACTTTTCTACTGAAATCGGCTTTGTCGTACGAACGTGGTTTTAAACGTTGAAAGTTTTCCGCTGCACTAATTCACCCCCCCCCTCTTAGTGCTCTTGATCCTAACAATTGGTATCAAAGCGGGATTCACTCTCAAACGGATTAAAACCTAAGAGAGATAGCATATGCCGGAAACCAAGAGGGCCATTCTATTACACGTTCACCCATGTTCAATGGGACGGACTCCACCTATTGGAAGACCCGAATAAGGATCTTCCTTATTTCGATGGATTTTGAACTTTGGAATCTTGTCAAAAATGGTTTTTTGAAATCTTCTCTTCCAATGATCGATTGGAATGAATTGGAGAAGAAGATTTTCACTCTTAATGCAAAGGCTATGAATGCCTTATTTTGTGCGCTTGATAAAAATGAGTTTAATCGTGTTTCGGTTTGTGAAACCGCGTTTGATATTTGGCATACACTCGAAGTGACTCATGAAGGCACAAGTAGAGTAAAAGAGTTAAAAATCAATCTTTTGATACACTCTTTCGAACTTTTCCGAATGAAACCGAGCGAGACTATTGGCGATATGTACACCCATTTCACGGATGTCGTCAATGGTCTAAAAGGACTCGGCAAAAGCTTTTCGGACTTTGAGTTCGTAAATAAGATTCTAAGATCCCTTCCTAAGAGTTGGGACCCTAAAGTCATTGCTATTCAAGAGGCTAAAGATTTAAGCAACTTCCCTCTTGAAGAACTAATCGGGTCATTAATGACCTATGAAATGACGTGCAAGGCTCATGAAGAGCAAGAAGACATCCTTCCAAAGAACAGAAAGGATGTGACACTTAGAACTTTAGATGACCACTTGAGAGAAAACTCAAGTGATGAGGACTGTGATGATGACTTGGCACTTCTAACAAGGAAATTCAAAAAATTCATTAAAAGAAACCAGTTTAAAAATAACGCAAAAAATAAACTTGAACCCAAAAGGGACCAAGTTATTTGCTATGAGTACAAAAAACCGGGACACTACAAGAGTGATTGTCCCCAAGCCAAAAAGAGAATATCAAAGAAGAAGGCACTCAAAGCAACATGGGATGATTCGAGCGCATCCGAAGAAGAGAAGTCCAACCCCAAGCAAGTTGCTCATTATGCCTTAATGGCCATCGGAGAGGAGGTAACAAATTTAATTAATACAGATTTATCATTTGATGAATTATTAAACGCCTTCCATGATTTATTTGATGAATGCAAGATTATTAGTAGAAAATATAAATTGCTAAAAAAGGAGCATGATAGTCTTAATTGTGATTTCGATAAGTTAAAGACTGAATATCATGAATACAAATTGCTAAAAAAGGAGCATGCCATGATCTAGAAACTATCCAAAAGCAAAACTTGCTACTCATGGACACCTTGAAGAAATTTGAGGTTGGTAGCAAGTCTTTGAACATGATCCTTACAAACAAGGGTCACGTTCCTAAAAGAAGTAGAATCGGATTTGTGAGAAATTCTCACCAAAATCCAACCACCTTCATAAAAGGCCCCATCCTACATATTCGACACCAAAGTAAATGCAATTTTTGTTGCAAGCATGGACACAAAACACATTATTGTCCATTCAAGAAAATTAGTCCGAACAAATTAATTTGGGTTCCTAAAGGAACCATGATAAACTCTATACAACATGACGAACAATATATATCAACTTTTAAGGCACCCAAAAGTAAATGGGTACTTAAAAATTATCCTTTCTTGTAGAGACATACACTATCACAAGCTAGGAGCAAGAAATAATATTCTGCTCTTTGGATTCTCCATATTCATAACCCGAGATCCAAAAAGAACACGTGATGCTCCCTAAGCATAAATAAAAAGAAGATTAGAAAACTAAAATTACAAAAGCAATACAAACCTATTTTATCCCTCAGAATTGGAAACCCATATGTACCTTCACATATCCTCTGGATTTTCGATCCCATCAAACTGATAAGTTTGTTACTTTTAAATTCAACTATATCATGAACTTACGTTTTGTAAGCAAAGTTTGTCATGAACTTGCAAAGCTTACCAACGTGGACAAACTGTCACAAACATGAATACAACATTTGAAGAAGAATATGCGCGTCACTAGATCTATTTTGATCATGCAAATGTCTCATCTTAAAATAAAAATTCTTATGCAGTTACGAAAGTAAAGTTGACTGCTCCATAAATAAAAACTCTTCTCAAGTAAGAAACATTCAAAATAGACCACACAGTAGTCAAAACGAGTGCTCACTGCTTACAGGCAGTGGCACCGCTCCAACTAGCGGTAGCATCGCCGGTTGTCACGGGTTGCAAGCGGTTGCACCACCCTAGCCAGCAGTGCAACCGCCTGCAATCTTGCCCCCTATTAAACCGACCCCAACTTACTCCCTTCCCCTCGTTTCTCTTCCAAAGTCTCTCCACCTCCATTTCTCCCATCTTAGCATCCCAAATCCTCCTCATCTCGAAGCAAAAGATCAACAATTTCTCCTACTCTTGAAGATCTCACTCAAGGTATTATCTAAGAGCCCTCTAAATTCTGTTTTTGATTCATTTACTCTTGCTCATTACTATCCTCTCAAATAACAGTAGTTATGGGCTCTAGAAGATCCTCAAGGGACAAAGGAAAGAGGAGATTAGTGGAAGATTTTGATCTTACCCTCTTTGATTCAAAGTATCATGATGAAAAATTCTCCTCCTTTGAATTTAGAAGTGTCAATAAGGGAAAACATGTAGATTTAGATGAACTAAGAGACTTAGAGACAATCCAATGATTTGCCAACCTAGATCTACTCCCTATTTTATAAATTAGTGAACCCATCTATCCAAGACTTGTTAGACTATTTTACAATAATCTACAAGTAGATGAAGAAGAAAGAATATCCACCTATCTCTTAGGACAACACATCTCCATTACGGATAAATTCATTTGTGACATGATAGACATTCCCATTAAAAATTAGAGGACTTTATTTTAGAGGATCATGGGACAATGAAACAGTTGGGACAACATATGTTGAAGCCTTAGGAATAATTTTCGGTAATCCCAACTTAGTGATAATTCCTAAAAGTTGTGAACACCTATTACCACTAAACACTAAAGTACTTCATCATATCCTAACTAGCTTCATTCTCCCTAAATAATATCATCATGATGAAGTAAGTCAATTGGAGTTAGGAATCATGTATTGGATCATGAAAGGACATAACATCTGCTTTGGATACCTCATTCAACAAAACATGATAGAACTATCTAAGAGAGACATGATGCTTCAATATGGTGGTATAATCACTAGAATCCTTAAAGCCTACGATATCCAAATCCCACCCGACGAAGAAGTGATGAAAGTGGATAGGTTT
The DNA here is from genome assembly GCA_900464855.2 of Musa schizocarpa. Classification (NCBI taxonomy): domain Eukaryota; kingdom Viridiplantae; phylum Streptophyta; class Magnoliopsida; order Zingiberales; family Musaceae; genus Musa; species Musa schizocarpa. The sequence goes on from LS990919.1 coordinate 45,018,043, forward strand.
AGCATAATAAATAAAAATCTACTTCATCGATTGAGATGTATTTATAGAAATGGTAATTGGGTTAGAATGCCTAGAAGAACCGATCACCCTCAACCTGAACCAGAACCCGAAATACCAGTCTTTAGGGGCACTCAATCTCCTCCGATCTGTCCCTTTGAGGAAACACATCCATTTGAGCAAGCTCATGCATCATCCATTGAAGACATTGGGATTCGGATGGACCGATTTGAACAAAGACAAGATCGGCTTAAACACCGGCAAGATCAAATCCTATCTGAACTGCAGCTAATTCATCGATAATTTGACTCTTTATTTAGGCACTTTAATTTTTCACCTCTCGAATAAAACTTGTATATGTGGACACAATAACCTCTTGTTGTAATAACTACGTTGTTGTAAACTCTTTATATTACTCACCTTGATCACAATGCTTTATGGTTACTTAATGTAAGAATATGCAGGGTTACGTTGCTCAATCTCATTACTCATTATCGGATTTCGTATTGATATTAAATATTTCTATAATACCAACTTTGAAAACCTTGTGTCATGGTTTCATGATGAATGTGAAAGTAATATAACCTTAAAATTAATGTGTCATAATAATATTGATATATTACCATGATGTTGATGTATTGCCATGATGATGTGTCCGAATGCATAAACTTGTTAAAATTATTTAGACTTTATTGATTGAATGATCAAATCACTTAATCTCCATTACATGCCAAAAATAACATGTTGGAAATTAATACAATGATGAGTATGTCCTCATAGTCTTGCATGAAAGTATTAAATTAAATTTTCGGTTCCAATCGGATTTCATTATTCTCTTTCATATTTTGATTTACATCATTAATTCTTGACAAAAAAAAATTATCTAGCAAATTTATAGCTTTTAGACTTATCATGTGAAAAATATTATCTTTGAGAAATAAATTTGATGATTCCTTCTTGTAAAAGGAAGATTTTTTTTTTTTCAAAGACTTTACTCACATAAATATCTTGATCCTTGTAAAGCATGCTATTGATTTGAACTACACAAATGACTTTCCTCCTTCATGCAAAAAGAATAATAACAAATAAAAAGGAAGAAGTTTTCACTCTATGTAGATAATCTCCATGTCATGGTCTTCTTGAGATGTTTGTATCCTATAAATGACATGAACCTACTTATGGCATCACATGTATATTCAAAAGATGCTTATATCGTTCTCCTTTTTGTTGATGACAAAGAGGGAGAAGTATATGAATTGATGCTATAAATGCCATATTATATTGAAAGAAACAGACATATGATTATTGATGCTATGCCATGTTTGCTATGATTGCCATATTTGCATCATATTAAGATATCAAGAACTTGCATTATAATTTTACATGTTGATATCTTTCCATATGATGAATTGCTATCATTACAATAATTCACATTTGAAAATGGATGTCGAGTCTTGGCATCATACAGAGAGATACATCATGATAGGAATCATGATGGGAGTATTGATAAGGTTAAATGACTTTAACTTATCAATATGTCTCTTGAATTCAAAGGCTTTGAATTCAAGAATGACTTATCTCAATTATGGCACATAAATAGGGGGAGTTAAGGTTAACTCCGTTATCAATTGATTATCATCATAAAAAGGGGGGAGATTGTTGAATCTCGGATTTTGATGATGACATCAATTGTCATTTGTTATCTAATCCATATGTTGAGATAAGTGTGCAGGATTAACTACGATAAAAGTAAGACATGCAGTAGGAGTTGCGTCGGAGTCAGGACTATGATCACGTTGGGAGTTCGAGAGCTTGACGGAAGTCCGGACAGTCATCGGAGGTTCTGCGGGAACAAATCCGAGAAGTCTAGGAGCTTGCCAAAAGAAGCTCGTCAAAACTCGCCAAGTGGATCGTCGCAAGTCCAGGAGTTTGCCGGAAGTCCGTAGGAGCATCGTCGGAGGACCATCGGATGTTCGCCGGAAAAAGCGATTGACGCATTGGAGCAAGCTGTAGTAAAAGTCATAAGAATTATCGTAGTTAGCACGATGATTAAGTTAGAATTGGGAGATGATCTCATTAACTTAATCTAGGGGCAATTGGGCCCTTGAAAGAACCAAATTGGGCCGAATAGATCAACCCATTCGGACCCAGATCTCTCGTCCAGAGGTGGCACCGCCCAGGGTTCAGTCTCCGAGTTTTGGCTGGGCGGTGCAACCGCCTCTGACAGCGGTGCAACCGCCTAACTTCGGTCTCCAAGCTCTGCTAGGCGGTACAACCGCCCCTGACAAGCAATGGCACCGCCTAGAGGCTCAGTCTTTGAGCCCTGTTAGGCGGTGCAACCGCCAGACCCCAGAATTTCGAGAATTGACAGTTTTGAGCTCGTAATTCAAACTGGTTTGGGGCCTATAAATACCCCACTCTTTCAGCAATGAAAGAGCAACGAAAAACCACCAAAATCCTGATCTTACTTTGAGATTTTTGAGCTCAAAAGTGTTGTAATAAGCTAAAGGTTCTTCTCCCTCTTTTCAAGTTCAGATCTTTCAAGAGAGGAGAGAAAAGTTTATGAGGGTTGTCTCCTAAGCCCGTCAAAAGGAGTGAATCTGTAAAAGGGTGGTTGGCCTTCGCCTATTGAAGGAAGGCCTCTAGTGGACGTCGGCGACCTCATTGGTGGAGGAAGCCAGAAGTGGATGTAGGTCAAGATTGACCGAACCACTCTAAATCGTGCTGATCTCTGGTTTGCATTTACTTTGAGCTTATTATCCTTACTGCAAACCTCCTTCATAGCTTACTACCTTCTGCGCTTTTACGATTGTGTTTCCAAGCTCAATATTTTCCGAATCGTGTTTAGACGTAAATCGCTTTTCTTGTACGAACATCGTATTTCAGTTTGCGCTTACATTCTGATTTTCATCACAACAGCAAACCGCCTTAACAGATTCGTTTTAACTGCTTCTTGCCTAATCACAAGTTAAAGTGATTTACGAATCGGCTTTTCTACTGAAATCACTTTTACCGTATGAACATCGTATTTCATTTTGTGCTCTGATTTCCACCATCACTGCAAACTGCCTTTATAGATTTGTTTTAACTGCTTCTTACCTGATCTTAAGTCAAAGAAATTTACGAATCGGCTTTTCTACTTAAATCAGCTTTGTCATACGAATGTAGTTTTAAACGTTGAAAGTTTTTCGCTGCACTAATTCACCCCCCCCCCCCCTCTTAGCGCTCTTGATCCTAACAAATCTTACACCGATTTATTGCTTTTCATAAAAAAAAATTTAAACTCATGATGAAAGGTTTGAAATTTTATCATAATCACTCTTGATGAGCTTTGAAATTCATTTTGAAGTATTAACCAAGCTTGTTTTGAGGTTATCGCTGCTCTAATTTTTTAGAAGATTGTCTCATGTACAGCTTGTTGAATAAATAACAATACTTTTAAGTCCTTTGTATTCTCCTCTAGTCTGGTTTCTGGATCTATATATTTATTCTCTATTAAGTCCTAAAAATCTTGAGACTTTAATAAAATCTTCATCTTGATACTTTCAAAATCATAGCATTTGCCCGAGAAGACAAGAATAAAGGGTTGAGACATGGAATTATCATTGAAAGTCATAATGCCTAGTTCATATTGAAACTTAGTTCTAAAACCATAAATGTTGGAGATGATGAAGCAAAGAAACGATAAAAATATAATACTATGATGTAATTAAAAATAATATTTTCAATCAAAAGAAAACCGATATAATATTTAAAGAAAAGGCAAGACATACAACACTTACAAAGATATTCTTAAGTATATACATATCTTACATTATGAACTATGACCATATTTATGAACGCAATAAGCTTTCATATCAGACTGCGATGGCATCAACTAAGGAGGCCAAAAACCAACACCGTGACCCCTTCTCCCGTCGTGGTGCATGTGTGACCGTCGCCCTTAACAGGGCCGCCACACCTCCGTTGTGCTGTTGCACACAACAGCCGCTGACTGCAATAGTGCCACCGCGGAACACAGTCGCTGCCCACAGTAGAGCCAGCGACCACAGCAAGCCGTTGCACCACCATCGATAGCAAGTTGCCGACAGCAGTCCGGCGACCATATTCGGGCAGAACCCTTCGTCTGTTGGGCTGATGGCCCATATTCAGCCCATGTGGGCTTTATCAGCCCACAGCTCACACCCCCTCTTAACCTAACCCTAATTAAGATTAGGGGGGTGTGGTGACTGCGTTTTAGAGGCAGATTAAAGCTATAAAAAGGCAACAACGAGGCAGAACTTAGGAGCCACGAGATTCCAAAGAGAAGAAGGAGAACAAGGCAGAAAAGGAAGAGAAAGAAAGGGAAGAAGACAAGGACAACGTAGAGAGACTGTTCACAATCATCTAGCAGTGTTCTCATCTCAGGTTAGATCAAATCTACAGTAGTCTCTTGCTGTGATTACTTGGGAGGTTTTAGATATTGTGGGCAGTAACGTGATCCTTGTATCCCAGTTATTCTCTTGTGGTTGTTGCTTGGGTTTTGGGCAAGAGATTGAGATTTGTATATTCATTATTCTCATAGTGAATTATCTCTAGTTTGCCCCGTGGTTTTTACCCTTCACATTGAAGGGGTTTTCCACGTATATCTTGGTGTTCTGTTTGATTGTGTTTCATTTTATTCCGCTGCGTATTTTGGTCTTCTAGTATTTGTTCCTATACAAAGGTTATTCCTGTCTATATCCCCATCATCGTCTTCGTCTCCGTCGTCCGCGAATCCTTCGAGAGTGCGAAGAGATCTGAATCGCTGGTAAACAGGAGAGCACAGAGGTGATCTAATTACATGAACAATGCATGTGTCTACTAAAGACAAGGCGCAATGCAATCTTATCATGTGGTGCAACCGTCGGAACACAAACACCCTTAGCTTGCGTAAGGGTGATAATAAGATAAACAGATCTTGTATTCTTTAATCACGTAGGATATTTAGATTATAATGATATGATTATAAAATTATAAACAGATCTTGTATTCTTACTATTTGTAAGAATAAAATTATAAAATAAAAACTTTATATCAGGATTAAAATAGAAAATATCATCAATCAAGAATAACGATATGTATCTTTGAATGACAATCAATACCTTCAGTTTTCTAAAGCACAAATGCCTCATATTATCGATTTAAATATATAGGAGAGAAAACTAGAAACTACTTCGACTATCGTCATACTTTTCAGATGAAATATGGATCAGTCAAGAGAGAAGATATCAGATATGATTTGTGGTAACTATGATGCTTAGATCACTAAAAAAATAATTAAGAGAGTTTATCCCACTATGTTCTAAGGTTTCTTATTATAAGTGAATTTTTTTTTCTATATAATTTATCGTAACTTAATCGATATCTAATTAAAATTTTAATATATTTTATCGTAAGTTAATTGGCCACATAAGATATGGCCAAATGGTTTACAGCTTTATTCCATTAGAAGAAGCACCACTTCCAGTTGTCTTCCTTTCCATGGAAGTGATGTGTTGTTGCTCACAAGTCCAGAGTCCATCTTTAGCACCAGAAGATTAGAATGAATACATGGAGACAAATCCACTTCTATGTGATTACCTCTTGTATCTCTTTATGTAAGTTCTCCTTGTGCCAAGAGAAATTAGATGATACCAAGTCAGCCAAGCTCTGATGAGTTGCTTGACACTTGTCACGCAGCACTAGCTTTGGCCAGTGATGGGAGTTAGGCTGGGAAGTGGATTAGAGTCATTGTTTCAGACATGGAGGCAACTGAGGGGAGCAATGCACGCACACTGGGCACCCATATGCGACTGTTCCATGTCTTCTCCAAAGGCAACCATGGCTAACAGACAAATCATCACCTTCGGTCTCCCATGGAGCCTAGCCAAATGGAGCGCCCACCATGGCGGATCTCCTCACTGCCCAGCAAAGACGTGTACCCGCCTCTGGTGCTGCATGTGTTCTTTGGCCTTGGTGGATTCCCCTCTCGATTCCTCTAGGAGTTACGTGCCACGCATTCCCCACTTTCCATGAATATAAGGAAGCCAATGCTTGATAGTGACATTGAGCTGGTTGTGTCGCCATGACAGCCAGATCGGACTTCGCCATCCTCCAAGCAGCGCAAAGCAGCCTGCAGTCGGCGGACGACCTATTCCGCCGCATCATCGCGGCGCAGCAGCTCGGCCGGGGCTCCAACGAGCTTTGCTCGGTCGCTAATGGAACCATAACCGAGTTCAAACGCTTGCTTTCATTGCTCGATGGCTCGCCGCCGCGGCGTAAGAGGATAAGGAAGGGCCCGTTGCTGAACACGACCGAGATCGATCCAACCCAGTTCATGGAACGTCGAGCTTTTTGTTCTACTGTGCCAAGCAATGGCCTCGAGCAGAAGCGTAACCGCGAAGCAGACGTCAAGAATCTATGCACGCAGTCGACTGGCGTTCTCGAGCAGAGACTGATGCCCTCTATTAGGAGGCCGATCTATTATTCTTCGATCAGTTTGAATGGTGGTAACAACATGGCCAAGCAACTATGGAGCTACTGCTGCTCTTCCTCTTCGACTCACGGGTCGATCAACTGTAATTCTCTTCTCTCCTACAGGAAGCAGCATGGAAGTGGAGAGGGTGCCATTGCAGGGTGCCATTGCTCGAAAGGAAGGAAAGATACCTCACTGATTCAATGATGGACTACTGGTGTTTGGGTTGATCTTTCTTACTGATGCTGTGGCTTTTGCATCCACAGGAAACATCGAATCAGAAGAACAATCAAAGTGCCGGTTGTGGGCGGTAAAGCAGCAGACGTACCTTGTGATGATTTCTCATGGAGAAAGTACGGGCAAAAGCCCATCAAAGGTTCTCCACACCCACGGTAAGCACGCCCTTTTTGGACCTTCTTCCTCACCAATTAATCTCCTCATTAGAAGCTGGAAGCTATCTGCATGAACTCTGAGGAGTTCTCGCCGTTCCAAGCTCGATCAGGTGGAGTGATATGTGTTCATGCACAGGAGCTACTACAAGTGCAGCAGCATGAGGGAGTGCCCCGCCAGGAAACATGTGGAGCGGTGCCTCGACGATGCAAACATGTTGATTGTGACATACGAAGGCTACCACAGTCACCCGAGGAGTGCGTTAGCTGCATCTGCCGTGGCTGTTCCTCGATAGGATGAAGAAGGTGTCACTCGCTACCTTAACAGAGATTGAGATTGCAAGGCTCCGCCTTCTGTCTCTTTAGATCGAATCCTCCTCCGTAACAAGGTAGTTGTGTACTTAAATCGAAATCATAAAGAAATAATAAATTTCAAGGAATGGAGACTGTGGTTGGTTGGTAATGAGGAAGAACACCTACTAAACACATCGATACATTGCGGAGAATGTCTTCATTACGGGATGCAGTGGAAGAATCTGATGAAGGAAGGCGTCTGAGAAAGCATACATCAAATCCCATCACTAGAATGTGGTCATGAACACGAAAGTTTCACCTTAATCTGTAGCTTCCTTTCCGCGTGTGCATCTATTTCTTTGAAGTGTGCAAGCTTGCCTGGGCTCTGTGTTTGCGGAACGACTGGAAAATTTTTAGGGTGATTTCCCTAAGAAAAAATCATCATTTTTATGTTTTCTAAAGAGGTGTTTCTTGTTTTTATTTTTATCAAATGATGCTCCTATTTTAAATAATATTTAAAATATCATGCACTAATCTCAACGATACTTTTTTTTTGTCAATTACAGTTTTAATTAATGTTCAAAATATCATTCACTAACTACAATGATATATCTTTTTTTTTTTAATCAATTTTAGCCTGTTATAATATTTTAGTCACTTCAACAAAGTGTTTTGGTATGTCATAATATTTTAATCACCACAATAAAATACTTTAAATCTGTGAAAACATTGTGAATGATACAAATGGGACTCATAACCTCAATCATACCAATTTCAAACTTAAATATTTGGAATCGTAATAATCTATGAGCAATAACAAAATCAAAGAGATATAATTTAATATCACTTAAGTGAGCCAAATAAAATCAAAATATTATGAAAATTATTTCATATATCATACTAGACTCAAATAGGTATTTATAATAGTTTAAAAATAATATAACCTAAATAAGGATAAAAATACTATGAAATCTAATTAAAAATTTTATAAATAATCCAAATGAACTTCTAAGTTAAGTGTTATTTAAGTGGTAAATGATACAAATGACTCTCTTTAAGTTGTTTGTTTCTCTTTCACTTTTAATTCACTTAAACCCTCATTAAAATTCACAAATGACTATATATATATATATATATATATATATATTAGCTCTAGTATTGATAATTATATTGAATGCATCAATAATAAAAGTTATACCAGTTAGGTTAAGCGTGGGGACATGGTTATTAGATTAGTGGATTGGATTATAACTTTAAATAGTATCAATATTTTAAAGAAAATCATTAAGAATATTAGGAGTATTTTAATGGGCAATTTATTGAAAAAAATCATAGTAATCAACGTTTATCAAATGACGGCCCATACTTGGTTTTTACCGAGCATTTTTTTTTGGGCTTTGATTAAGATACCTTCATTGTAATCATAAAAGAACAATGATAATTCTTTGATTAGGTTTGAATCGATTTTTTAAAGATTGAATTGTTTTTTTTTTAGATGAATCGAATCAAACCGATTCAAGTAACACTAACTATTCAATTTGATTTAATCAAATCTTAGATTATCATTTGATTTTCCTAAATTACGCTGTCTCCTACTCCTCTTACCTCGTCACTTCTTCCCCCCCCCCCCCCCCCCCCCCCCCCCCTTCTTATTGACTTCCGCCTTCTCACCCTCTCTCTTGGCTTCCTCTTTCTCCCCCTCCTCGTCCTCCTCCCACTTAGCCACCTCTTCCCCTTTTCACTTGCTTCCTCCACCTCCCCCCACTCCTCCCCCCTCTCTCATCCACCTCCCTCACCCCCTCATATCTCTACTGTTACTCTTCCACCTCTTCTCTCTCCTCCTCCTCATGGTTTATCTATAAAATTTTTTATATCATTTATAATATATTAAAATACATATTATTTTATATAAAAATTATTCTAAATTTATAATAGAACTAAAAAACATGAGTTATTCTTAAAAATATATTAATTTTTATATAAAATTATCCTAAATTATATGAAAAATTATTATGCATAGAGTTATACTCTGATTACACTCAAAGCTATGCTTATTCGCAAATAATATTAAATATATATTAGTTTCTATATAAAATTATTTTAAATTCATCATAAAATTAAAAAACTCAAGTTATCCTAAAAAATACATTATTTTTATATAAAATTATCCTAAATTATCCAAAAAAAATATTACACTCGAGTTACACCCATTCACATAACATATTAAAAATGTATTAATTTCTACATAGAATTATCCTAAGTTCATCATAAAAGTAATTATAAAATCTTATATTTTTATATTTTTATTGATTTAGTTATATTCGAAATTGAAATTAGTTAAACTCAATTACCAATCTATTTTAAAATTATTTTTTTTTTATATATATATTTTAGGATGATTAATTATCAAAACTTTGAGAACTTTACTAGAATATGAACCTAATAAAAAATATATTATTTTTTTTATTTTATGATGAATTAAAAATAAATTTATATAAATTTAATATATTTTTAATATATTCTAAGAATGAATAACTTGAATATAATTTGAATGTAACTTAAATGTAAGGGATAATTCGATTCAAATCGATCTAACTCGATCTAATACAATCTGACCAGATTGAACCGACCCATAAATCGATTGAACTTGAAAAAACCTAATTCAAGAGCATTATATAAAACTAAAAAAAAGAAAAAAAAGAAGAAGAGAGAAACTCCTTATAAAAGTCAAATATGAGGCATCATCTAATAAAAGCTTATTACTAAAAACCTTTTTAATAAATTAAATAATTTTACTTATATTTTATATTTTAAATCTAAATTAGTTGACATCAACGACAATAGAAGTTATCCGAAGGCTCTTAATTTATATTGTATGTCCAATTCTTGGAAGGACAGATACACGTAAAAAAACACACCTCATAAAAAAAATTAAAGACCACAAACATTCGTGAGAGTTATTCCCTCTACAAAGTATATAAACAAATGTGTAGGGCGTGATATGATCCTACTATAATATTACATGATATAATATAATATGTCCGTCTTGCGCATATTTTTCGGCCGGTTTATCCCACGACCTCGCCGGCGACGGTCCCATCGTCTCACCCGTTGCCCCTTCTCCTCAGCTTCAAGCGGCGGCGTGGCCCTTCTCGACCTTGTTCTCGCCCCTCATCCACCATATCGTCAACGGATGGTGTTGGCCCCTTCACCGTCGAGCTGCTTCTTCTTTCACCTTCCCGAATCGAGGGTTTCTGCAACGGCCGTCGAGCTTCCTCGTCATTCACCTCCCCGAATCAAGGGTTTCTGACCTTCTGGTAAGCTGTTATATATTTTCCTGATTCTTATTCTCGAAATCATCATTTCTTTCAGATGTTGGCGATCTGATGGTTGATTTTGCATTTTCACTTGATTTCTTCTTCTTCTTCTATTTATAGAGGCTTGGAGTTGTAACATTAGGGAATTTTTCTAACGAAGAATGGTGCATATTAATGTTACCTCTATCTCATGGCAGAATTAGAAAGAAACTTACTATTCACAACTCAACTAAAAAAATAAAATATTATTTTACTATTCACAACCTCATTATTAACGATTTTATTTTTTTCCCACAAATCTTTATTTCAGTCTCGTTGCCGATGTCGCTTGACGCCGTCCGACCCCACTCGTCAGCCTTGACCGCCTTGACGCAGTCCTTAGAGGAGGAGGAAGAAGAAGATAATGTGGAAGAAGAAGAAAGGAGGAGGAGAACGAAGAAGAAGTGAGTATTTACGTCGGGATAATTTAGAAATATTAAAAAATTATATTATGGGATAGTGAATAGAAAAGAAAAAGGGACTGTAAATAGTAATCTTTATAAGAAAAGGCATCAAATGATATTTACAAAAAGCCTTAGTAATTACATTGGCATCAAATTTATGAGCATTTTGAGATTATGGTGGTATTGGCAGTATATTCGAATGGGATTGTGATAGTATGTATGGCTTCAAATCATGATTATTTTGGGATCCATCACCATACGCATTTCTAGGTCTGCTTCTGATTTGATAGACCAATTGACCCTACAGATGGGTGAAAATGGCCTAGAACTAGGTAACCCAAATTGGTCAAACTCAGGTTTTAATATTGTGGCCATCATGCCTTATAAACCATTATAATTCCTCCATCATTTCCAGTGTGTGGGTCATCATCTCTTAGTAGATGCATTAAACACACTATTGTGAACATTTTGTTGGTGATCTTATGCTTATACCACTATTGGTTTTGGCTACCACTTATTGAGAATATGCTTCACAAACAGTTTTTGCTTTATGTCTAAACTCCATAACCTTGCTTGATCGAACTCCCTATCCTGTTTTATGAAATCTGACTGGTGTTATATGTTGAACCATATTTGTTGTTCTTTGGTCAAGGAACCCATTTCTTGAGAAGAATCTATAGAGCCACAACTTCCATCTAGTCGCAAATTGTTGGTGCAAGCTAAATAGCTTGGCCTTCAGCAAAACATACTAATATTGAGATTTGAAACTAGTTTAAAGTTCTTAGTTTTGATTAATTGATGACAACCTTGATTTTTCCAATTAAGTTGTTTTAAGCTTCTTTTTTGAATCGTATTGTCACGGACTTAGCTGGTTTTGCCTAAATCGTGCGGCACCCTTACGTGTCCGTCCGCAAAGGTCAGTCTCCCCGAAGCCTCTCATGGTCCCTTAGGACTTACAAAAGAGAAAACGGGTTAGAGAAAACACCTCACTCGGGATCCACAAGCAAACATTACAGGAAATACTTCGTAGACAATGCAAATTACAAACAAACTTTACAAGCTCTAAACAGTTGTAAAACAAAGGGTCAAAATGGTCCACTACAGATTGAAAATCTCTCACAAGTGTTCACATGACACAACCTTTATTTACAACCTAAAGCGGCTACCAAACCCAACTAAAATGGGACTATTAAGCCTTCGGTCGTCCCTCTACATGCTGTGCAAAGCATGAACATACCAAAAGACACGGACATTCATAAGCATTACATCAAACATCCTGTTTAGAAGTTTGTCCGTGACATTCTCCCCCACTTATTCCTTCGACGTCCTCGTCGAAGCCTTTGCCGACACTGCAACTCCTCGCCTTTGCTAAGTCTTCAATCTTCTGCTCCAGCTGCAATGCATCTCTTGGCTCCCAACTACTCTCCGCTGTTGTTTTTGAGTAGTCGAACCTTTGATCCGTCATGTTGCTTCAACTTACCAATGACTCCGACTCTAGTGTGGGGTTGGCTGAGTTGTGTTAATCCCTGTTGGTTCCTACGGATCCTCCAGATGAAGGAAAAGACCATCCTTACTATGCGCTAGTCTCTTAAATGCCTCATGCTGCTTGAACTGGGTGGATTCTTGTTGGAGCTTTAACGAGCATTGCCTCGCAAACTTATGAAGTTTTGGGTCCTTCCTCCACAAAATTTGCTCATTGACTCTTCTTTCACTTAGTTGTCACTTCCAAGTAGATTCGTATTACTTCCGCTTTCGATTGGCATTCTGTTGGGAAATGAAACGGATAATCTACTCTCAGTAGCACTGATCACCATCGGTGAGGATTTGACAACTATTGTCTTCTAATATCTTCGAAGGGTCTTTGAACCTGTGCAGAGCTCCTCTGCTGGATAGATAAGAGAATTAGGGTATTCGGTTTCGCCCATTCTCTTATGAGTTGAGAAAGCAATGGTTACTTGACTTCGCCCGCCTCCTCAAGGGTTGTACTCCATGCATCAAGCCGGTTACTGGCCTTCTCCTGCTCTTTGCTCAAACTTCTGAAGCACTTGAAGTGTTTGCATTCCTTGCGTTGAGTTAGCTACTGTGATTCACCTTCTCAATGCCATTAAACTTCTGGAATGCAAGAAGTTTTCACACCAACTTGGAGTAAGTCTCTAATAGTTTTGGTCGTCTCTGGGATTATATCGTCTTCTCCATCAACCCGGCCGCCTACTCCACTGAGTAGTAAAGGTATAACACCGCGTACTGCCTGCTTCGTTCCTTGGTCGTGCGTTCTTGCATTACCCGAAGTCCTTCACTTTCGACTATCTTGATGAGAAGTTCGTTGACACCGGTCTTACGAAGTTCCTTGGCCTCTGCCCTTCAGTCCTGTCTCGGTACTTGGAGTTTATCTCTACATGCTCCACCTCCTCGGCCCCTTTCACGACCAAGTGCTCTCCCTCCATGAGAGCAAGAGATTAATGACTTTCACAGAAATCCCGCCTCTGCGGTACTATGGCGCTGCCATGCCCATGGCCCTACTATCCGTCGTCTCGCATCTGCATCCTTTTTTTTTTCACGATCAGTAGATATGTCTCTGTGGCACTCCTCCGAGTCCACCTCCATTCTAACTGATGCTTGATTTTGGATAGCTAAGTCCCTCTAGACTCGTCATCGCTTCCTCGCCCCTTTCGACCCCCTGCTTCAACACCTCTGTGTTCTCCAAGCAGCTCCCTTTAGTCGATGGAAAGACAGACTACAACTCTCATGCATGGCCTCTGTCATCACGTTGTAGGGTTTGCACCGATTCTGTTCTCCTTAGCTTCCTTGGTAGCAATGTTCGCTTACTCGACCTTGTTCTCTAACTTGTCGGGCTCCCTTAAGCGAATATGGGCTCTGGAGCAGTCCAACTCTCCAGCTGCTTCGATCATACCTCTGCATGATCGAGTCCCTCTCATAGGACTCATTGGTACTTGCATTCAAACTTTTCCCTCGGTGGAACACAGCCCCCATATTGTCACGGACAAACTTCTAAACAGGGTGTTTGATGTAATGCTTATATATGTCCGTGTCTTTTGGTATGTTCATGCATTGTACAGCATGTAGGGGGACGGCCAAAGGCATGATAGTCCCATTTTAGTTGGGTCGGTGGCCGCTTTAGGCTTGTAAATAAAGGTTGTGTCATGTGGACACGTGTGAGAGATTTTCGGTCTGTAATGGACCATTTTACCCTTTGTTGTGCAACTGTTCAGAGCTTGTAAAGTCTGTTTGTAATTTGCATTGTCTATAAAGTGTTTTTCGGAGATGTTCGCTTGTGGATCCTGAGTGAGGCCTTTTCTCTATCCTATTCTCTCTTTTTTGGGACCTAAGGGACCATGGGAGGCTTCGGGGAGGCTGACCCTTGCGGACGGACACGCAAGGGTGCCGCACGACTTAGGCGAAACCAGCTAAGTCCGTGACAATATGCTGATGACTAAGGTTTTCATCCAATGCAAAATTCGATGCACGCACGGAAGATCCGCCTCTGTGGTACCATGACCTTCACTCCTTGAATCCATAGCTCTTTTTGTCGTCGCGTTGTTCACCGAAGTGGAGCTTCCAGTAGCTCCCGATCATACCTCCGTATGATCTAGTCCCTCACCGGACTATGTCGTGTGTATCGCATTGCCACAAACTGTTCCACCACGATCCGCTGCACCATGTCGTCTCCTGGTGACATCTTCATTGCATTCTAATCCTTGTGGGATGAACTCGAATTGTGATCCCTCCATATGTGACCTCTGCCAATACATCTCCACCTTCGATTTTGTTCGTTTCTTTGGCAATCGACCTTCATCCACCTGCTCTTGGGTCACACCTAGATGAAGCACCGCTCTAGGACAATCCGTCGCCTAGTAGCTCCCAAAGTCCACCGACTTCGCTGAAAATGGTGCACCATTGTCTGGATCCTGAGCCTCTGCCCCTACCAGCAGAATCTCCGCTGCGCACCGCTTCCTTCATAGCAACTTGAATGGCAACACTGTGGCATATTCTTCAAGAGTACCCACCTCTGCATCCTCTTGCCCCGTGCCAAGGCCTTCTGAACCCAACTTCGCCTTCGCAAATTGAGTCGCTTTAGTTCCTCCATCAAATGTTTCTCCGAGATAAGGTGCATGTGCCCAGAAGCTCCCTTTGTCTTTGTCACCATGCAAGATGAGTCCGCTTCGTCAGAATGAAGGACCCATGGAACAACATGATCCTGTTCTTGCCTCTGCAAGAGTTCATATCCTTGACCTTTGTCCAAGGAAAGCACTGTGCCTCCGCTCCATGTTCCATCTTTTATGCTGGCTCCCTTCATGCGGCTTGGGTACTTCGTCAAGTAACACCCAAGTTGCTCCGCTCCTCGTTTTTGCATTGAGTTAATGGTGGCCCTCGCACCCACCATTCCACTGGTCAGTTCTCCCTTGAGTCCGATCTCCATATCGACTCCAAGTGTGCCTTCATTTGTGTTGTTTTGGGTTGCTCCCTCACTTGATCTCGCAATACATTCTCTCAAGCGAGATCATGCGACGACTCCTCGCTGCTCGCTCGGTCCATTGAGCTTTGTGGAGTTGTTGTTTGTTGGGGTACTCCTCTTCAACATGTGTGGTTTGTTGCACATGATTCTCCCTCTGGAGAAATCGGGATCTATCCCTCCTAGATAACTGTCCCGTTGGAGCAACATCTCTCTTCGTTTCAGAGACTACCATCCCCTTGGACTACTCCGATTTGCTAAACAAACTGTGCATTGTTTTGCCTCCTGCAAACGCACTTGCTAGATTGCGACTCAACGTCAATACAACCCCCGCTGCACCACTCAAGGCCTAGCAACATGCTGAACTCGCTGCACAT
Source organism: Musa schizocarpa (assembly GCA_900464855.2). Classification (NCBI taxonomy): domain Eukaryota; kingdom Viridiplantae; phylum Streptophyta; class Magnoliopsida; order Zingiberales; family Musaceae; genus Musa; species Musa schizocarpa. The sequence goes on from LS990919.1 coordinate 45,033,806, forward strand.
TTTAGCCTCCTACGGACGTATCCTTCACATCTCGAAGAGAAAGTTTCAATGCTCCATGGCACCGAGTTTCGGTCGCATTGGGATTGCCACGAACAGTCCATCGTCCGCATACAAGCCCATGTATGAGTACCGAATTCTTCGAGTTAGCAATTCCCCTCGCCTCTGTGAGCTTTGCACAACTCTTTCGGTCGCTGAGCAACTCATTCCACCTTACATGGTCTCATCCTTTACCAAGCGCCTCGCTTGCCTTGAGCACCATCAAGTATAGTTGTCAACGTTTGTACGCTCATCCTTTATCAACCTTTGTACGCTCCACATTCTTCCAAGCTTGCTTGTTCTCGTGGTGCCTCTTGCGCAAAGGGTTGACCATTCCTCTGAATGCCAATCTCAGATGCCCGCTCCTCCAAGCGACTCCTTTTCCCTACATCTCCATGTCCGTTTTCCCCCCAAACGGTCGCGCGTGTGTTGACTGCCCTCAACGCAGCCCCGCTAGGTCCCCCACGTTTGCATGCCAAGTGTTTCTATGAGTGCTTGTCCCGCTCTGATATCATCTGTCACGGACTTAACTGGTTTTGCCTAAGTCGTGAGGCACCCTTGCGTGTCCATCCGCAAAGGTCAGCCTCCCCGAAGCCTCTCATGGTCCCTTAGGACCTACAAAAGAGAAAACGGATTAGAGAAAACGCCTCACTCAGGATCCACAAGCAAACATTCCAGGAAATACTTCGTAGACAATGCAAATTACAAACAGACTTTACAAGCTCTGAACAATTGCACAACAAAATGTCAAAATGGTCCACTACAGACCGAAAATCTCTCACAAATGTCCATATGACAACATTTATTTACAAGCCTAAAGCGACCATCAAACCCAACTAAAATAGGACTATTAAGCCTTTGGTCGTCCTTCTACATGTTGTGCAAAGCATGAATATAACAAAAGACACGGACATACATAAGCATTACATCAAACATTCTGTTTAGAAGTTTGTCTGTGACAGTATGGCTTAACTTGAACTTGTATATGTATCAACAAGTTTCTATGAACAATTCCACTCCATACATACATACATGCAAACCAACGTGGTATTATATCTTAAGACATGTTCACATGAGCCCAAATAGATGGCAAACCAAAACTCATAAGCACTTGTTACAGATTACAAATGTTTGTTACATCTATGTAGGGAATATGCAAATTGGCATGAATCCATGTTTTGCTGCAAACTGCCTCAATTTTATATCATTTTGCTGCAAACTACATCATAACAATGAGGTGACAGAAAAAAAAACCCAATTCTTGGAAAAAATATCACACTTTAATACAGTGATAATTTAGTTTGCTAATTTTTGCGCAAATGTCAAGTCATGCTCTATTTATTTGTATAAAGGAAAATTTGTGGAGGATTTGCAATATCTATTTTATACATTGTCCATAGAAAAATTAGCTTGCATCTCAAACAATTAGAGATTCTCTTTTGGTAAATGCTGTGGAAAATTTGTTGGCTAAGATATTACACCTAAGGTTCAAATTAGTGGATGATACTTATTTGGTTGTTTTCTAAATGAAGAATGAGATGCAAATTCATTATTTGTCACTGTTCTATGAACCGAACACACAGATAGTCTTCTTTAAAGATTTAGTGATATTATTTAACATCCTATATATGGTGCAAATCTTCTTAATAGGACTTGATTTCTTGCATAGCGTAGTAGTGGCCAGAGGCCCAGAACTGACTTTCACTAATACATACTTGCAAAAGTTAAACTAAAAATATGCTTTAGAACAATAAATCTAGTAGAATTGCTCTATGTTCGATTAGAAAAATGTCCATAGAAAAATGAAGCTGTTGCTGTTCCAATAAATCTAGTGGAATTGCTCTATGTTCGAATAGTCAGCTGGACCTGGGACTAAAAGAATTGAGATGGAATATCCACAAATTTGACTTTTCAAGCCCAAGATCTACCAGATCTCTGAACAGACTAATGCAGCAAAGAAAGTTATTATTCGTGTCATGGATAGAGGACATTAGGAAGTCAACTTCATAACACGAGAAGTGCTAAATCTTGGAAATCCTAGATCCAGGAAGGAAACCCGAAATACTTGTGGAGAAGGAAAAGAAGAAAAATTATGTCTTCATTGATCTTCAAATATTTTGTTGCAAGATGTATCTCTAAATCATTAAAAATCATTTTTATTTCAGAAATCTTCATGTTTGTTATCCATGTAAAAGGAAATCTTCCTTCTGCCAAATAAGATAATGGATCATGCAAGTAAGCATTACATTCTTGATCTTGCCATGAAAAATGCAATTTTTTTGTAATTTTTGCAAATAACCTGAAAGTCATATATCATAACTATGGTTGATGTGGATAAAAAATTGTGCTTTCTAATCAGATTCAACCACAGAGAATCCACACATTACTAAATCATTAGCTTGTAGCTGCAACTGATTTAACTAAACTGTCTTGCTACGAGAACAGTGATGTTTTTTATTAAAATTGATTTCCATGTTGCATGTTCTCTACGACCTGCTAGAAAGATATAAATTGACAGTTTGCCATTTTAGCTATCAGTTAATCCAAAGCAACTTGCTGCTAAAGAGGAATACAGATGTTTTAAACATCAGATGTATTGGTTTCTGGAGATTCTGTGCATCAATAGACAGATCACAATGGTGATGAGATCTTAGGGATCAGCAATATATTGCATACCTGCTATACATGGTTCTTTCATGTGATTGTGTGTGTGAATGCATATCATAACTGGGACTAGATTTTGGGAATTGGCACAATCTTGTAGACCAGATATACATGGTTCTTTCAGGTCCGAACATACCTTTGGACTGGCCATGAATTTTTAGGATACCCATAATTCAACTATTAGCTATCAGACTTTTTACTGTTAATCCTCAGCTGGCACTTCAACACCTGCCTTTACACCTAAACTTCACTTTTCTAATTCCTCTCACTCTCGCACTCATTCATTCGCTCTCATTCTCTTTTACAGACACATGCAAACACACATTGATGTGCTTCAACATACATGCAAACACAAATTGATGTGCTTCAGCACTTACAATTGTAGTGATTGATCTTAGGCCTTTGCAAGAGAATCTATCTTATCTCAAGGTGCTAACCATGGAATATAAGATCTTCTGTACTACCATAAAGTTAAGGTATTTTCATCTTTCATTGGAAAATTTTTGAACCTGATGATAGAAACTCACTTTGATGATGAACCTGAAGTCTTACTGACACTACATAAAGGAGAGATGATGAAACACTTACAGAAGCGGCAAGCTATAAGTCTTTCAACTTGTCACAAATAAAATATAACTAATATAAAGGAATTCTGCAATTACATTTAGATTGTTGTTGCAAATACTTTTGGACCTAATTCTAGAAACCTGAACTAATGTTGTCCTTGAAGTCTCACTTGCATCAAAACATTGAGATGAGGAAACACTTGCAAGAACCAGGAAGCCACAATTCATTCAACTTGTGACTAGTAAAATATAAATAAATTATAAGGGAGCAAATTCAATGTCATTCAAGACAACATTGAGCTTCAGAAAGGATAACCAATATCATTGCAATTCTACTCAAAATAAGAGATAATGCCCATTTAATAGTCTTCAATCTGTAAACGTTCAACACTATATCCTTTGTGCATCTTAGCCAATATCAGTGACATGGTTGATCAAATTTTATTAGTATGTTTCTGTTTATATTCCAAACTGTCTAATGATTATGATCATGGCTAATTTTTTGACATCATGCGATCAAGTCTGAAGCTATTACAGATAAACACAAATACTGACATATACTATTGCATCTGTTGTCAGTGGATGTCGTCTGATCCGTCAGACATGGAAGAAGCAAACATGCCTATAGTTCCTGCTGCAACAGACGGACTGTACATCTCATGGATGAGATTGAGTTTTCGGAAATAGTCGATGGATGGCTATGTACCTTGGTTGCTGAACCAGTGGAATTGGCTGAGGTATTTCTTGCTGCTGTCCGAAGTGCAGAACGGTAGAAAATATGAACGCTGGCGCCAAGTGCTAGTTATGCATGGTCTTCTTGTTGTTTTTGATCTCTCATTATGGCCTGTGCTGTAAAGTGCCTCCAATCTGGTTGTTGATGCCAGTACCAGCCTTTCTCTGAGATGCCTGACATGCAAAGTTGACGCAGCTGCATGGTTTTAGGAATCCAATGCCGACATCGAGGAGCTAGAATTCCAAGTTCCTGGGCCATTGTACCGGTGATCCGACCCTGCTACTCAACTACTTTCAAGAAACCATGGGTCTGTAGAAATATCGTGATTCTAAAGCTTCAGAAACAGTGGCTTCTGCTGATTAGAACAGATCTCTTCATGCTGCAAGTCGTCCGCAGAACCCAGGACGGGGAGGTTCATGATTAGTCTCAGAAACAAGACCTATCCCATCAATCTTTCTTCGGCAGTACTACAAAACATGATATGGAGCAGAAGTGTGCAGCTGGCGGAGAACAAAGCTCACATGGATGATCTACGTCCTCTGAACTACAGCAGAGAGGCTCAGGTAATGGAAACATCGAGATGTCCTGTTTCATCACAGTTTGCTTCTTCTGTCACACCGCGTGATTGCATCACATCACATGCTATTTGTTGTGCTAAATCTTACGTTGTTTGTGTTTGGTAACAGTTCTGCTGATGCTTTCGCCGGATCTCATTAATAGCGATTGCAATTCGTGGTATTCCATTTAGTGGTCAGATCAAGATTGCAGTGAGGATCTGTTACTTGTGAGCTTCTTTTGGAGATAGGATCTGGAGAAACTTCACTTGGATTCAAGCAGCTCCATAGCATATCATGAACAACAGCTAACAGAATTTATTTGTTGATGAGATGTTAGAACTTTTGTTCGGGCCAAGCTGTGGCTAAAAACTAGATTAAAGTGCAGTGGTAGAAGACTTAGCAAGAAACGTGAGAGCATTTAGAAGATTGGTGCTGTGATCGGCCGTAGTGGCATGGCAGTGCAGCTTTTGCCCGGCGATCATCCAAGACTTTGATCGGCCATTCTCTCGCCAAATCCTTCGGCACCCAACACCAAGTTTTCCTTTTCTTCTTCTCAAGGAGAGAAAAATATAAAAAGGGTTTTAGAAGTCGATTGCTCATTCGGGTTTCTTCAACTTTGGAACTCTGGCACTGTTCGTAACATAGTTTACCTTCTCTCTATATACATCATGGCTAAAAAGGTATCTACTCTCATATATCTTGTTTGGTGGGCAAAGATAAGTAGTGACAGTTTAAATGAAATCTTTACCGACTCAATTAGTTGATATCTTTATAGAAAAATGTTAGATAGGCTTTTGAACTCTCAATCCTTTTCTACTCAAACTTGTTTAAATGCATTAAATAAGTACAAATACTTAATATCATGCCATCATTTCTTAGCAACAAAATAATAATGAGTAAAATATTTATGAATTTTTAGTTAAACGTGGTTGATAACGTTTATGATTTTATTATCAAGAATCAAATCTTTCCCGTAAGTGAATATAGTACACAATCATTTTAAGTGTAATAATATCAGTGAATTTTTATTCTGGTCAAATCCAAAATTAAGTAATAATATCTATGTACTCAAACCTATTGACCTGTGTGATAGTATCTATTGACCTGCAACGCCGTACCTGCTGGTGGTCGATTATAATTTCTTTAAATCCTACATTAATGAGTTAGTCTTCGCGTGCCGTGTGTGAGTGGTGGCGTGTGCAGTCATCGAACTTAGATTTATCCCCAGAATATATATATATATATATATATATATATATATATATATATATATATATTCTTTAAGTTAATATTACCATTAAATAATATGTTATTAATTACAAAATGTTTAATTTTAGTTTAATTTACCTTATCCAAAAGTCATACCAGCGACCAACTTCTATAGCTGACGTACCTTAATAGTCTGATATGATGTTTCACTATAGCTTTATGCATCGATGCAGTACTCTTATTGTGTCTCCTTTGTACTCTCTTGTGCAATAATTCATGCATTGCATGTGAAGATAAACAGTTTCTTTTCCTATTCTCCAATTCTAAATTACGTACAAGAATTGATTTGGTTATTCCATTTTCCTAAAGGAAATTATGGAACAGTTTCTTTTTCAAGGAGATGTTTTATTGTAATGATTCTAAAAAGAGAACTATGATGGAAAAATAAGAACAAAAGAAGAAAGCCTTTAGTGATTTACAAAACAATGTTGTGACATTATAAGAATCAAGAAAAAAATATTTAATAGAATAAAGATTTCATCCTTTTTTTTTCTTTTCTTTTCTGTATATGATATGTAAAAGAATATCTCATTGGCAAATCTTAACATAACCTTATTATTATTATTATTATTATTATTATTATTATTATTATTAAAGAGGAACAGAATCCACCAAGCTCTAGCCAATATATAGTGTAGAAAAAATCAATGTAAGTCACCAAACACTAAACAAAATATAATGTAGAAAGGGTCAATGTTAGTGCCGAATATTTAGATCGCAAACAAGTAATATTATTATCGTCCTAGAGTTCATCCTTACCATCATAAAAAATGATCATTAGAGCCCATAAAATCGATGAATCATGATTGACCGCATGTATGACTAAAAGACTTAATTAGTAGAGATAAAGCCCGTGTAGCCCATTAAGAATTGCCTTACTCACGGTGTGTTCATGGTGCTTCATGTAGAACAATCGAAGCTAATAAAGAAGCAACAAAACTAATCTTACCTACTTTTGCAGCCAACAACAGGCAAAGAATAAAAGTAAAGCATTCAGTCCAAATGAAGCTTTGGTGCTTCCAAATGAAACAAGAACACCTTTTGAGGAGGCCTCATGCTCGGTTTTGATGGTGGGTATCAGTCCACACACAAGCTTCGAAGACATCCCACCAACAAGAAGAAGAAGAAAAAGGGAAATGTTAAGCGCCATGAAATGCTGCACAAATCAATCACCAACATGATTGAGATTCTTCAGCTGTGATAGCAAGTACACAACCAGAAGCGATGCAAAATTGATCCCGGTAGAGCTCTCTGAACCCCTCTCGCCCAGATGACAAAGCACGTTGGAAGCTTCCATGTTTCTCCCAGCCATGAGTCCACGGGCAAAGATCATGGTCAGCTGGGAATGCTTTTGCATCCTCCTGTGAACTGTCAAACCTTCGGAAATGAACTCCCATCTCTCACAGTGCACTGGAGGATGAAATTTCCAATGACAGCAGCAAGTTGTGGGAATCTCACATGTGCAGCATGATCCTATCGAGGAGCAGATCTCTCTGTCGGCTACTTGATTTCCCACTGCAATGCTCAGCTTTCACAGAGGGAGTTGATTAAAGCATCCCATGTTCGGAACCGAACTGTGAATCCCTGTGAACCTTCACTTGGCACTTGCGACCTCATACTATGCTTGCAGATCTGAATGCTTTGAATGATGAAACCTGCACGGGCGTCGTGAACTTTTAGTCGGTGACATCAAGTTTGTGATAGAAGGATCCCAATGCATTTGCATTCTCATCCCTCGAGCTCTACCAACCTGTTCCCACTTCAAGAACCTCATGCATTTCCAAGTCTTAAGACCCGTAGTGTCAGGTTGCTTATGATTTATGCCCCAACAGTGTCAGAAAGTGAAGTTTGGTGTAATGTAGGATCCACAAATCATGCAAGTACACGATGTTTTATGATGGATAAGATTTGTTGAGTACTTAAAACTTGGCTCTTGCCACTGGAAATTATTTTGGCAAATTATATGAAGTGAATTATTAACCCTCAAGCAAACATCCGAACCCTCTCTGCTACTATGGTGAACTTGGATCAGGTCTCCGGTTCAGTCGAGATTCGACTGCTTCAGCTTCCTGGAGTAGCAAGGGAATGCAAGCTGGTGAAGAATAATTTAGAAAGCCAAGAACCATTGTGGGTGGGCGATCAGTAAATGTCACAGCTACACACTGGTGCAACCATGCGATGCCTTGGTGGTCAAGCTAATAATAATTTTGCAACAGCACTGAATAGCTGCATCTAATCAGACCACACTGGTGCTCAGTCACCCATAGCTGGGCAACAAACAATCAAACCCCTGCAAGAAATTTGTCCCACCTCAAGGCCTCATATTGGCTGGCAAAGTGTGTGGATGTGACTGGAGTTTTCTCCGAGCAGAGATGCCATTGGGCGGAGAAGAGAACATGGGCGTCCACCTTCACTGCTCTCGAAATAACTCTATGCCATCCTTAGACTCCCATTCGATCGAGCTATCATCATGTCGAGAACTTCAAATGGTTCGTCGATATGCCGAGTGCTCCGAGTAGTCCATTCATGCCATCCCACCATAGGCACAATGTTCCATTGTTCACGATGTTTGAACCATCCTCTCTTTTTCGGACCGCTCCAAAAGCAGAATGAACATGGAGAAAATGATGGTGTTGTTGTTCCTTGCTTCACACACACACACACACACAAAGAGCTACAGCCACACAAGAGATAAAAAGGAAGGTGATGCTGTCGTAGGTTTACTGATTCCACCTCCCCGCCCTTTTCTTTTCTTCCTCGACATGGATGCATGTAGGAGCACCCCTTCGGAGCACAACAGAGAAAAAGATAGCTAAACCCAGTAGGCGTTTCCCAAGCACAAGATGCAGGCCACATGCAGCCTGTCTCTTGCATACCATAGCTCATCTGCAACATAAGTTAGTCCTCAGCATAGGGATGTGTCCTGGATCAGTTGACTATAAAGTAATCGTCTTCTCCACACAAGGGTACATGATCCATGGGAGATGCTGTGCCCCTCGTAATCTCGAGGGCATGGGGTATCAGCACTTTTCAAGGGTTGGCAGTACCATGACATGAATAAATTGGTCCTCCTGCTGTACTAATGCAGTATTTAAATGTTAACAGTGGAACCAGGGACTTCCTCCCAAGATTACCTCATGTGGGAGGTCTGGGAGCGAGTGACATCCTCCTTTGCCCTGGTCTCAAGGAACCCCGTCCCTCCCTCCCCGCTCTGCAACACATGGTCCTACCATCTCCATGCAAGGCGGCCTCCGGCTCTAACCATGGCGTCTCTGTTGACGGTCTCAGGGTGAAGCCAAACGATGACAAGGGCACATGGGCTGGCGATCATCACCCAGCCCGCCTTGTTCCTCCACCAAGGGACCTCGCACAGGAGCACCCCTAACTAGCTGAACGTGATGCTGTTCTCCTCGATGTATCGAGCGCGGGAGGGGGTGCGACCAGTCCCCAACTGTTAGGGAAAATGACTGACGGAAAAAATCATGCTCGCGGTGCGGGGAGCGTGGTTGCTTTCCGCTTTTCTCGACTTCTCATTCGCTGCTGTGGGACTCATCATGCTTATCCTCGATGGTCGCTTTCGTGGCATTAAAGGATGATGACCTTAGGCATGCATGGCCCGAAGACTCCTGTTGACGACCCAGACATGTGCCTTCATCCTCCTAATCATACGTCCAACTTATGCATACGCTGCAGGAATCTTCTACTTGGTTTACGTGTACTTTATGTGATAATTCATATGAAATCTGTTATTATTATTATGGTAAGCGGAATTGCTACGTAATTTTGTCACGTTGAGGAGCCCCAACACCTACGTGTGGAAGATATTTTCCGAGAGACACGTGTTCGGTAAGCTTTGAATGCCGGGAGGGGCCGAACCCCATATGATGCAGGTCATAGTCATTCATTTTGGGCTACACATGTGTGTGTGTTGTTATATGTGTTTGGGAGTCCCCAATTAGCCCCCAGATTTGCATCACATTCCTCTAATTTTATTCTCATGTCAAAGAATCCATTCTCCCAAACATAGTTACCTTAAAACATTTTTAATTAATAATATATGAGAGTTGAATATATTTTAATCTTTTTTTTTAATGATTTGAACGGTCTAATTAATAAACTAAATTGATCGAGAAATCAATTTATCTCGATCAATCTAATTCCACGTTAATAACCCTGTTTTATTTCTTCCTCGTGAGGCCAGTGATTCGTATTTGCGTAAATTTAAACTAGTAAATATGTCGATTTCCGTCATAATTATCCGCTGTTGAGTTGAAACCGTGCTATAAACGAAGCATGATTACTATGGTCCTTTTTTGGGTGATAAAACCGTGAGTCATGCTGGTGTTGCATGGTTGGACCCATAGTACAAAGTGACATCGCTTGTACACCACTTCTTCTGCGGCTTGTGGTCCATGGGGATCAACACGTAGTAATAGTAGCAACGTCCTACATTTGAAGCGCTTAAAAATCACCATCGTCTCTCTTCCTCCTCCCCGTCCTCTGCTTCGCACGCGCACATCTCCATAACGCAAAAATCCCGTATAAATAACCCCCCAAAACGAAGCCCAGAGATTAGAACCAAATCTGCTGCGTATCCCTCTTCCCCCTTCCACCTCCTCCGCCGAGATCGGCGTGTGAACGTGGTGGACGTCGAAGTGAGGTGAACAGCCCACACGGACCCAATTCCTCGGGAGGGTATCAGCGATCGCGATGCGGGCGCGGGAGATGCCGCACCCACTGTGCTGCATCTCCATCGACTGCCCCGGGCTCGGCGCGCGTTCGCCGGCGCCGGACAACCCGACGCCCGACCCCGACGGCGCGGGCGAGGGCCCCTCGTCCGCCGCCGTCACTGGGATCCTCTGCAAGTGGACCAACATCGGCAAGGGGTGGCGGTACCGGTGGTTCTCCCTCCAGAGCGGCGTCCTCTCCTACTCCAAGATCCGCCGGGGGGACCCGCCGCTGGTGCCCGAGGGTTCCGGTGGCGTCCGCCTCATCGGGAGAACCGCCGCTCTGTTTTCCCAGGCTGCCGCCGCTTCCGCCACAGCTTGCCGCAAGCCCCGGAAGCCGGTGCGCGTCGTCCACCTGAAGGTAAGCAAGAAAACGATCGATCACCTTTTTTTCTAGGGAGAAGAAAACGTTGCATCTGAGGTATATTTGACGCCTAGCATCTGAGATTTTGCTATTAATCTATTCACTTATGTTTGTGATCTGTCTCTCTCCAAGTCAAATCCGGCTCTAGGGGTTTGGAATTTGATCCTGAATCTTTGGTTGCGTGAATGAACTTGATTATGTCTAATGCATCGTATATCATACTTGGGCTCAGGATAACCTCGCGATTTGAATTAAAAATGCTTTGAGATGAAACAGTTGAATCCAAATAAAATAAATTTAGTGAAATAAATGGACGGTTGAGATGAAACCTGGGAAGCTAAATACTGTGAGCGCGGAAGAAGTCATGGGAAGCGGTAGGTTTGGATTTGGGAAGGAACGGGGCAGACTTGCGTCGCTTCCTCCCCAACCCTGTTTGTCGATGGTGGAGGTGGTGTTGGAATTTGGATTCGGGGAGGAGGCGGTGGTGGAGGAGGAAGAGAGGGAGAGGGAGGACGTGAACAGGGGCGCGGTTTTGTTTGCCTGTGTGATGGCGATGGGTGGTTCCTGTCGCCTTTCCTTAGGCCAAGGCGGGGGTTTTTTTTGGCGCCGCAGGGGTACCTAAATATAATTGTCGAGGGGCGAGGTGTCCCCTGCGGTAGCTGCTGTTCTTGCCAGAGAGGAGAGGGTTTTGGCCTCTGCGATCGGGTTCTTTAAGTAATCAAGCCATTGTACTACGCTATTCGTGGTTGTCTTCGTTCTTCTTCTTCTTCTTCTTCTTCCGCTTTGTTTTCTCCTTTCTCTTTTTCTCTCCCCTTCCTTCCATGATTCTCTTAGCTCTGCTTTATCCATGCCCTTTGACTTGTTGAGGATGTAACATGACGTGGGAAAAGTCTATTCACTGTTCGTGTTGATTCAATGGGTTGCTTCTTCCCTATCGATAGATCTTTTCGTCGTGCACTTTCCCCTCTTTGTTTGTGCTGTTTTGGTAAGAAATCTAGTAGCTTTTGGACGTGATGCTACTGAGAAATTTCTCACCTGTTACGTCCGTGTTAAAATGATTTGCATTCCTGCTGATGTGAAGAAGCGTATGCGAACGCGTACAGTGATGAATGGAGAAGGTACCTCCGGAAACGAGCTTCTGTGACTCGCGGCGCGAAAAGCGAAGCGCCATATATATATACACACTCTGATGACGACGCAGGAGCCGAGTAGATCGAAATTTTCTTTTATTTATTTTGTTCCTTATGCTTCGGACCATCACATTTTTCTTCGCAAAAAATGGCAGGAATATCTGAATACTTTCACCTATGGTAGCTGGCACCTGTTGGTGCTTGATTTATGGATCTCAAGACTTGGTCGCAGTGGGTGGGTTTGCCAGTATTTATGGTGAAGTTGTTTGTAGTGGTTGTAGCGTGGCCTATCAATGTAAAGGCTGTAAAGTGCTGATGACTTTTTACGCTTGTTAACTTATTTGCAGCTCCATACCAGAAGGAGATATGGTGGCAGCCTATGACAGGAGATCGTGTGTTGGGAGGACTTAAGTGATAAAGTTTGAGTCCTTGTGTTCTGTAACTAGAAATACTAGTGTTTGGAAGTACTGGTCCAAGGGCTAGAACTTCTATGATCTTCATGCGGAAATCTTTAGTGACATTAACTTGCTTGATCAGTCCAACTGGAAGGCTGAAATGAAATTCAACTTTTATCTTGTTCTTTTATTAAATAGACGCATAAATCTAAATTTTGGTACTATGCACTTTTGCACGTTTTAGTCATTACTTTCCTGTCACTATCATTTTATTTGGATGGTAATGCACCTGTTTCTTGAGGTTGAGGGTTCCATCACTCTGATGACACTTTGTGTGCCCATTGCTTGCTTCTTGTGCACTTCTCACCCTTATGGAGCTTATTTGGCGCTTTGTGCATCCTGTCCAGCACTGGTTGCTGCATAAGAAAGAGTCATAACTTTCAAGTTGACTAGGTAACTCTTTTTGGAAGCTAGAGATGCGTGTACTGTGATAGACAAGAAAGTGCACCAAGTCGTAAGATGAGATTTCATTTGTGATTATGTTTCAGGTATATACTATACTAGTATCTCTTGAGATCAATTTGCTTAAAAATATATCTTTGGACCTAAGGGATTAGGCGACAATTTCATTCTCTTTCATCTTGAAGTAATAAATGAGTGTCAATTGGACAACTAGATGATGTTGTCACATGCAGCAGCCTAGGCCTTGCATTTAAATGGGTATTAAGAGGTGGGTTGACCATTAAAGTGTCTGGGTGGATGGATAGTCCTTGGGCAACAAAGACACTAGTTCCATTATATCTTCTACTTAGTTGTTGCAAGTATATTTTAACATAGTGGTTAGGATGGTTCTCTTAAATGTAAAAATATTATAACTTTCAACTCTTTTACTGTCTTTTGGAAATATCTGGTGTGAATACCCCTTAATAGTAAAAGTGCAAGAGTACTTTGTATGATTATATTTTCCTTTACAGCTTTTGGAGATAGAATGCAGCCAAAGATGCCAAAGATATCTATTAATGTCAATAACTTTGGATGATTAAAGTTATCTTCTGGGGAAACACTAATTGCTGTCTTCTTGGTGGTGTAGTTTAGCATTTTTTGGGGGGCCAATGCAGTATGGCAACCTTCCATGCATTTTGTACTATCCATGAACTGAACAGTTTAAATAATCAGGTTAACTGAGTAACTCTGTATGTGTTAGACAGGGTTGTTGGCGCACTGCACATATATAATAGGCAGTTGTCTTTATGCTTCCTATATGTGTTATAGTCTTATCGATATCATCTATATGTGGTACCTAAATCATGAGTGAGAAGGATAACTAACACTTGTAGCACTGATAATCCTGTTGAGTTTAAATTTGGTCCAATACAATTGCACTACTTTAATATCAATGCAAAAGTAATTACTCTCTCGAAATCATGATATGCGTGCATCATACTGATCCATTGTAGTATAATTTGTATTTTGTTATAATACATTGTCCAGAACAAAGTGTCTTAGAGAGTGTTCACTCTACTTGACCATATTCTATCAATTTATGTACATTATAATCTCTATGAGATATACATTATCTTTATGCAGTCATTTAAAGACTTCTGAGCAATTTTTTTATTATAATCTCTGTTTATTAGGATTTTTGGGATGCAATAACATGCTTCATGTGTCCCAGAAGCATGCATGAAATGAATAGCTAATGTAACTTGCTGCTGATAGACTGTCTTAAATCAGCATACTGCTTTGATATAAGCAAATTTTGTTTAGGTTCTACTTAAATTCTTTCCAACTTATCTCAGATTTCATCATTTCGTGAAAGTAAGACAGATGACAGAAGATTCTATATATTCTGTCCAACAAAGACACTTCACTTGAGGACTGATTTGAGCATAGATCGTGTGGCCTGGATTCAGGCTTTGATTTTAGCAACAAAAGAAACTTCAATATATAGAGGAATATCTTTCATGCAGAATGATGTATCGATTTCAACTGAAAAGCTTAGAGATCGAATGCAAGCTGAAGGATTAGATAAGTCACTCATCGAGGACTGCGAGCGGATTATGAATTCAGAGTTTTCCGAGTACCACAGACAACTGAAGCTTCGATATGAAGAGCACTTAAACTCTATTAGTACATTTCATCAACAGCTGGAGGTACTCGCATAAATTTAACTAAGGCATGGCTGTTTATTTTGATATCTTAGACTGACATGATATTTTTTGTTTTTGCTAGTTCACTGTAGTCATTCAGTCTACATTGATGTTATATGCTTTTTGTTGCTGTTTTACTTCGATGATTGTAGATCATTAAACTTGCTTGGATTAAAAAAAAATTCTGAAGAGTCCAGATCAGACTGTTCTTTGTTGTGGGTATAACATTCCAATGACATAATTGTATTCAATCATTAAAATTTAATTTTCAAGCTTGTCTTTTTAGATTGTTTAGATGAGAAAAGGCCAGCCATGCACGAGGCTCCTGCCTATGCAAGATATATGGAGGGTCAAAGATTGTAGCTTTACCTTCGCAAACAAAAAAGCTTTCTTAACCCTAGATTGTAAAGGAATAATCTTACCTTGACACAATTCACCCTCTGGTTTTTATTTCGATGACATTGATTACACTATTTGATGCCTGAATATGTCATAAATGACTATATGTCCATTGACTTTAGGTGCATGGTTCCTTATGATGCTCTAGCTTTGCAAATTGAACCTTATCTCTTACCATGTCCTAAAGGTCTGGATGGTCTAATATGCTTATTATCATGCAAAGTAAGGTAAAGTAATTACATTTCTTTGAAGTTATAGTTTGCTCTTTTATAGTTGCCTATGCCATAGAAAATTCAATAATTTCTTGAAAGGATTGGAATTTTGTATTTGGGTACTGTCTTGGTTGGACGAGTACATACTGTCAGTACTTAGTACACCGGTATGTACCAAAAAGGAAGGTAAAGTATGCTTATTATCATGCAAAGTGAGGTAAAGTAATTACATTTCTTTGAAGTTATAGTTTGCTCTTTTATAGTTGCCTCCATAGAAAATTCAATACTTTCTTGAAAGGATTGTAAATTTGTATTTGGGTACTGTATTGGTCGGACCAATACATACTGTCAGTACTTAGTACACTGGTATGTACCAAAAAGAAAGAAGAAGAAGTGTGAAACAGAAGGAAGACGAGAATGAGGTGAACGAAGAGGAGGAAGGGGGAAGATGGTGGAGGCAGAGGAAAGAAGAAGAGTAGGTAAGTGGAGTAAAAGGAGGAAGAACAGGAGGTGATGGAGGAAGAGACAGAAGAGGAAGGAAGAAGAGGAGGAAAGTGGATGAAGAGAAGGCAATGGAGGAAAAGGAGGATGAACAGGAGGCGATGGAGGAAGAGGTGGAAGACGAGGGAAGAAGAAGAGGTGGTGGAGGAAGAGGAGAAAGTGAACCCGAGGTCAGCGGTGCACGTTGGGCAGAAGGGAGGTAGCAGCGGCAGGTTGTGATTTCAGGTAGTAGTGATGGCTCAGAGAAGAGCTCGTGAATTGAAGCAGATATACTTTTATTTTTTTCAATTGACTGGATTGGATTGCCCGAAATTGGGGTGGTCCACATCTCAATTCAGGCTTGGACCAGTAACTACCAGTTGGTATGAGCTAAGTGGGCGAAACTGCAATGACTGCTTTCTTGTATAGTCCAGTCACTAGATCTTTATTTTCAATTTTGAGATTACTGTACAGGCATGTGGGTCATGTTCTATTTGTCCTTTGACTCTTTTGTGCCTTGGTGATTAATATTGTTCCCCATGCTAGTTATTATTTCTCCAGTTAGCTTGTCTATTAAAAATGAGCAGATTCATGGAAGGTAGACCTTTGTGAGAATTTGGTGAAACTGCTAAAAAGAAAGGTATACTAGCTAATTGTTCAGATGTTGTGGTCTTCCTTTAATGTCATGGAGAGCAACCGAGAATTTATGCTCTAATTTTTATGCATTTTTCCAGTTACCTTTATGTTTGTCTTTAGTTACTGTCAGTCAACCTGAGATAAATCGAACTGTCTGGTTAAGTAAATCATACATGGAAAAAGGCCAAATTGTCATCATGCAAATAACAAAATAGTATGATAATTGTGTTGGCTTCACGGAAATTGTGCCCAAGTTGGTGGTAATGTGGAAGCCCAATATAGATTGCATGGCCGCTCTGTGATGATGATGGAGCATCCACATGGCACATGAGAGGTTGAGCTTTGTCCATCGTGGTCATGCATTTGCCATATCATCACTATATCAAAGTTATGTTGCTTGGTAATATGTTTATGCCAACATGATGGAGAGCCATGACATGCTTGCTTTAGTAGAGATGATTGAAACCATTTGAAATTTTTTAGTATTTTAAATAGAAGGTACAATCAAGGTTTACAATTTCGATCTATGCTAGTATACTGACCAATGGTCGGTATGGTATGTACCAAGGCATAACGACGATACACTAGGGCGTACTGATCGTATGCCAAAAAAAATAAAATATAGCTCCAAAAATATCTGGAAAATAAAAAAAAAGTTAGATTAGGATTTTTAAGTTGGAAATAAATATAAATTTAGTATAATTTTAGCGAAAATAATCTAAATTATGAAAGAATAGTGACACGTTTTTTACGAGCTTTGAGGAGTAGCTTTGTGGTACGTTCTGAACCGTCATTCGATTAATATTTAATTATCTACAAAGAAATAATTTAAATTGTTAGATGTGAGTGAGAATGAGTCTGAGAGAGCTGAAGAGATTGAGAAAATAATATGAGTTGAAAAAAGACAGAGGAAAGGGTTTAAAAACCCTTCCCTAGGTTTAAATGGTCAATTTAACTATTTGAAATAGAGCGATCTCAACACTTGATTTGTAACAATCAAAATCCAATCATTACCGATTGGTACAGGTCAGGAATTGTTAGATTTCGATCGTTACCGCCAAGTACAGACCCTGTATCACTCGATACAAGATTAAGTTATGGTACCACCTGGTAAAGGGTGATTCATGTACTGGTCCCCTGTCGGACCAATATATACCGCCCATACCGAGTGGTACGGGTTGGTACTGCAAATCCTGGGTACAATAGTGAGTTTTAATGCATAGCTAACAGCATACTAATGGGATTCATGTTGGAGAGTGTATATGGTATGTTAACAGTATTTGTAAGGATATACATGTTCTTTTGAGCTTTGGAGGGGTATAGAGGATAATCTAACTCTGCCATGGTTACACAACAAATTTTCTTTTTTCTCATTGGTTTGAGGAAATGGTTTGTTTCTGAATATATTGTTTCTAAGGATCTTTATCTACATATGCAGGAAATTGATGTAGAAGATCTGGCAACTAGTGAAGGCCAATTGCAGTTAACTAAGTATGACTACTCCAGTTCTGGGCATGAAAAATATAATGGTACTTACCACTCTAGTTTTTGTCCGTGTCAATCCAAGAAATAGGACAACAACATATGCTTCTTTCAACCAGTACTCTTGTTTTTATTTTTTATTTTGTTTTGGTCATGTTTTAGATTATGTGTAATTTTGGGAGGTTTCTTACTAGCTGAAACTTTTGGGAAGAACAATAGAAAAAATTCATCTCATGCTGATGTCAAAGTAGGTTAAGTATCTGAGACCTGCATCTGTTTTCTCCCCTTTTTTATTTAATCTTTCTGCTTACATGGGTCTGTCGCAAAGTCCATCAGCCTTTAGTTGACTCGAACCATCATATTTCACTTGAATTCATGTGCGAAGCCCATTAATACTTTAACCCTTAATCACCTTGAACATGCTCTCTTTTTCATCCATCTTTCGTGTTGGAGGGTGGTAGGTATGTTGGCATTATATGTGATTATGTGGAATTTGGGCCCCTTTTTCTACTAGATTAAGCTTTTTGGGAGCACACAATTTGACCTTTTCTTTTTTATTTCCTATTTTCTTGCATCCATTGTTGGCTTAAGTTAACTTATTAGAGTGTAGCAACAAAGCTAACTGGTACTAGTGGCACTGTTCTTTCACTTCTTGTGGACAAAGTGGTGCTACTCTGATAAGTTCCAACTCTCTCTCTCTCTCTCTCTCTCTCTCACTCTCTCTCTCTCTCAGCTTTGACTATTACTAGACATGCAGATGACACCATTACAATATCAAGCAGCATATGTATGGTTGCTTTTATACTTCTCTAGCATATAATCTTTCTCATAATAACTTCCAATCATTATGCAACTTACTTTAATTGGTTGCATATACTATAGGAAAAATGATTTAGATTTGTATTGCTGACAACTTCTTTAATCATATGATCCTTCCTTGTCACATTTCTAGTTAAGTCATTCATTATTTGGTCAAATATGTTTGGAGAGCTAATGGTTCTTAATTAAAAAAACAATTGGGTAAATTAGGAATTAACTGTCATTTATCTAGAATCTGATGGAATAATTATAACATTAATTATTTGGATTTAGAAACTGAAAATTAAGATAATGTGTTTAACTCTATCAATTTAATAATAATTATCAAAATAAATTAAAGTAGTTGTGGTTTTTCATTTTTTGCCATACTTGAACTTTTGTTGTCATAAAAGTATATTTTAAATTTCTGTTTTCCTTCCTCATATCTGTCTATTCTGATCAGAGTACAGTACCACTGAATCATCTGATGATGTTGAAAAGCAAGAGCTTGATGAATTGTCGGATGAAGATGAGCTTTCCTTTTTTGACACAAATGAGTGCTTTGGTGATTCTGCAATTACCTGTGCTTCTAAAGTAACAGCCTCAAATGATTTTGATAGGATTTCTGTAATGGAGGATAACCATTTTGATTCAAAGATAATGGATGTTGAGTCACAGCTTGAATATCAGAACATGCTGCTACATATTAGGTGGCGGAAGAAATTACCGGACCCTATTGAGAAGGAGAAAAGTGTTAGCCTTTGGTCAATGATCAAAGATAATGTTGGAAAGGATCTTACAAGAGTATGCCTTCCTGTTTACTTTAATGAACCGTTGTCTTCACTTCAGAAATGCTTTGAAGACTTGGAGTACTCATATCTATTGGATCAAGCATATGAATATGGGAAAAAGGTAGTGCATTACATCCACCTGTCCTTGGAATGAAGTTTTTGTGTTTCTGGATTTTCATATATATTTCAATAATATAAGAGAAATAAGCAAATCCATCCATGAATTCTTTCATTTATTTAGATTGTTTTATCTTTTATCAAAGATATATATGGAAAAGTTCTGCTGCTTTACCTTTCTTGAACAAAAATGTGGTAGGTGCAGAAAACTCTATACCGAACTTTATCAGTGTCTTTGTTGATGGGTGAAAAATGGTTTTGATATTGCAAATTCTTATAACTCTTATTTGTTCATTTTTATTGTTTGCTATTGGACTTTTCACTAGAATATTTTTTTGCAGATTTGAATTTCTAAGAAGAATAATTGCTCAGTATCAACTTTGTATTTGGTAGGATTATGACCGAAAATATAAAATGCGACATTAGACAGGACATGAGAAAAATAAAAGGTATAATTAAAACAAATGTGTGATCATAGTATGTCCTTCAGGTTCCAAAGAAAATTATAGTAGATAGGTCATAGGTGGAGGGCTAGTGATGATTAAAGATCAGAATATCGGTTGTTAACAAAACAATATAAAGTAAGTTAATGTTGCCGAGGAGGAGGATGCATGGGATTATTATAAGCATAGAGTAAATAGTGAAAAATTAGATTGAGGATAAAGTAAATTTGTTTAACATGTTATGCCCAAGGAAGACTTATAGATGAGCTTACTGAATAACATGTATTAATTAGGATTTATGGTGCAAGGATAGCTAGAAGATGATCTAAGGAGACTTTATTGGAAATAAAAAAGTAATTTGATAGCTGTTAGTTTGATCAAAGATATTGTCTTCAACAGAGATCAATATGGTAATAAATGCATTCCCAAGGGATTTGAACATTATGGCTTGTCTTTTCATTGTAATGATTATTTCAGATAGATCATTAATATAGTTCTTCGGAGGGTCATATTAATACTGTTCTTTACATCACAAAAGTTTCCCAATTGAAACATATTAGTAGTAGTCTTTGACAAAGACTTTTGTTGGTGAAGTTTTCTTGAACAGAATTGCTGTTGGAATGACAATTCATGTATTCTTTACATTATAAGATTTGCTCTTATGTATTGTTGATAAATATAGTTCTTTTGATCTAGAATTTCAAAATTTTCCATCCAGTGGCTCAAAATATTGCAGTCTTGCTAGCAGTTGCAGATGAGCTGATGTTTTCATACACGAGGTTGCTAGATATAGTGAAGCTTTTAATGGTGCAGTTTTAAGGATCCTTGTTAGACATGTTATAAGATCTGAAAATAAAGATCTTTTTCAATACTAGCACCTTGTTCCCTTGCATAGTATCAAGTATTTGTTGGAGAAAATTTGGAATTTATTCTCTACACTCTCTAGTGTTTGTCTTTTTACAAGGCCATCTCTAAGTTCAGCCTCAAGCTTCTGGTTAGTTTACTGCCAAAAGATTAAAGTGAATATACTGTATCATCATGCTAGTTAGTCTATCCATGGTTCGTCTAACAGCATTTAGTTACATGACCCTTGGTAAGTGAAACCATGATAATCTAACTTGTGAAATGTGATAATCTGTAGTGTTTGTCTTTTTACAAGGCCATCTCTAAGATCAGCCTCAAGCTTCTGGTTAGTTTACTGCCAAAAGATTAAAGTGAATATACTGCATCATCATGCTAGTTAGTCTATCCATGGTTCGTCTAACAGCATTTAGTTACATGACCCTTGGTAAGTGAAACCATGATAATCTAACTTGTGAAATGTGATAAATTTTCTATGATCTTTAGAAAGATCAATCTAGATATTTTCTGGGGTTTAAAGTTTTTGGCCTTTTGCTTTTCTGGTAGCATAGAGGCTTCTGAGGAAACCCAATCAATCCAGGGTAACATGTAAAAGCACTGCTCAAGTAAAGCTCACTAAAAATTGTCTGATCTAGTTCTTTTTTTTGCCTGGAGTTTAAAGTCATTTGTGTATCTGCTAATAAGAGACCTTTGAGGACAAGTATCAGAAGAGGAATAAAACATAAAACCAACTAAGTAGAACTTGATAGAGAATTTTGTGTGCATGTAAGCTTCCATGCTAAATGAAATTTGGAGTATAGAAATTTAACCTGGGATTAAAACCATCAAGATATTCACATCTAATAAGATGTGCCTGCAAGGGAACAGCTGATCTACAAAATTGTTTGTCCTTGTGAGCTGATCACCTGTAATAGTCAAGCAATTGTTTAGCACTGTGCGTGATGATGAGATTGAAGGATCAAAAATATAAAATAACCTACTATAGCATCTCATAGAGAAAGAATATTAATGGTTGAATATTTGGAACATAAGGGATTGGGGATTCCAGAATGAAAAGGTATATTGCTAAGGTTAACTAGAAATGACACTACCAAATATGAAACCAGAAGTAGGTGTACAGCCTTAAGTTAAAAAATGATGATTAGGCCTCAAAGAAAATTCACCAAACGCATATACTAATGTTAAATCAATACCTGATTCAGATGTGTAAACTACACATTTGCAATATGTGATATCTGTGATATAAGTAATATATGCTTTTTTGGTCTTAGTTTGTGAAGTCCATGTACATAAGATAAATGATTATGGGAAATGTACCATTTGTTATGTTTGTTCTTTTTCCTGAGTAAATAAAAACTGATAATGATTCTCTACTACAAAAATTGGAGTTCCATCCTGAAATGGATTTGTAACATGTGCTGTCTGCACTAAGTTTAAAAGATTAAAATCCTAACCTGTATGAACCTGTAGGTAAGATGGTATTTACATGGCTTGTAACTGCAAAGTTCTTGATTAACCTAACATGTTTTTCTTATGCTGAACTTTTGTATTTAGGGGAACAGTCTTATGAGAATTCTGAATGTAGCTGCCTTTGCAGTCTCTGGATATTCTTCTAGTGATGGTCGTCTTTGCAAACCTTTCAATCCTTTGTTAGGAGAAACATATGAAGCAGACTACCCTGAAAAAGGAGTCCGCTTCTTTGCTGAAAAGGTAGGTTTCGGGACTATGATGTAAAGTTCAAGCATTCATCTCATTGCTTTAATATGCAGCACTATATCTTCATCAATTATATGAGTTTTATCAATCATCAAGATATTATCCAGGCTAACAACAGAGTTCTACATAAGAAAACTAAAATCATGCAAGAAAAAAAAGCTCATTTGTTATGTTTACAACATGTAACTATCAATGTGGACCACTAGTAACTCTGTTGCATTTCTGATTTGTACCTTTTTGAAGGAAAACATAGATTACATATAAGATTCATGAGAGTATATACAGTTATTTTTTAGAGTAATGAATAGTCTTGATTGCAAAATTAACAAACTTGGAGGGGATACAAGCATTGTTTACGAGAATACAATTGCGATTTGGAGAATTGGTCAGCTTGGATTAGCATGATTGACATTGTTTGAGAATTAGCAAAAGAAGACAAATTTTATAAAAATAAAAATATTATATGCTAAAAGGTTCCTTGACATTCATATTTTACTAAATATCTAACTCCGTTATTAAACATGGAATTAAAATACAAAAGACAAGTAGCAATGAAATACATTTAAATATAAACATATTGAAATTATTTAATACCATGAACTACGTAAGTGAGTTAGTAGTATTACTATTTTCTTAAAAAAAAGGTGGAATAGGATCCATCATGTTTACGTTTTTAATTTGTAAATAAGGGAAAATTCAAGTTGTCTGGGAGAAAGAGTATAAGGAGTTGCAGACAGTCGACTAGAGTAAAAGTTCCTTCGACTAGAGTAAAGTGTCCCCAAAATGTTACAGTATACTCATTAAAAATAGAAGAAAAGAAACCCAAAGCATAGAGTTAACTTTGTGTATTGCAATGGTTTCTGCTCACAACTTCATCAACATCCGTTGAATGATCAGGAAAATGATTTCCAGGCTTCTTTCTTTCTGATACCAACAACACCAAGCTATGGTGAGGTCTCTAGTTATTCACTAATGCTTGTTTCTTATTCTATTCTTTTTCTTAGAAACCCTCTTCATCCATCTCAGCATCACACTATTTCTTTTTTTTATTTATTAACTACTTAACATTCTAATACTGTAATACATAAAATAGAGCAGTCTTGCAATTTATTATCTTAAGAAGCACACAATGATCACAAAAATCTGGTCCTGATAACATCACTCTTTGATTATGTGACCAATATCTTCTACAGTCTATTCTTTTGAAGATTAGATTTAAGATTTTGAATTTTTTGCATTGGAGAATTATTTTGTCTATGTTGTTAATTAACTAAATTTGTGGTTTGCAAATTCAATTATATATTTCACCATCCTTCAAATACTACATCTTGTAAATCTGGTACATTTTGTGCTATTCAACTTTGCTGGTGTCGCTCTAGCCTTAGCTTTGACTGACAGTGTAGGCATGTTATAAGTGGAGCATGGTATCTTTAGCTTAAGGCAAAGAATTGAGGTAAAACTTGTGGGTGAGACAGGAAGCTATATTCTCCTCTCTGGCAAACACTTTAGACTTGCAACAAGATGGAGTCTTCTGCTTTGCTTAGGTGTGTCTTCTCTTGTCCGTTACTGACACAACATAGGAAAGGTATGCAGACAATTGAGATGTTGGGGTGGAGCACTAACTGAGCTTGCTGGAGTTGAGTAATCCATTTTGAATACCTTAGTCGAAGGAATTTAAATATTTCTCCCTGATAAGTTCTGCCCCATTATGTAGGTCAATTCAATTCACCCATGGTTGACACCCTAGTGTCTGGTTATGGTCTTGGTCTTAGTAGTGATTTAACTCATCACATTTTTTGCCTAGTACAGACAAAATGGATTAAAACTTAGAATTTATGTTGTGACAGTTTCAGGGGCTTATGCGTCTGCATGTTAACTGCTCTTTTGAACTATCAATTAATTTATAATATGTATAAGATCTGTTAATTGTTTCTGACTTGTGAACCAGAACCGTTGCTGATTTGGAAGGAGCATGTTTAGCAATTATTTTACTCAAGAAAAAAAAAAGTAGATGAAAATTTTGAGTATGTACTTGTGTGCAAATATTCTTCTGAGAAAAAAATCTAGCAGCAGAAGTGTTGCAACATTTGGATCTTCAACTTTTCACAAGCAACTTACTGGATTCACACAACATTGTTGTTCTTTGCTTCCATCAGTCATATTAGCATGTGTTGTATTTGGTATCATGAATATTTTACTCAAGTATGGAATCATGATATGGTGCTTGGCAAGTTTTTTACTTGATAAAAAAATTGGCAAAAAAGTCTTATATCATTTATATGTGAATATTCATCTGTTAAGAAAAAAATCTAGCAACAGAAGTATTTGAAATTTGGATCTTTTTACATTTTAGAAGAAACTTAACTTGATTCACCCAACAGTTACTTGCTTATGGAAATGGGCATGACGTGGCATTCTTTGTTTCCCTCAGAATATTAGGATGTGTTGCCTTTGGAATCACTATTCAAACTCTCAGAATTTCATATGTTATTGAAATTTATCTTGAAACAAAATCTAGATATTTTCCCACATCAAGGGTTAAATAAAAATCATCTGGTAGAACTTTTTTAACTTGTTCACATTATGCTTGCTTATTTATTTATGAATTTGGTTAATTTATAAGATGCACCATTGTTTCATCCCATCCCTCATTTGATGTTTTGGTTTCATCTTTCAAATTAGCCAACACAAACATGTGTGCCTAATTCCATGTACGACTTTATTTGATGTTATTTATAAGAAAATGCCTGAAAATGAGGTTGCTCACTAAACTTACTAGGTTAGTCACCATCCTATGCTCATCGCCTGCCATTGTGAAGGCAGAGGTTGGAAATTCTGGGGAGACAGCAACCTCAGGAGTAAATTTTGGGGGCAATCCATACAACTAGATCCTGTTGGTGTATTGGCGTTGGAATTTGATGATGGTGAAATTTTTCAATGGAGCAAGGTATGTTCCACGATGCAAAATCATTTTCAAGATCATATTCTTCTGTAAACAATATAGATCCATGTTACCTTGTCAAACATGTTCACAAGTTTTGAAATTTACTTTTATCTCTAAAATATTGTACGTTTCTCTTGTCATGCCATCCTACACAAGCTTTGCAAACTACTCATCATCATGAGAAAAGTAATAATACTTTACTGGCCTGTCAAATAAGTTATCTGGTTTCCTGTTTAGGTCACAACAACCATCTATAACCTAATCCTCGGTAAGGTATACTGTAATCACCATGGTACAATGAACATCTTGGGCAACCAGCAATATTCTTGTAAATTGAAGTTCAAAGAGCAGTCACTCCTTGACCGCAACCCTCGCCAGGTAAGGAATGAGATTTTGCTGCATATGATCCAGGCTTATCAAGTTCTTCTAGTGACTGGGGCCACATTCTTCCACAAAGGTGCAAGGCTTTGTTGAGGATATTAAGGGAACAAAAGTTGCTACTTTGTTAGGAAAATGGGATCACAGCATGTACTACTCACTGAGTGACAAAATCTTGAAGTCCAAGGGCTCTGTTTTGACAGAAAATTCAGCGTTGTTATGGAAAAGGAATAAACCTCCAATTGATCCCACTCGATACAATTTGACATCATTCGCTATTACACTAAACGAGCTGACATCAGAACTGACGGTAGATATCACATGCAATTTTCTTGTTAAATATCTGTTTGTCTTTTCCTTTTGTGCTGATTGGGTGTATCTGATCATGGACTAAGGAAAAACTTCCACCTACTGATTCAAGACTCCGGCCAGATCAGCGATATCTTGAGAATGGGGAGTATGAAAAGGCAAATGCAGAAAAACTACGATTGGAGAATAGGCAACGGATGGTAATATTCCATAGTTTTCTTAAGCTTATACAGTCATATGAATGAGTCTTTGCTGTTTCTTAATCTCTCAATTACTGGGAATTTGACTGTTATCTTTTATGACATGCCATCCAGCTTTATGAGGATTTTTTTTTCCGGCCCAATTCTATGTAAAACGTTTTGACTGCAAGGCTTTCCCTTCTTCCACTAATTGCTTGCTGATAAGACTCCCAACGCTAATTGCCTGGAACTTACCTACAATAAATGTACGAGTTCCTGAGAGTTGAAGTGGTTTCATGTACAAAATGCATTGTGTTCATAGGCACCGTGTTCATTGAGTTCCGGAAGTTTTAAGTGTAGTGTTAAAACATTGGCACAACATTCGCGGTACATTTTATGTTTCCATGCAGTCAAGGAAGTTGCAGGAGAACGGGTGGAAGCCAAGATGGTTTCGAAGGGATAGCGAGCACGAGACGTTCCATTACATAGGTGGATACTGGGAAGCAAGGGAGAAGAACAAATGGGAAGATTGCATGGACATATTTGGTGAGTTCCCCAATGATGCGATGGTTGTACCCTAGCAAGAACGCAGCAATCAGGTTGGTGTCATGTGCTGTTCAATTCACTTGCTTCAGATACAGCACTTACGTGTAGCACAAATCTGCAGATGGCTTGTGAACTTTGTGTGCCAATGGAGATGCTGATTCGGAGTATGCTTATATGTAACTGCTTATTCTTTGGTTGTTTGATTTTGTCATTCAGTTGAGAACAAGCGGACATTCTTTGTAAATCAATTATCTCATCTTATTGCTCCTTTGTGATTAGCACAATTCAATGTTCCATGGCGATCATGCTAAAATATCTTGAAGCTACCTAATACTCCGTTATTTGGTCTTTCTACATTTTGACTGGTATGTCCTCTGCCAGTAAAATCTATGTTATCTGAGATGAAAATAACCAACGAAAGCTCCTTGCGTGGTCCTGTTGATGACTTCTATCCGGATGGGTTTCTTTCATTGCTGCAGTCTAATGCAGAAGTTGACACAGATCTGTAAAGAGAATCCCCCGATGACAGGTAGAAGAAGAATGCCTCCAGATCTTGTCCAAGCAGTCATGGGGGTGCTCCAAAGCCGTCCGCACTCTGCCAGCTATACCCTCACATGCCGTTGTCTCTCGCTCTTCCTCGCCTTATAAGTACCGCCTGCACACCACACCCGAGCCACCCACCCGGAACACTCGGCACAGTGAGGCCATGGCCGCCACCAAGCTCTCGACCTCGGTCGCCTTCTTCCTCGCGCTCAGCCTCCTCTTCCTCACTCTCACCAACGTCCGTGGCTTGTGCCCTATGCCTAGGCCGCCACCGATCGTGAGGCCGCCACCGATCGTGAGGCCGCCACCGATCGTGATGCCGCCACCGCCCAGTGTTAAATGCCCCGTCGACACCCTCAAGTTTGCCGTCTGCGCCAACGTGCTCAGCGGCTTGATCAGCTTCGAGATCGGCACGCCGCCGAAGGAGCCCTGCTGCAGTCTACTGGGAGGGCTCGCCGACGCCGAGGCCGCCCTCTGCCTGTGCACCGCCCTCAAGGCCAACGTCCTCGGCCTCAACCTTAACATACCCATCAGCCTCAGCCTGCTCGTGAACTACTGTGGCAATGGCGTGCCCGCCGGCTTCCAGTGCCCTTAGAAACGTCTCTCAGTCTTCCTGTCAAGTGAATCTTCGTAAGCATTTCTTGTTGCCGTATCTGTTCCTAACCATCTACTCTGGTGTGGCTTTCTTTGTTCTCTTTGCATGTTATCTCAGCAAGCATGTCGCTTGTGATGCATGCGGACTGTGACTCGTGCTTGGTGTGGTAGTGTATTCTGCTTCGTGTTCAAGTGAACGCTCAAGTGTAATAAGACTTGTGCTTCGTTTCATGAAGCTATCTTGTTTCTGTGATTTATACGTGGGAACGAGCTAACTTTGTACGCGTATAAACTTATGGTAAACAAGATATAAGCTAATTAATTTGCATAAAATTATCTATAAATTCATGCAAATAATAGTATAAATGCAGGACTCTCAATGATATGATTTGACTTAACTAAATATAATAATATAAAATTATAAATAAAAATTTATATAATCTTAACTTAACTAAACATATGACCTTTTTTTTCCTATCTCAACGAGGATAAAAGATCCACGTAGTCAAGACTTTATCATTTTATTATTACTCTTATTACTCTTGTGAGATCAAAAAGCTTACTAATGTGAACCACTTACGAATAAAGTAATTATTAAGATCACTATATTGCAAGGGGTGTAAACGATTTCTCACACAAATGTCATATAAGGTAGAACAAATATTAATAAAGATCATAATTAATTATTATTAAATTTAATTATGCATAATGCATTGCAATTTAGTTCCAAAGATTCTGAGTAAGTTATCATCTTTTCCTTAGCATTTTGGAGGCCACATATTTTTGCATGCAATTCATCTTGTGTACAAGTACTGCAAAGAGTGAATCAAAGAGGAACACACGTCCAGAAAAGAAAAGCACCAAGGAATCCAACAAAAATTGCCCTACAAAGGAGTGCAGGAAGATAGCTATCTAGGGTTTGATATCCGAAAATTTTTCGGAAGGATGGTAATGCTTCAAACTGCTAGAGAGGAGGAATAACAGAGAAGAAGAGAGAGGTGGAGGAATTAAAACTTGTATTTGAAGATGCATTACATTGTCATGTACTTCATAAAGATGCCAAACCAAGAGTTGGGTTCGTAGGTTACGGATAAGAACCAAAATCTTGAACCAATTAGTAATCCTCCGTCAACTCAAACTTTCCTCACACCTAATTTCTTTGGTTTGTGTATAAACAACTTTGAGAGAGAGAGAGAGAGAGAGGTGCGCTTTTGACAGTATTAGAGAGAGAGAAAGAGAGAGGTGCCGGCATCTGAGATTGGCATTCAGAGGAATGACCAACTCTTCGCGCAAGAGGCACCATGAGAATAGACAAACTTGGAAGAATGTGAAACGCACAAAGGTTGGGATGGCTGAGTTTGAGCTACGGCTCAACGTTGACAACTATATTTGATGGTGCTCAAGGCAAGCGAGGCGCTTGGTAAAGGATAAGACCATCCAAGGTGGAATGAGTTGCTCAACGACCAAAAGAGTTATGCAAAGCTCACAGAGGTGAGGGGAATTGCTAGCTTGAAGAATTTGGTACTCATACATGGGCTTGTATGCGGACGATGGAATGTTCGTGGCCATCCCAAGGCGACCGAAACTCGGCGCCATGGAGCATTGAAACTTTCTCTTCGGCATGCGAAGGATACGTCCATAGGAGGCTGAATGGTGCAACTAGTTCAGCATGTTGCTAGGCCTTGAGGGGTGCAGCGGGGGCTGTATTGACGTGGAGTCGCAATCTAGTAAGTGTGTTTGCAAGAGGCAGAACAATGCATAATTTGTTCAGCAGATCAGAGTAGTCCAAGGGGATGGTGGTCTCCGAAACGAAGAGAGATGTTGCTCCAATGGGACAGCTATCCAGGAGGGATAAGTCCCGGCTCTCCAGAGGGAGAATCATGTGGGATGAACCTCATAAGTTGAGGAGGAGTACCTCAACAAACAACAACTCCACGAAGCTCAATGGACTGAGCAAGCGGCGAGGAGTCGTCGCATGATCTCGCTTGAGAGAATGCATTGGTGGATGCATTGCAAGATCAAGTGGGGGAGTGACCCAAAGCAACACAAATGAAGGCACACTTAGAGTCGATACGAAGATCGGACTCAAGGGAGGGTTGACCCGTGAAATGGTGGGCGCGAGGGCCACCATCAACTCAATACAAAAACGAGGAGCGGAGCAACTTGGGTGTAACTTGGCGAAGTACCCAAGCCGTATGAAGGGAGCCAGCATAGAAGATGGAACATAGAGCAGAGGCATTGTGCTTTCCTTGGACAGAGGTCAAGGACATGAACTCTTGCAGAGGCAAGAGCATGATCATGTTGTTCCATGGGTCATTCATTCTAACGGAGCTGACTCATCTTGCACGGTGCCAAAGACGATGGGAGCTTCTGGGCACATACACTTTATCTCGAAGGAGCATTTGATGGAGGAACTAAGGCGACTCAATTTGCGGAGGCGAAGTTGGGTTTAGAAAGCCTTAGTACGGGGCAAGAGGACGCAGAGGCGGGTACTCTTGAAGAATATGCCACAGTATTGTCATTCAAGTTGCTATAAAGGAGGTTGTGCGCAGCGAAGATTGTGCTGGTAGGGGTAGAGGCCCAGGATCCAGACAATGGTGTACTAATTGCAGCGAAGTCGAGGGACTTTGGAGCTACTAGGCGACGGACCGTCCTAGAACGGTGCTTCATCTTGGTGTGACCCAAGAGTGGGTGGATGAAGATCGATTGTCAAAGGAGCGAACAAAATCGAAGGTGGAAGAGACCCTGCGATGTATTGGTAGAGGCCACACATGAAGGGTTCACAATTCGAGTTCATCCCACAAGGATCAGAATGCAATAGAGATGTCACTAGGAGGCGACATGGTGCAGCGGATCATGGTGGAGCATTCGTAATGGCAATGCGATTCACACAACCTCGCCCTGTGAGGGACTAGATCATCTGGAGGTATGATGGGGGAGCTATGGAAGCTCCACCCGGTGAACAACACTGCGGCAGAAGAAGGGCTATGGATTCAAGGAGTGAAGGCCATGGTATGCATGAGGCGGGTCTTCCGTCGTGCATCGAATTTTGCATCGGATGAAAGCCTTGGTCATCGGCGATATGAAACTGCATGTTCCACCAAGGGAAAAGTTGAATACAAGTACCGGTGGAGTCCCATGGGAGGGACTTGATCATCTGATGGTATGATCGAAGCAAGCGGAGAGAGTGGACTGCTCCAAAGCTCATATTCGCTAAGGGGCCCGACAAGTCGAGAACAAG
The DNA here is from genome assembly GCA_900464855.2 of Musa schizocarpa. NCBI lineage: Eukaryota > Viridiplantae > Streptophyta > Magnoliopsida > Zingiberales > Musaceae > Musa > Musa schizocarpa. Next base: position 45,065,066 of record LS990919.1, read on the forward strand.
GTCGAAATAGCGAACATTGCTACCAAGGAAGCTAAGGAGAACAGAATCGGTGCAAACCCTACAAGCGTGATGGCGAGGCCGTGCATGGGAGTTGCAGTCTGTTTTTCCATCAACCAAAGGGTCTTTGCTTGGAGAACACAAAGGTGTTGTTGGGGGGGTCGAAGGGACGAGGAAGCGGCTGCGAGTCCAGAGGGACTTAGTTACCCAAAATCAAGTATAAGTTAGAATGGAGGTGGACTCGAGGAGGAGTACCACAGAGGGCATCTCGATTGTGAAGAAAAGGGATCAGATCTTGAAGTCAGCGGATAGTAGAGCCATGGGCATGGCAAAGCTTATGGTATGCAGAGGCGGGGACTTAGTGAAAGTCATTGATCCCTTGCTCTCATGGAGGAGAGCTTGAGGTAAATGAAAGGGGCGAGGAGGTGGAGCATCTGACAAGGCAAACCAAGCAACAGAAATTTGAAGGCGAGAGGCCAAGGAACTTCGTAAAGACCGGTGTCAATGAGTTTCTCATCAAGATAGCCGAAAGTGAAGGACTTGGTCATGCAAGAGTGCCACGACCAAGAAACGAAGAAGTCGATGCTGTGGTCTTTGGACCTTCGCTACTTAGGGGAGTAGGCGGCAGAGTTGATGGAGAAGGCGGTACAATCGAAGGTGACCAAACCTATTAGAGAATTACTCCAAGTTGGGGTGAAAACTTCGCGCATTCGGAAGTTCAATGGTATTGAGAAAGTGAATCACGGTAGCTAACTCAACTAAAGGAGTACAAACACTTCAAAGTGCTTCCGAAGTGTGACAAAAAAGAGCAAACGAAGGCCGATAAGAACTTCGATGCATGGAGTACAACCTCGAGGAGGCGGAAGTCAAGTCAAGTAACCTTTGCCTTCTCAACCCTTAAGAAAAAATGAAACCGAAAGTACCCCAATTCTCTTATCTATCCAGCGGAGGAGCTTTGCAAAAAGTTCAAAGACCCTTCGGAGATAATGGAAGACAATAGTTGTCAAATCCTCACCAATGGTGATCGGTGTTCTTGAGAGTAGATTGTCCGCTTCATTTCCCAACGAAATGCCAATCGAAAAAGCGGAAGTGATGCGAACCTACTTGGATGTGACAACTAAGTGAAAAGAAGAGTCAATGAGCAAATTTTGTGGAGGAAGGACCCAAATCTTCAAAAGTTTGTGAGGCGATGCTCGTTAAAAGCTCCAACAAGCATCCACCCAGATTCAAGCGGCATGAGGCATTTGAGAGGCTTGCAGTAAGGATGGTCTTTTCCTTCATTTTGAAGGATCCGCGGAATCAACAAGGATCAACACAACTCCGCCAACCCCACAGGGGGAGTTAGTCATTGGTGAGTTGAAGCGATATATGGCGGATCAAAAGGTTCAACGACTTCGAAAACAACTGGTGGAAGCGGTTGGGAGCCAAGGGGACGATTAAAGCTAGAGCAGAAGATTGAAGACTTCAAGAGAGGCAAGGAGTTGCGGTGTCGACAAAGGCTTGACGAGGGCGTCGAAGGAATAAGTGGGGGAGAATGTCACGGACAAACTTCTAAACATGGTGTTTGATGTAATGCTTATGTATGTCCATGTCTTTTGGTATGTCCATGCTTTATACAACATGTAGGGGGGACGCCAAAGACTTGATAGTCCCATTTTAGTTGGATCGGTGGCGCTTTTAGGCTTGTAAATAAAGGTTGTGTCATGTGGACGCGTGTGAGAGATTTTTTACCAGAATGGATCATTTTACCCTTTGTTGTGCAACTGTTCAGAGCTTGTAAAGTTTGTTTGTAATTTGCATTGTCTATAAAGTGTTTTTCGGAGATGTTTGCTTGTGGATCCCGAGTGGGGCCTTTTCTCTGTCCTGTTCTCTCTTTTGTGGGACCTAAGGGACCATGGGAGGCTTCAGGGAGGCTGACCTTTGCGGACGGACACGCAAGGGTGCCGCACGACTTAGGCAAAACCAGCTAAGTCCGTGACAAGGCGATGGATCGAATGTAGGTTGTTAATGGTCATTGATGCTCCGAATAATCGGTCTGTATGCTTCGGATGGCGCAAGTTGACCTGTATGGTTCTGTGCAATATGGTACCATCTTATATAATCCTGGGTAGTGCGGTTACGACTGTGCATCACTACTGAGTCTGCTATGTCACTTCGAGGTCATACCGTATACAGGTGCTACATCGACTTCGAGGTGCCACGTCAATTGCTACTGTAAGGGTGGTACTAGAATATTCATTATCATTTTCTCCAAGGTGCCTTTAGGCAAGTGCGATCCATCATGGTAGGTCTTCTATTCCAAGCTATACAACCCGAGCACTTGTTCCACCGTGAAGGGTCTCCCTTGGCCGAGTTGTTGAATCTTGGATTTGATGATGAAATCAATTGATAAAGTTATGATCTAATGAGAGTTTGAGTGATGCAAGACTAACTTCGATCATAGAAAGACAAATCAATTAAAGTAGGAAGAATCAAATGTTGGGCCAGAATGGAGCATGTTAGAGATTGAACGTTGAACTAAAGGATTGGTCGACATGCTAGAAGATAGACTTCATGTTGTGAGTTCGAGTATCGGGTCAAAAGGATCAAACATTATGCCAAGAAAATCAGATGTTATGAGAGGTCAATATACCAATAGATTAGGCAATACGCTGAAAGAGAAAACGATATACCAAAAGATCGGACGAAGTGTCGGATGAACCAATGACATGCTAGACAACATAGGATTCATGTTTGTAATTATGTGTATTTTGATCGAAATAGTTTAAGTTATAACTAAGTTAGTTTTAGGTATAACTATGCTAACTCAATTAGGGATCTATTGGGCATGAATCAGGGTTGATTTGGGCCTATTGGAATGCCCATTCAATGACCAATAATTGGGTCAGGTAGTGGTACCACCAGACCAAGTGGTGGAACCGCCTATGAGCTAGAACATATGAAGTGTATGTTTTCTGGAAGACTTGGCGGTGGTACTAATAGTGCACAGAGTGGCAAGCAATGGTACTACCCAGTGTAGGCGATGGTACCATCGATACTTGAAAAACCAGAGATTAAATTTTTGGCTCTATTTTTGAAGTCATTTGGGGTCTATAAATACCCTACTTCTTCATGCTTGGGATAGAAAGAAAAAAAGTAAAAATGAGAAAGAATTATTGAAGAAAAAAGAGTTGTATTCTCTCTTGAGTTATTAAGTCTCTTCTTCCTAGAGTTAGAAGTTTCTTAGAAACTTAGAAACGAGCGAGGTCTAATTGTAAAATATAAGTATAAAGGTTCTCTTTTAAGCATGTGAAAAAGAGAAAGAGTTATAATAAAGATAGTTGATCTGCGCTTTTCAAACAAAGATTGTTAGTGAAAGCAGGTGGCCTCGACGGAAGAGGAATCGGGAGTGAATGTATATCGTAATGATTAAACCACTATAAATTTGGTTTATATTTTCTCTTATGTTTTTCATTCCTATTACAAACTGATTTAGAATCTCCGATTTTGATAATGAAATTAATTGATGAAGTTAAGATCTAATATATATTTGAGTGATGCAAGACTAACCTCGATCAAGGAAAGGCAATTCGATTAAATAGGAAGAATCATACGTTGGGCCGAAGTAGAACATATTAGAAGATTGGATGTCAAGTCGGAGGAATGGTCGACGTGCCGGAAAAACTTCGTGCCATAAGTCTAGGCATCGAGTCGAAGGATCAGACATTGCACCAAGGAGATTGGAAGTTACGGGAGTCAACATACTGATTGGGTAATACACTGAAAGAGATAACTATACGTCGAAGGATTGGACGAACTAATGACATGTCAGACAATATAAGATTCATGCTTGTAAACGTGTGTCTAGATCGAGTTAGTTAGGTCTAATTGAGTTAATTTTAGGTCTAATTAGAGGCCAATTGGGCTTGAATCAAGGCTGAATATGGCCTATTGTTTGGCTTATTCAGTGATCTATAGTAAGGTCTGACAGTGATATCACCCAGATTAGGCGGTGGTACTACCTAAACACAGTCTCCTAAATTATGTCAAGCGATGGTACCATCAAACTGGACAGTGATACCGCCCAGTGTTAGTATCAAAGTGGACAGTGGTACCACCCGGTGTCAGAATGATAGGCGATGGTATCGCCAGTTATCAGTCTGGCAAGCGGTGCTACCACCAATACCTTGAAAATTCGGGATGAGATCATTTTGGCTCCAAATTTAAAGCCATTGGGGCTTATAAATATCACACTCTTTCCGGCATAAAGAGCACAAAAAGTAGAACCAAAATTCTATGATTCTAAGGTTGTAAACCATGTTAGAAAGTTGAGTTCCCACCTCCATATGCTTAAAAGCTGTTTTAAGGGAGAGTGTGAGGGAATACTTGTAATAGAGGGGTGTAAAGGTTCTCTTCTAAATATGTGAAAAGGGGAAAGAGTTGTAATGGTAGTTGATCTTTGCCCATTGGAAAGAAGATTGGTAATAGAAGCTATTGGCCTCGAGTGAAGAGGAATCGAGAGTGGATGTATGTCACGATGATCGAACCACTATAAATCTAGTGTGCTCTTTTCCTTTGCTGCTTATTTTTATTGCTTACTTAGTTGCTCACTTCACTTTACATTTACTCTAAATCAAGCTTAAACACTTTCTGATATGGGCTTTATCGAAATGATTTTTTTACATTGAATAAGTTTTCAAATTGATATAATTTTTACATAAGCATTAATTCACCCCCCCCCTCCTTATTAGTGTCGATTTTGGTCCTAACAACTTGCTTGCTAATCTTATGCATGTTTTAAGTTAAACGTACTTTTTATATGGGTTTGATCGAAAGAGTTTTCAAATTAATTTAATATTTTGAAAGTACGAATTCACCCTCCACCCTCTTAATGCCTTTATGATCATAACTATCAGAGTCAAGTTCTCTTAGTTGGTTTAACACCCAAGAGAGATTAAATGATTTTTGTTAGCAATCGAGAGGGTCACTCTATCACTTATCCTTCTATGTTCAATGGAATGAACTACTCGTATTGGAAAACATAAATAAAAAATTTCTTGCATTTTGTGGACTTTAATTTATGGAATATCATGGTTTTCAAAAACTCTCTAAACTAATGAATGAATGGAATAATTTTAAAAAGAAAATACTTTCATTAAATTCTAAAGCTATAGATGCTTTATTTTGTGCTTTAAATAAAAATAAATTTAATCGTATTTCGATTTATGAAACTACACACGATATTTGGCATACAATTGAAGTTGCACATAGTTGAAATTACTCATGAAGGCACAAGTAGAGTAAAAGAATCTAAGATTAATCTTCTGATTCATAGTTTTGAATTATTTCGAATGAAACCAAGCGAAACCATTGATGACATGTACACCCGTTTTATAGATGTTATCAATGGTTTAAAAGTTCTTGGTAACTGTTTTACTAATCTTAAACTTGTTAATAAAATTTTACAATCTCTTCCTGAAAATTAGGATCCAAAGATAACTGTTATTCAAGAAACAAAAGACTTAAATAATTTTCCTCTTGAAGAACACATATGATCATTAATTACCTATGAAATGACTTGTAAGACACATGATGAGCATCAGAACAAGATTCCAAAGAATATAAAGGATATTACAACTTGAAACTTTTGACAAGAAATTTTAAAAAATTCATAAAACAAGAATTTAAGAATAAAAATAAACTTAAAAAGGACACAATAACTTACTATGAATATAAGAAACTAGGATACTTCAAAAGTGAATGTTTACAACTAAAGAAGAATATATTAGTACAAAAGAAAGAAAAAGCACTCAATGTGACTTGGGACGAATCAAGTGCGACGAAAAGCAAACCAATGAAGACAAGGTGGTGACCTACACTTTGATGGCTTTCGACGACGAAGTATGTAACCCACCTAAAATGTCTTTACCTTACAATGAATTACTTGATGCATTCAATAATTTATATGATAAATTTAAATTAGTTGGTATAAAATATAAATATCTAAAAAAGCAATATATTTCTCTCTCTAGTACTAAATGTGAAGAGTTAGATTCATACAAAGAGGAAATTTTATTATTATAATAAACTTTAGAAGAATTTAAAATTGATAGTAAATCATTAAACATGATTCTTACTAATAAATGTTATGTATGTAGAAAGGATAATTGAATATAATTTTATCAAAGGACCTTACAAAGGACCTCAACAAAAACTAACTACTTTTATCAAAGGACCAATATTATATATTTTTCTAAAATTAAATATAATTTTTATGGTAGATGTAGTCATTATACTTATAAATATTTATTTAAAAAGTATGGCTTGTATAAATTAGTTTGGGTTCCTAAAAAAATCATAAATAATTTAATGTCAAAAGATAAAATAAGTAAATCTAATTATGAAGGACCCAAAGTTAAATTGGTACCTAGAATAAACCTATCTTTCTTATAGATATGTCTACAATCGAAAACTATGAGCAAAAGATAATATCTTAATAATGGATGCTCAAGGCATATAATTGGAGATCTAATACACTTAAAAAAACTCACTAATCGAAACAACAATAATAAAAAAAATCATTGGAATTAGAATTATTAGTAATAAATCAAATCTTTTGATTGAAAATATTTTTATTAGTTAATGGTTATACTATTGATCTTGATAATTTTTGTGATGAAACTTATTTTTTATTTTTAAACGATGTTATACGGCTTTGGCATAGAAGACTAGAGTATGTTTATATAAAATCAATCACATAAATTAAAATTAAAAGAGGAATGTATTTTTCTTGAAAATATCTCTATCCCTAAAGCTTATCAAGTTTTTCAATAAGAGACCCTTAGTCATTAATTAATCTATTTCTGAATCTCTTGAATTAAGAAAATGAATTTGATGATATTTTTAAATTTTATGATTTGATTTCTTCTCTCCAAAGTAATTTGGATATATCTACTTCTAGAAAATCTTACCCAGAAATGAAAGTATGTAGATAAAGGAGCTAATCATTGGAGATATATCAAAACATATTCAAACTTGCTCGTCATTGAAAAATATTTATTCAAATACATGAATAAAAAACTTTTACTATTTATTCTCATATGATTCTTTTATTAAAGAAAAGATTATCCTAATGAATCATGTTCTTTCTCTTTATTCCTTGATATTTATAACTTAAGATTTATTTGAATCAGATTTTTTTATTCACCTTTGGTTCTTTTTACTATTTACTAAAGAAAATATTCATCCAAATGAATCATGATTTTTCTCTTAATTTCTTGAAATTCATAACTTAAGATTTCTTTTGAAGATCGTTTACTATTGATCTCCTAAGATTTCTTTTTGCTATTTACAAAAAAAAGAGATTTATCAAAATAAATCATGTTTTTTTGTATTCACGACTTGATCTTTCATGATCTTTGATATTAATATCTTTATGTTATAATTTTCATATCACTCCTTTGTGTTTATAACATGTATATCCCATCATAAAATCAAACTTATCTTTGATATCTTTCATATGATGATTGGAACATTAATGTAAAGGAAAAAGATTTGGCACCATTTTATCCTTTCCTTGTTTTTGACAATGACAAAAGGGAAGAGAAATTTGTTAACTTATACATTTCAAGAAGAAGTAAAAGCTTACAAAATTGCTAGCTTGTACATCTCAAAAGAGAAGCAAGAATTGCTAGCTTACACATCTCAAGAAAAGAAAAAAATTCTAACTTGCATATCTCAAGAAATTGCTAGCTTACATATTTCAAAAACTTGGTAGTTGTAATTTTCTCCTTTTTGTTGATGATAAAGGGGAAGAAGTTATGATGATGATTTGAAATTTGAATCATATATGGTATGATGTACTTTGATGTTTTGAAATTATGAGGATTTGAAATTATACATATAATACTCATGATTTTATGATGCATGCAATAATGTGAAAGTCACCATCATTAAAATTGTTTTGACTTCAATTGAAAGATATTATGATCAGAAGGTTATCATTTTCTGAAATCAAGTTTATACGGCATATAGATAGGGGGAGTTTAATTAAAGCTTTATCATTAATTAGTTATCATCATAAAAAAGAGAGAGATTGTTGAATCTCCAATTTTGATGATAAAATGAATTGATGAAGTTATGATTTAATCAGCATTTGAGTGATACAAGACTAACCTCGATCATGGAAACGTAAATCGATTAAATTAGAAAAAAATTGATGTTGTGCTGGAATAGATCATGTCAAAGATTGTACATCGAATCAAAGGATTGGTTGATGTGATGGAAAATAAACTTCGAGTCATGAGTTCGGGCATTGGGCTAGAAGGATCAAATATTGTGCTACTAAGAAGATTAGATGTTATGAGAGATCAACATGTTGATGGATCGAGTGAGGATGATGCACTGAAGGATTAGATGAACCATCGGATAAACCAATGACATGTCGGATAATATAGGATCCATGCTTGTAATTGTGTGTATCTTGATCGAAATAGTTTAGATTGTGATTGAGTTAGTTTTAGGTGTAACCATGTCAACTCAATTAGAAACCCATTGGGCCTGAATCAAAACTAATTTGGGCCTATTGGGAGACTTATTCAGTGATCAATAATTGGGTTAAGCGGTGGCACTGCCAGACCAAATGGTGGAATCATCTGAGTTGGAATGTACGAAGTGTATGCTTTCCGGAAGACCCGACGGTGATATCGCTAGTGCATAGAGTGGCAGGCGATGGTATTACCCTGTTAAAGTAGTGGTATCATCGATACCCCGAAAAATCAATGATTTAAATTTTTGACTTTATTTTTGAAGTAATTTGGGGTCTATAAATATCCCACTTGTTTTTACTTTAGATAGAAGGAAAAAAAGTAAAAAGGTGAAAGAATTCTTGAGGAAAAAAGAGTTGTAATCTCTTTTGAGTTATTAAGTCTCTTCCTCCTATAGTTAAAAGTCTTCTAAGAGAGGAGTGAGGTCTAATTGTAAAGTGAGGTGTGAAGGTTCTCTCGTGAGTCTATGAAAAAGAGAAAGAATTATAACAAGACTTTTGATTTATGAAATATCGTTGAATATGATTTTTAAAAATCCTCTTGACTAAATGAATGGAATGATGTAGAGAAGAAATCATTTTCTTTAAATGCTAAGACTATGAATGCTTTATTTTGTACTTTATACAAAAATGAGTTTAATCATATTTTCATATGTGAAACTATACATGATATTTGATACACACACTCGAAGATACTCATAAAGGCACAAATAGAGTGAAAGAATCTAAGATTAATTTTTTTTTTGTATAGTTATAAATTGTTTAAAATGAAACCAAGCGAAACCATTGATGATATGTACACTCGTTTTACAAATATTGTCAATAATTTAAAAACTCTTAATAAATATTTTACTAATCTTGAACTTATTAATAAAATTTTAAATTTTATTCTAAAAAGTTGGGATCCAAAGGTAACTACAATTCAAGAAGCAAAAGACATGAACAATTTTTCTCTTGAAGAACTTATAGGATCATTAATAACATATGAAATGACTTGCAATACACGTAATGACCATGAGAACTTTCCAAAAGAAGGAAGGATATAATACTTAGAACCAAGAAAGATCACTCAAGCTAAAGCTCAAGTGATGATGATGACTTAACACTCCTTACAACAAAATTTAAAAAGTTCATAAAAAAGAATAAAACAAATCTTATAAAACAAGACTCTAATAACAAAAATAATATAATCATATGTTATAAATACAAAAAGTCGGGGTATTTTAAAAATAAGTGTCCATAATTAAATAAGAAATTATTAGCACAAGAACTCAAAAGTGACTTAGGATGAATCAAATGCATTAGAAGACAAAGAGCAAACTAATGAAGATGAGATGGTGAACTATACTTTGATGGCTCTAAACGACGAGATATGTGACTCAACTAAAATCTTTTTATTTTATGATAAATTATTTAATATATTTTATAATTTATATGATGAATTTAAATTAGTTGGTAAGAAATATAAATTACTAAAAAATGATCATATTTCTCTCCATAATAAATTTGATAAATTAAAAATTGAGTATGATAATTGCATGTTAACTTATTACAATGTGAATAGTTAGACTCGATCAAAACGAAATTTGGGTTATTACAATAAACTTTAAAAAATTTTAAAATTAAAAATAAATCATTAAATATGATTATTGCTAATAAAGATCACATTCAGGAAAGCTTTGTGAGTAGTAACACTCAACAAAAACATACTATATTAAAGGATCATGTTTTCCCTAAAATTAATTATAATTTTTATGAAAGATGTAGTCATTATATTTATAAATGTTCATTTAAAATATAGTCCGTATAAATTAGTTTGGATTCCTAAAAAAACCATAAATGACTTAATACCAATAGTCAAGATAGATAGATCTAATCATGAACGACTCAAAGTTAAATGGGTACTTAAAGTAAATTCTCATTTCTTATAGATATGTCTACAATCGAAAGTTGGGAGTAAGAGATGATATCTTGATGATAGATACTAAAGGCATATGACTTGAGATTAAATATATTTCTCTAAGCTCACTAGCCATGACGAACGATATATCACCTTCGGAGACAACAACAGAGAAAAAATTATTGACAAAAGAAATATAAGTAACAAATCAAACCTCTTGATTGAATATATTTTATTAATAGATGGTTTAAAATATAACTTACTAAGGTGGGGCAGTTATTGCCAACGGAGCATATCGAGATGCATTATGACATCATTTTAGGATCGGTGACTCAAAGCCCTAGGTGTCGGCTTGGATGACAAATGAATTAACATGAGATAAAATTATCCATATATATCTTCATTACCCTTAAAGTATAGACAATAATATCTTCTTTATGGTCTATAATAATAATTTTGAAGATGGTTCGATACCCGTCTTCCTTTGAGTTGAATAATTTATGAGTCTTCCTTTGAGTTGAATAATATATGATTGCGAGACCGATCGGCATAAGGTTTTGCCAACTTCAACCAATTCTCTCTTGAATTTGAAAGCAACAACGAGGGATACTATTGATTGGCATGTGGTGGCAGCTTATCTTGACGTATCCAATATGTGTAAGCTTGCACTTCCGGAGATAATCGACATAATAGAAAACCATCAATATATCCGAGAAGATTATAACGAAAAGGAAAGGAATCAAATTATGCCCTCCAGGAAGTATAATTCTTTGAGTTGAGTTTGAGGAGTAATTGGGAAGCAGCATTCAAAGAAATCAAGGTGATCTGACTGTTTGAAGGTATCGAAACAACAATAGCGTTTTCTGACACTCTGATATGACCAAAGAGGCAGAGAACCATAAAGATAGATAATTTATGGAGAACATGAAAATTGTTAATTTACTCCATGTGATTTGTGTTATAAGAGCATAGACTTAATTTTTATTAGTGGAGCTCAAGATTGTTATCGATATAAAGCTGATTGATTTATGAGCAATACATACAGTCGAGGATGTAAAGAGCAACCCAAAGCGTAAATATCAAGTAACTGATCGATTGATTGATTGCTTCCATCGTCACTATTTGTTTTCTGTTCATTTTCGTGCGAAAGGGGGTAAGTAGGACAGGCGATCGGAGGAACGAGGGAATGAGATGGGACCAGTTGTTTGGACCCTCTCCGATGCCGATAACCTGTTCGACGGAGGTACGCAGAAATAGACAGCAGCAAAAGCTGAGAGGCTCACGGGGCTGTGTTCGTGCGTGCGACAAAGTGTGCCGTCGGAGACGAAGAGGGCGGCCGATCCAGTTGGTGGAGCAACGACAGTTTCACTTCATCCCAAAACCTTCTCCGAGACGTCAAAATCCCTCACTCACTCACACCACAAGTGGCGAGGTAGAAAAATTAGGTACAAAATTAGAGCCATACGAGCAATCTCTGTTTGTTTACATATTAATGGACCGGTTATTCCATGGGTAGATTTGCTTCTCACGTCGAGAGCCGTCGGCAACATCACTTCTCTCCTCCTAAGTCAATCGTGAGTTGACTTGTATACAAACTCGAGCTCAGTCAAAACAGGCTCTCCTTCCTTGGAAAGTCGTTTCTCCACCATGGCAAAAAGTAGCTTCTTTTTGGTAGGATAAGAAAGTATGAATGTCTTCTCGTGTATGCACATTAAAAAAATAAATTAAATTCTTTAAATTATAAGATCCTTGATATGAGTTAACATAAACTTAACCATAAATCTCCTTTTATATAATTTCATATAAACATTGAAAATTTTACTTATCATCTCTAGATTATTAAAGAAAAAGTATTCTAGGAGCTTTTTAAGTTTTGTTTTTCCTCACAATATCTTCTCACTAAAACCTAAGAATATATGAGATATATATATATATATATATATATATATATATATATATATATATATATATATATATATATATATATATATATATATATATATAAACATATCAAATCCTAAATTTCACTTTCTATACTTCATATTCTTATTCTTTGATGAATAGAATACTAGCTTCATTAATTCAAAATTTCTTATTGATATGAGGGAGTTTGACACTCTTATGTTAGACAATCAAACATTTTATGGGTTGGAATTAAAATATTTTGACAAAAATATTGTCCATCGCTAAGTGGTTCCGAGGATTATGAATGTGGGCTTGGTTTCCAAGAGTGACCCGAGCTAGTAGGGCTTAGTGATGGGCTAGGCAACAGTAGCTAACTCTATAAACCCTAACCGAGCTCACAAAGTCCAAGTTGAGATAAGGTCTAAACCTCAGGTCTCTTACCAATATTACAAACATTTTGTATTCGTATCCAACTAGAGATAAAACCAAATAGTGGTGGCTAACCACGACTTGATGGTAACTTGATCCATCGAGTACATGTCGATGCATAAGACTTAGGTTTTAGTTATGTCTAAAAGACACACTCAATGCATAAGACTTGTCCTAATACGAAAGGTCAACACATGCAAACAATGAGAGAGTGCTCTCTCATGTTTCCAGCTCTAATCGGTGCTCTTGCTCGTTTATGCTCATCTCTTGACCCATCCGAAATATCGAGATGACTTGGCCTAGCGATGATTGGGTTGTCAGCCCACCATTTTGCAACCAAGCAAGAACAAGAATAAAAAGGAGATGCGGAAGAAGTATTTTATCATGCTAAGTCAGTAATTCAACTCTATATTTAATATCCTTTAAAGACTTATCATGTTAAAAACATTAAGGGTATTTTAGATATTTAGTGTTTTATATAATTATTTAATTTAAATAAAAAAACATATTTTCTTTTATGATAGAGATAAAAAAAAATATTAACTAAAAGATAATAAAAAAAACTTAGATGATTATGAGATTCACTCTGACTCAAAGAACAAACTCCCTGAAGGCATGTCTCACATATGAATGATAGAACCATACCATCAAAAATATAATTGTAGTCTCATACCACTCACACACCACCACCGGATAGGAAAATAATGTTTTAGTCCTTTTTATAGACTCACATACAAAGATTAAAAAAATTATATAAATAAATAATTATAATTATATTAAGTCAAATATATTATTTATTCCTTTATTATCATTGATTAATAGAGTCCTTTTTTCAATGTCTAAGCTGGGGAAAATTCTGATCATGGCAATTTGTACATTGAGGTAGTTGGAAGGCTATTATAATGTATTTTTTACTTGATAAGCAAAGCAATCTAATCATATATAATAGTCGAGAATAGTTGAATGTTGATTTTTTTTATAATAATATATAAGTGATTAAGATTACCTAATTATATATAAAACTTGATACTTGACATTTCCTCTAATATAGTATTTTTTTTTATTATATTCCTATCGTATATATAAGTACTAGTGCAATAAACAACTAAACAAGTGACGGCAATGCCTTTCATAGAGATGAATATTTAAGATTTCCAATTAAAATTTGAATCAATAATGAATTTAAAATTTTTCACTTATCCTGTATTTTTTTTCTTTTTTCTTTACTTTGAGTAGATGTTGGCATGTGACAAATACAAAATATCTCAAAGCTAATAATTTTTATTTAAATAACAAAGAAAATATATTGCTCCTACATCAATCAATCGTCAACCCAAACCCTATTATCGTTTAAATATCTTTGTACATTATTAGTCCATTCTCACTCTATAATAATATATACCAAACCATTAGCCCATGCGCCAAAGTAGCTATCGGATAATTCCATGACTTCTTAATGGGCTAATGGAATGTGGCTTTTAATTAAGTGGGACTTCACTTAAAAAGCACACATACACATACACATATAAGCTAGTTAAAAAAATAAAGGCTTTTATGTTTATGTTAGTTTCGTGTCTCTCCTTTTAAAGTTTAGATATAATATATATATATATATATATATATATATATATATATATATATATATATATATATATATATATATATATATATATATATATATATATATATATATAGAAAAAAAGATATTATATCTAAAAGCCTCTACTTTCTTAACTAGCTTATATGTTCGAAAAATATTTATCAAATAAATTTTTGAGTGAGTTGAGTACACCACCAATACATTAATATCTTAGGTATAAAGTTTATAATATGAATCCTCAATCCTTTAATCATATAAAAGCACACCATCAATTAAAGATTAGATAGGTTTTCATATTAATCTTAATTATATAAGACGCTGAGAATTGGTCAAAAAGACATCCACCTATTTTCCTTTGCGTTTACTTATAATTAGATTAATTTTTTCCATATGATTGGTGTTGGAACCACTTTTTATTGTCATTTACGAGCTCATGAAATTTATTTCTCTATAATTGTGTGATCTTTCCTAGTGACATGGCCCATCTGACAAATAAGAAGTATGCAATGAAATAATATACATTTCTAAATTATTAAATTTTATTCTAGACAAGTATATACGGAGATACTTGCATGATGTGAATCATCAAAATTACTGATACAATGAGAGATAAAGAATTTTTTTATTGCTCTTAGCATGACTAGTCTTTGGATAGATTGAGAGTTAATGATACAAAATCCATAATATTTAACCTTATTGTTTGACTTCACTTTAATATTCATCAAAGAAGCTATTCTTCAAAAAAAAGAAGAAAAAAAGAATAGATAATCATGCATCATTCTTGAACAGTCCATGACAGCTCAATTTTCATATAGATTGGTGATTGAAATTAAACTGTATGTTGTAGAATGACTTCCTATTCCTTGTTAATGATATATTGTTCAAGTGCTCCACCAAACGTCGATGTCCTCATTTCTCTTTCACAATCTTATTGTCTCATTAACCATCATGCTACCATCGCACATATGATGCCACTGGTCTTGCTGTTTACACCTCAACGTGAGTCCACAGCCACATCCCTCTTCTACAATGAATGAAGACCCCAATGCCAAACGTCAATCAATCAATATATTTATGTATAAGGATATTCATATGGTTTCAGAGAATTCAACATTAGAATAATTCCTTTTTTTTATTCTTCTTCTTTTTCCTTAGAATCAAGAAGATGTAATGCTACCTTTTTATTTTTCCCTAGTAATTAAATTATACTAAGTGTTTTGATAGTACTGAGTCGCACCAGTCTACTCTTCTTAAGCTAGAAAGTGATGTCAATTGTGATCTTTATTGGTATCACAATGTGAGCTATTGAACTAATAAATGGAGCTCTCTTCATTGCTTTGTTGGGAATCAAAGTGTGCAGTTCATACTTTAAACATCATTGTTTAATTATTAAACATCCTTGTTATGATGCAATGCACCGACAACTTCTCTTTTGGAAGACAAAGACATGATCCAACCTTACCCACATTCACAAGAATGATAAACAATTAACAAAGAATAGGACTGCTTATGAGTTTGTTATTTTTCAATTTAATTTAATTTAATGAGAGAATACAATTGAAATATATATATCAACTAGCTTAGTTGGTATAGATCTTCATTATTAACATAATAAGGTCCAATGAAAGTCTTATTCCACTGATTACATTTGTGTGCTCATACTCACGTTTTATAAAGCAACTAGCTAGCTTAGCTTAGTATGATCCTATGATAAAAATATTTTTGTCTTCACTAGACATTTCTCCAATCAAGGCTCTATTGTTTTCTTGCCATTTGATAATAAAATGCTTTCAAAATAGGTTGAGTGTCTATCCAATATTTATTGATCATAATTTTTTATGATTCAAGAATAAAGTGAATATCTATCTATCGGTAGCAAACATTTGACTCGAATAAATGGATCTTCATGAATATCCATACTTTGGAATGATCAGAATCAAAGACTAAATTTATGAGCCATCGTATTTTATTTAACTACCATAATCATGTATATAGTCAATTGCTCAAATTCCATATAAATTATTCAGTCTTCTCTACCCCAAGTTTGATCTCTATATTACCTTTTAGAGAGAGATAGAGAGTAGCGTTATTCCTCGTTAAATATTGAAATGTTGTTTTATTTTATAATCTGATTATATATATATATATATATATATATATATATATATATATATATTATTTTTTCCTTTTCACTAGGTAGAAATTGAAACCTTGCTTCCTGTCTCTCTACATGTCTCGATGATGTATGAACACCTAAGGAAGTGCCCGTTTCATGCTTATCATTCAGAAAAAAAAAAGAAAATACAGAAAAAAAATAAGAAAATATTGCTTTGGCCGATGTTTTCTATCATCCAATTTTTAAATAAAAAATGTTCTATGAAAATAAATGAAGCACACTTTAGTCGCTATTATCATAATCGGAAAAATACATAGATAAATATAAATGTTTTGTCTGAATTCACAATCAAATGAAAAAGGGGAGAAATTATTATTAGCTTCTCGATTAAAATATTAATGCCATTATTTTTAGTTTAAAAATCAAACATTATAAATAATAAATATGAAAATATCTACCTTTATAAGTGGTTAAGGATTAAGAACGAATGATATTTCATCATGTATCCATCATCAATTTTATCAAATAATTATTGCTTGAAGCATAATTATAAACCGAGAAACATATATAATATGATAATTATTATGATATACTTATAATCTATCAATAATGAGAACTTGTTAGCCACCCCACATGAACAATATACAAACTATTACATTACGGGTGAAAGGTCTCAATCATATGCATCAAATTCCATATGAGCTCCGATCCTTATTTTTGACGTGGACAAAAGAACACATCAGTTGTTAGGTAGAAGCAACTTAAATTGTTCTACTTGCAGCCTTTCTATATCTAATCCACTATTAATATAAATATAGACATTTTTTAGATCGAGGACAATATATATAATCAAGAG
Source organism: Musa schizocarpa (assembly GCA_900464855.2). Classification (NCBI taxonomy): domain Eukaryota; kingdom Viridiplantae; phylum Streptophyta; class Magnoliopsida; order Zingiberales; family Musaceae; genus Musa; species Musa schizocarpa. Next base: position 45,082,393 of record LS990919.1, read on the forward strand.
TCTCAAATAATTGAGATATTACCAATTTTATCCCAACCCTTTGACTAGTGAAGAAAGAAGCCATAGTTAGTATAGGTAGAGAGATGCAAATCCCTAAATCAATTAGTGTTGGAATTCTTCGAATGAAATCGAAGTTGTATGCGAAATTACTTGCATTTACAAGGCCTGAATACGAACGAGATTGTAGTGGAGATGGCAAAGGAGGCTGATGATTGAATCGTAAAAGGGTTGGAGATTGTGAACAAGAATGTCGCCCACATTGCCATCCGCGGGTCACATTGTCTTGTGACCCATCCAAATCATGGTACAATTGTGAATCACGACACATGGCCAGCACCGCGTGATGCATGCACGCATCTTGGCGTGTATAACTGGTGCGGCAGCATTATTAGGACCCACGTGAGACCACCCCCACGATGGTGGCGAACCCGGGTCCGCCCAATAGTTTCCTCCCGGTCGTAGTTATCGACGCACACGTCGCACTACCTGTGTTGTCGTTCGTTGGACGATATCTGGGCCCACTGCTTCAACCCGTTATCAGGAGGGGTAGGTGGAGATTTTCGAGATAGCACAGCGGGGAAAAAGTTTGGGACCATTTTTTTTTTCCCATAAAAAAAAAAAGCCGCGACTTGGGGGCCACACACCTCCCCCCCACCCCGGGTCCGTGTCATCGAGTCAATCGGGGCCGTCCACATCGGTCGCAGTTTCACGGCGGCGTCAAGCGATGACCTGTCTACGTTGGCTGGTGACGCGGGCCCCGCGGATCCGACGGCCTCGGTCTTCGCACCACTGGAGCGGTTCATCCTGTCGACGACACCAAACAGCTTCTCTCACTTGTCTTCGGAGATATCGCCTGAGCCAATCACGCAAAGGTGAGCGGTGAAGAAGTGCCTGTTCTCTGCTCTATAGAGTGTAGCGGATCTTAACCCAGGTAATGACCCTACACGGAAGCCCAACAGCTTAGTCTCAGATCTAAATTGTACGTGGCGAACCGTGAAATGTCTATGTTACCCCTATAGATTGGCATAGTTAGCCCCAAAGAAACGCGCCCTCTGTGAAGCCCCCACATGTCTGCCTATTTACGGCTTACCGGCCGCTTCCTTTAGGGCTGTGATTGTACCGCCGACGGGGCCCACCTGTGGATGCATCGTTTCCCTCAATCAGAGACAGGTAAGGTGATCGTGCAAACGCGACGAGGAGAGGAGTTTTGGAGCTCTCTGGATTTCAACCGTTAACGGAACCGCATAACACGTAACGTATCGGATGGACGTGTATCGTATCGGTTCAGGTGCCGCGTCTCGGCGCTTTTAATTCCGTAAAGTGCCACAAAAGGCTGGGTCGTATGAAAGGACGGAAACAGCCTCCACATCAGGGGCAATGAGGGTATTTTGGAGATTCAAGAGAAAGAATGATGGTTATTTTTTATGCGTAGGCCAGCTTTACCCTTTTACCGTATCTATGATTACTTTTGACGGCCCGGATTCCAAGCCACAGTTACTGCAGCGCAAGGCCTTTTGTTATTGCATAGATAAAGAAGAAGAAGAACAAAATATTACATGAATTTAATGGGAGGGAAACTGCACGATGGCAGAAGCCTGGACATGAACATTTTATAGCGAAGAGAGAGAGAGAGAGAGAGAGAGAGAGAGAGAATTTTGGAGGGAGAAAGAGAGAGGTGGTGGTGGGGGGGGCTCACTTCGATCACTTCTTTTTTATGTTGCACGCATCCATGGCAGAAGAGGGAAAGAAAGCAACCTAGAAGAAGAGGAGGAAAGAGAGAGAGACAGAAAAGAGTTTGAGACGAGTACAGGTTGCTAGTGCTGCTTCCCCTGCTTCTCCATCTTTCACACAACCCAGCCGGACACACACAGCGCATTACCAGAGAAGAGAGAAGATAGGAGAGATTAAAGGAGGTGAAAGAAGAAGAATGAGTAAAACTTAGCTTGCAGTTGTAGGTAGTCGCATTTGTAGACGTATACTGAGGAGGCAGAACAAAGTAGAGATCTCTCCTTTGTCCAGCTTCTACTGTTTCGGCGCTCAAAATCTTTGTTTTTTATGCCCTTCCTCTCTCTCTTGAAGCGAAGTAAGTAGAGACTTTGATCTGGCTTCTTGCATTAGATGAGGGGTTTGCCCTTTCATGACCAGGGGAAGAGGGGTTTAGAGGCAGTGAATACCATATTAGAAGGGAACCAAGCTCTCTTCTGGGTGAATAAGAGGCCAAAGTTGATAATCCCAGAGGTTGTGGAGCCAAGATCGGTACTTGATCACAGAAGCCCGAGTTCTCCCACCTCCACAGCCACACTGTCTTCTTCTCTAGGAAGCGGCAGCTCCTGCGACACCGCCGGAGTGGCGGCGGTCTCCGGCAACTCCGCCAACAAATGCTCCCTCTCCGACTCCGGCAGAGGTGCGGTCGGGAAGGAGGAGTGGGCGGCTGAGCTGCAGCCGGTACCAGCCGGTCTGGACATGGGCTTCGTTCCAGGAGGTGAAAGGTGCGGACTTGGGGTCGAGGACTGGGAGGTGATGCTCTCGGAGACTTCGGCGGCCTCCCATGGCCGGGAGCAGACCTTTCTCCGGTGGATCATGGGCGATGTCGAAGACCCCTCTGCGGCCGGGCTTAAGCAGCAACAGCTGCAACTGCTCCTCTCTCAGGGGCCAGTGGATTTCCCTGGCAACAATGGCAACTTGGGGTTTGGGATTCTCGACCCGGGTATTGGGCTTGAACCCATTGGAACGATCCTGGATGATCCCTCCGTCTCGGCGTCCACCGGTAGTTCTTCCCCTTTAGCTTCTAATGTTACTACTGGTGGCGGCTTTTCGCTCGGCAGCTGTGACAGTTGGGTGTCTCAGCCCTCGGCGAGCACTGGCGTCAAAGGAGCCATCTCCGGTGACCAAGCCGGTAGTCAGCTCTTCTCTCCTCAGCCTCCGCCAGGCAGCACCTTCTCGCCGATTCTCTCTCTACCGCCAGGTATGTGCTTCCCGAACGCCATGGAGGACAAGCCGCAGTTCTTTGGTCCAGAGCTTCTCCTGAACCAGCCATTAGCCAACTCGAGCCCTCCTTTCTTGCTCAATGTGGGGCAGCTGGAGCACCAGCAGCTGGAGCACCTCCTCGCCACCCAACCGAAGCGCCATCGTCCGGTGGTCGACCATGTTCCGCCAAAACTTCCCTTTCTGGAATCTGGCGGGAGCTGGGACCTCTTCCTCCGGCAACAGCAGTCATACCCGCAGCAGCAGCAGAGTCCGAGCTTTCTTCAGCAAAGGTCGGTGAGTCCGAAGGTGGCGGCTCTTGGGGATGATGCTACGGCAGCTATGGCCACACCGCCGCCGCAGCAGCAGCAGCTACAAAAGTCGGTTGTTGACCTGCTTTTCGAGGCTGCAAAGATGGTCGAGGCCTGCAATTTCGTTGGCGCGCACGGGATATTGGCGCGGCTCAATCACCAGCTCCCTTCGCCCCTGGGGAAGCCCCTTATCCGCTCTGCTTTTTACTTCAAGGAGGCACTGCAGCTGATCCTCTCGAACAGGTCTAACCCTGTCCTCCCTTCTACTCTGACAGCCCAACATCAGCAGAGCCAGATCTCGACTGCTCCCCTGGCGACTAAATGGGACGTCGTGCACAAGCTCAGTGCTTACAAGGTTTTCTCTGAGGTCTCCCCCATCATCCAATTCTCCAATTTTACCTGCACTCAAGCCCTCCTAGAGGAGCTCGGTGGCTCTGACCGTATTCACATCATCGACTTCGACATTGGTTTTGGTGGCCAATGGTCCTCCTTCATGCAGGAGCTGGCCCAGAGGCGCTGCTCAGCGGCAGGTCCAGTGCGGTTGCTCAAAATTACAGCTTTTGTGCCTTATCGCTCCCAGAACAACCTTGATCTCTGCCTCGTCCAGGATAACCTCTCCCATTTTGCAAGCAACGTCAACATCCCCCTTGAGTTTAGTGTCCATAGCCTTGATTCGTTTGACCCCTTGAAGCTCCTTGGTGCCGGAGGTGAAGCCATCGCTGTAAACCTCCCTGTAGGTTCTGCGAACTTTTCATTCACAGCTCTCCTCCGTGTTGTAAGGCAGCTGTCCCCGAGGATCGTGGTCTCAGTTGACCAAGGTTGCAATCGGAGTGACCTACCATTCTTGCAGCACTTCATTCATGCTTTTCAGTCTTCCATGGCACTTATGGAGTCCATTGATGCGTGTGGGATCAACCAAGATACGGCTAGCAAGATTGAGAGATTTCTGTTACAACCAAGAATTGAGAGTTCTGTTCTTGGGCGGCACCGTGCAGCTGACAAGATGCTTCCCTGGCGAATGCACTATACAACAACAGGATTTGTCCCCATGCAGTTCAGCAATTTTACAGAGACGCAGGCAGAATGCCTTCTCAAGAGGGTGCAGGTCAGAGGATTTCATGTGGAGAAGTGCCAGGCGTCGCTTTGTCTTTACTGGCAGCACAAGGAGCTCGTCTCTGTATCAGCTTGGAGGTCCTGAAGAACTACCTTCTTACAGGCATGTCATCCTTGTACCTTCTTCTTGCAAAGTTCTAGCAGAGGTTGGCACATAGGTACTCACACTTTGTTTGGTCTAGATGTTGTCATAATGTAATTTTCTATAGTAACTACCACTTTTGGTGTCCTAATGTTGCCTCTCTACTGATCTCACTGCTTGATTCATTTGGTTCTAGAGGAATTTGCCCTGTGGTAAATTGGCACATTGGAGATCAGTTGGAGTTCTTATGTATCTGTTTCTATTCATGTATGTCCATGCTGATAATTATGCCTAATCGTGTGCCAAGTTATTGTTATTTAGTTAAGATATTAAATGTGATGAGATACATGCATTTATGAACTTTACATGTTTGAGGATACATGCATCATGAACTTTTGGTAGATATAAGGTATCATGAAAACTCTCGAATTGGTTGCTTATAGTACTCGAGCATCATCTTAAGCAAAAATGAGAACCACGTTGCTGAATCTGAAAGAATCAGTACATAGTTATTGCTGATACACCCAAGTTTCATAATGATCATGTTCTTAGACGATGCACAGATACAGGTAGAGTTAGGGCAAAACATAGGATCTGAATCAGTTCTTAGGATGTAATCAAATAAAAAAAATTAGAAGAATAGAGAGAAAAATAGATGCATTCCTTGACAGATGAAGATGATGAAGATTTTCACTGTATCAGAGAGAAAATGCAAAGTACATGTGCTTTTCTTTCAAATCCTCTTACACATTTTCTTTGGGAAAATTCTCTCCTTTTTCTCTCCAAAGATTTCTTGGAAAAAAAGCTCTTACAAAATGGTTCTCTCAAAAAACCTAATCACAACATATGTATTTATATGGTCATCCAGAAAAAGGAAACAAAAATTCAAGCCACATCATAACAGGAAGATGTTCATTTAAGACATCAAAATATAGGAGTGTGAATGTCATCTGTCTAGATCCCATGGAGAGAGTGGTGCCTGTTATAACTAGTGGTTGACAATAGAGAGTATCAACTCTTTTTTTGTAATTGTTTGTGTAAAACTGTGATAAAATTAGAGATTCTTATTCTGCAGGTGTAGTCTAAAATGTCTAGGTTATCATGCTATATCTTTTTATTAACTCATGTTGAATTATGCGTAAGTTCATTTCTGCTTCTTTAAATTTTTGTTTCATGGTCTTTTTACTTTATAATCTTGATTGCAATATAGGGTCCTTTGGTGCAAATTTTCTTATTCGGACTGATCACTCATGGAATCACATTGGTGAGCAATTAGCTAAAATTAATGACCCATCCTGATCAGTTTGCATGAGGCAGCTGGTCCTTTTTTAGCTACAGTTCCAACTACAATGATGCATCTGAAATGTAAATTATATTATCCTTTGTAGTTCGGTTGTGTCCCCTTGAGTTGTTTCAGTGCCATAAAGCCATGACTGCTGGAATGAAATAATTTATCAATGCATTCTCTGAACCTTAATGGTATTACTTGAAAGATTTGTTCTTTCTGAGATCCTTGGGTTCTAATTTAGTCTCTCACTACTAGTTTATTTCATTGAGCTATAAATTACTAGCTGATGTATTCTTGTGAACAAACACCAAATAGAAACACTAAATATCTGCTAACTATAAAAACCAAGTCAAAATTACCCTGAAGTTTAGATTGTTTTAGAATATATGTCATGCATGTGTATCGTTCCTGTCTTGTAAATGTTATTTGACTCCACTCCAGTTGATTGTCTTCAGGTCATAGTCACCTGAAACATGAAACATTTTTTCTGCCAATTTATTTGTCTCAAATTGAGTTGATTTGTAAATCTAAATGATGTCAAAAACACTCCTACAAAAGTAGTTTTGGGGTGCAAAATTATCATAAATCAGGATGAAGAATCCTGATCATGGTTGTCAAAGTTTGATGGAACCTGGTATCTTACACATCACATATTACAAGCAAAGTAATATCTTCCTAATTGACTGGAATCGTCAAAGTCTATGTGGTCCTATGTTTTACCCAGTTTATGTTACTGACGAAGATATATACCTGGATTGATGTCTTCATAAGTGTGATCTTTTTTCCTGGTGAAAGTTCAGGCATATGTTAAGATGTTTCAACAAGTGACTAGCATATTGACTTGCATGTTTGTAAAAAATGCAATCTTGTTTAGAAGTCTCAGTCGAGAAGCGCTATTATAGTTCCTATTTGTCATTCTTGCATATGTGTTCATGTTTGCTTTTGTTTGTACAGTTTGATATTTGTATATTCTCAGTGTTGGCATGCTGTCTTCTTGTGCACTGAATTTTGGTGGATCTAAACAGGAAGTGACATCCATGCTCGAACGTCTGCACATGGTGTACGCGGTCCAGTAGATGACAGAGGCTGCTGGGTGGTGACCTGCCACTCACTGATGTGGGTCCAAAGCCCATGTTTCCATGCATGAATGGCAGGTACAATCTTGCTCTTGATGTAATGATTCATTGCATGCAGGGCTAACACCAGACAAAATCGTCTAATCACGGTTCATCAGACTAAATTAATGCTTTCCTTGTTGATCCATCACATGTTCACTGTATCCTTCCACATGATACTCAAGGTATAGCTACTTTTTTTTATGAACTCCTGTCCTTCAGCTATGCCCTTCATCACTTTGTTTATTTCCTCAGTTCCTCCATTAGTTGAAAAGCAGGTTTACTTTCGGTTTGTGGACTGGAGTTTGTCTTCCCTTCTGTGATATATAAACTATGCATGTTGTAACATAGATTCATCCTTTTTGTAGTAGGCTAAGCTCCTTCACAGCCACCCAGGACGACCACAAGTGATGGCCTCTATTAATCTGGTTTACTAGCAAGAATTGTGTTTGTTGTCATTCTTTGTTTGATGTTTCAGTGGACACTGCCACTTTTTGTTTCTCTCTCAACATCCATTGCGAGTCTAAGCTTTCACAGTGGTGGACAAATGGGTCAGAGCAAGGAATACAGCCAGGGAGTTCCATTGGCACAACAGTGTTGACAACTTGTTTCATTGTTACATACTGTCGACTGATCCACTGATTGGGGCCAGGTTGTGTTTCTGGATGGTGACAGTGCCATTGCTGCTGCACCAAACTGATCAGTCTTTTTCAGGAAAGATGAGGGCAGAGGACCATTCTGTCATGCACAGCATATCTACACATTCCGGTGCAAAAAGAGATGTGGTCGAGGGATTAAACCTTCCCAAGGGCTCTTTTGAACGCATTGTGGGCGAGGAGGGATTCTGGTGGTCCTTTCTGCAGTCGCAGAGCTAAAATACTGGGGTAGGATTTCGATCAGTCCGTCTCTGGATAAAGGTTTGGGACAGAAAATAAAGTGCATGAAGAAATGCCCCCTTGGGTCGCAACTCACCATGAGTTGATGCTCATCAAGTGTTGGGTAACCCAAAGCAAGGTCACATCACCGATCAACCACTTGAAAGGTGATTGGTTTAGGTTTCACCACATCTTCCATCCTTTCTCCTCCATCACATCACTTTCTATACTTGAAAGCCTGCGTACAACCAACGCTTATCCTTCTTTTCCACACCTTTAGGTGCACTAACGCCCCAAAGAAGGGTTGCACTCATGATATATGCCGAGTCTTCTCCTTGGATATTTTGAGTCTTCAACCACAATTAGATAATGCTAGTCGTTGAAGTTGCCGGTGAGAAGTTGACCCCACAAGTGTGGAAAAGATTGACTCGACTTTGGTGGCTTCCAAAGCAGTAGTTCCAAAGCTTTATTCTTTTTCTTCCCCAAAGCTTCTAGTTAAGAGAAAATAGGGTCAACTCTAACCATCACTGCCTATGTCTCTTTCATGGGCTTCTCACTGCTTCTTTCTTCGACCTTGATCATGTCTGTTTCACCATGGCAGATCTTTTATTAGGCTTTATGGCTTAAGATGGAGATTGGAAGGATGGATGAGTGTTACGAAGAGCCTCACTCTTCCGTCGTCTCCTTGCCTCTATCACTTTCTACCACCCCTGGAAAGCTGATTTTGAGATAAGGATGGGAGGGTGATAGACTTTTCTTAGAGTTGGTGGCGGGACTAAGGTGGGCCACTCTACTGGGTCCCTTGTGGCCTTGCACATACTGGTCGTCAAAGATCAACCTTGCTACAATTGAAAGATAGTTCCTACATGACAAAGGTAAGTTTATGTCAATAACTCATGGATTTCCATTTTCCCTAGGCAGTGCCATGTAGATGATGTGCTTAGGAGGGATGCACCTTTACATCGATTACCATTTAGTTATATAATGCATTCTTAACATTCCAACATGTTGACCTGCCTTTTACATTATTTTGGAACACTAGAGTGAGGGATGCACCTTTACATTTGGTGGTGTCTTAGTTGATCGATATTGCTTTGATTTTGGGTGTTCGAAACTGTGAATGAATGATAGCCGTTGAATCAACAGCTTCAAATTGTGTTTGAAAAATACCTAAGAGATTAGCTATCGAATAGACAAAATATAGAAGATATGATGTGTAGACTAGTTTCGAGTGATAGTGTCAACATCACCGACATTTGTTGCTTATATATTTTGTACAATTTTGTTTGTATTATATTTTTATCAAACAAACTATATTTTAGCTCTTGTATTACTATCTTTTGTCGACGATTTGGATTTGTTGACAAACTGAAATTGTTGATGGTTGTCTTCGTACATCATCGTTAAGATTCCAACTATCGATGCCCGTATAAAGAAATTAAAGTTGGATGGTAGAACCAAAATGATTGGATATCTCATAGAGTGTTAGCAAGCTAAATCTCATTTCGATGTATATATGATAAGTCCAAGACAGATTATTTTTGAATCTTATGTTTACTAATATTTTTTGCATAATCTCATTGTTTGAATCACGCTTGACTATGGAGATGGAGTCGTCGAGTGAAAGTTTGTAAATAGCCATTAGATATGAATATGTGTTTTATAATTTTGTATATATTTATTTATAAATATATATTTATTTATAAATAACTAAGGACAAAGTAACTATTTATTTATAAATAGCCATTAGATGTGAATATGTGTTTTATAATTTTGTATATATTTATTATGCAGGTGTGTCAAGTGCTCACTTTGACTCCTACTGAATCTTATCTAATTTTAATTAAGAATATCATCGAGGTATAATAATTTAATTTTTATTTATATATTTAAAATATACTATTTTATTTAATATTTTATTTTATTTGCATAACACACTTATTGGTGAAAAACAAGAACAAGTGTACAAAGTACCTTAATAAAATCAAAATATTACATTAGATATTTGAAGATAATGGACTTGATCATCTTGTGGATATCGATATCTCCAACCTATAGAATTAAAATATATTAAGTTCTAAACATAACCTATATTTTCTTAGGAATCAAAAAATAATTAAAAAAAATATGACATTTGACGTTGGCGATGGTTAGGCTAAGATTTTGTAATGCACTGTTAGGATTAAGGTGACTGTGATGCACCATTGATCACCGAAAATTCTTAAGGCTCCTTTTGATTTAGTGAATTATCATCCCATACGTCATAATCTATATATGGTACAGGGGGATCTAATCCATTAGATCTATTTGTCCTCAGTTATTGTGTATTTATAGTCCCTCATCTATCTAATATCCCAGAGATTGTATACCGGGTATGGTGTTGTCAGGCCCATATGAAATCTATTCAAGCCTCGCTCTAATTAGATTTTCTCGGAGAACTCATCCTCTCTTAATTCAAATGACTCAAACTAGAGATTTGCTTGAGCGAGAACATATGAGATATTTCTCTCATGATACTAAGAGCAAATGATCCTCTATTTACACTCAATTGCTCTCGTAAGGTTAGCTACCACTCCCGATATTTGGTTGTGTTAGATTTGAAACTTCTAGACCTATAAGTCTGGTATCAAAAAGTAGAGTACTCATATAGGGCATCATTGGTATCTCAAGTCTAAGGACCAAATACATAACTAGGATTAAGGAACCGTTATTTAATGATGAGGTATTATTAATCATCCAGTATTTTTTGAGTGGATCATTTAGTGAACTCATTCTCTAATGAGTATTTGCACTATATCTCTAGTGTCCCCACATAAGCAGCTATGAGACCAATTGCTTCTATCATATGGACGAGTATATAGTATACCGGTCTATCTAGTTATCTCGATGTCCTTCTTGAGCAACCTATGATCGGAAATATTTAGGGTTTGTGTTTATAGGTCAATTGGTCTCATTATCATGATCTCATCATGATCCAATTCCTATTATACAGATTCAAGGACATCATAATATATTTATCATCTAATATAAAGTGTGAATATACCATAATAATAATAACCAAAAATATTATACAATATGTCACATGTGTTATTACTCACGTGATTGACTTGCATGACACTTATAACTTACAATCTCTCATTTGACCTAAATTCAATCACATATATATCTGATCTTCAACGGACCCTTCACTCAAAAACACTTATAACTAACAACATAATCTTTTAGATGGAACTCTTTCCACTACTACATCACCATAGGCTACGAACTCTCTAATTAAGTGGAATATCTTCAAATCGTGATTGGACTTTTGATAAGACATGAGTTCCTTCGCTTGAGCAATTACCCCGCTGTTATCGTAACATAAGGGAATTGACTTCTTGCTGCCCGGGTTGACTCCTAGATCTGTGACGAACTTCTTCATCCAAACTCCCTCCGTTGTTACTTTTATCACAACAATATACTCTACCTCCATGGTTGAGTTAATAGTAGTATCTTGCTTGAAACTCTTCCAACTTATTGCTCCTCTATTTATGGTGAACACATACTCTGAGTTAGACTTACTATCATTGATATCGGACTAGAAACTTGAGTCTATGTCACCCTCCAACTTGAGACTATTTCCTCAATATACGAATAAAAGATCCTTAGTCTTTCTCAAGTACTTAAACATACACTTTACTGTCTTTTAGTATTCCAAACTTGAATATGCTTGATACATACTCATAACACTTAGAGTATGCGTTATATTAGACCTTATAGATAGCATAACATATATAATAGATCCTATCGCTGAGGTATAAGGTATCATATTCATGTCTGTCCTTTTTTTAAGTGTCTTTAGGGATATACTTCTAGAAAATGATATTTCATGTCTCATCGATATGAGACCACTCTTGGAATTTTCTATGTCAAACCTTTTGACAATGGTGTTTATGTACTTGGACTAGGAAAAGCCAAGCATCCTCTTAGATCTATCTTTATAAATCCGAATCCCCAAGATGTAGGATGTTTCCCTAAGTCCTACTAGTCATAGGTGCCCAGCAAGCCAATCACGTGAGTGATGGCACGTGTGACTTAATATAGAATTTTTTTGCTTATTATATTTTGGCATATATCACTTTATAACTATTGCATAAATGCATACATATATTGTGATGTCCTTGGATTTGTGCAATGGGAATCGGATCGTGATGAGATCATGATAGTGAGATCGATGCACCTTTAAACACATATCCTAAATAATCCCGGTCATAGGTTATTTTCGAGAGGGATATCGTGATAATCGGACAGACCGGGGTGTTTTTATACCCGTCCATATGATGGATGCAAATTTGGTCTCATAGCCGCTTGTGTAGGGACACTAGGGATACAATACAGGTGCTCATTGGAGAATGAGTTCTTGATTGATCCGCTTACGGAATGCTCGATGGTTGATGATGCCTTATTGTCGACAATGATTCTATAGTCCTAGTGGTGTATCCGGTCCTTAGACTTGAGACACCAAGGATGTCTGTATGAGTGTTCCACTCTTTGATACGAGACTTATAGGTTTGGCTATCCCGCATCTAGTACTGGTGGTCATTGGGGAGTGGTAGTCGACCTTACGAGGGCTATTGAGTGTCGATAGAGGATCATCCACTCTCGGCGTCATGAGAGGAATATCCCATGTGTTCTTGCTCGGACAAATCCCTGGCTAGGGTCATTGGGTTGAGAGAGAGAGTTCTATAGGAGAATGGATTAGAGGAGAGACTCGAGAAGAAACCCGATGGGTCCGACAACACCATGCTCTATATACGGTCTTTGGGATATTAGATGGATGAGGGACTATAGGTACATCTGCAGAATGGCGAGGACATACTGGTCCAATGGATTGGATTCCCCCAGACGGGGGACTATGGCGAGTGGGCAGTACGTCCGTAGTCGATGAGTCGAGTGAATTATTATGCAGAGATAATAATTCACCGAAGTTAGAAAGGAGTTCGACGGTATGACTCACCACCCATTTCGATATTGGGCCTAGAGGGTCACACACATATGGTAGGCATCATGATGAATAGAGGTTCGGATATGAGATATCCGACGGAGCCCTTGTCTTATTGGATGTAGATCCAATACCCACTAGGGGAGGACCCATTAGGGTTTGATAGGGGACCTCTATAAATAGGAGGGATTCAGAGCCCCATAGGCTAGAGAGCTTTTGTTTGCCTTTTCCTATTCTCCTCTCCATCTCCACCTCTGAGCAGGCCTAGAGTTTTGAGGAGCGTCGTCACAACCCTATTGTGTGGATCACCGCTAGAGAGGAGGACACTTGACTTCCTTCACCCTCTCCTAAAGATCTACAAGGAAACAGGGATATACGATCTCCCTAGGTAACACAATCTATTCTATACGCAGTTTCATGTTTCGCGGATTTTTGCATACCAATCTTCGCACGACGACGAACATCTCTTTAGGAATCGGGGATTTTGTTTTCTTGTTCTTCTGCTGCGCATGTGATGTCGCCCCTTCCAAGGATTTCCCAACAGTGGAATCAGAGCCAAGTTGTTCGTGCGAATGATTGGTTTTGAACTACGTGTGTTGTGTTTAGGAAGAATTTTGACGTCAAAATTATTAACGCAAAAACAAGGAAGGGCAAAGAATCAAATTGTTGCCCCTCGATCCGTCGTCTGGCAGCAAATGGCAGCCGGCAGCAAAGATTGTGGCTGCGTCTCTGGGAATGGCGGCTTGCTTGCAGCCAGGGTTTGTTGTCTACGGGCTAGCGGGCCGGCAGAGCGAAGCGGTATGAAGCCGGGCCGCTGCCGGCCCTGGGGCGAAACCCCCCACAGGGTGGTCGCCCGGGGACAAAGATCCTGGCTGGCGACGCGAACCGAAGTGCCCACCACCGTGGCAATGGTTACCGTGCCAATAGGCGTGCCGCTGGCTGAGGCGAGGGCCCTCGCAGCCCTCGTCAAGATTGTGCCGCCCGGGGGGGTGGCGGCGGCGGCAGCAGCAAAAAGGGGGAAGGGCATTAGGGTTTTCTGGGCAAAAGACAGTTTTGCCCCTTGGAATTTGAGAAATTTCAGTTTTTGTCTTTTGTCCAAACTACGAAAATACCCTTATGAATTCAGAAATTTCCTATAATGTCTCTGATTTCAGAAAATATTAATTAATTAAAAGGTTTAGTTGATTATTATTATTATTTTATTATTATTATCTAGTAGTCCTACATAATGATGATTATTTATACATGTGATGTATGATGTGTGGACGGATGATCATGGACCGTGTGATGTGTGTACCTATGATTATTATTATTGAGGTCTGCGAGCCTCTATTATATTTATCGTTTATTGTCGGGCCTGCGTGCCCATGATTAAGTTGTAATTACATGAGGAGGCCTAGCGGGAGCGTGGATGCGATAGCGGGACCCACGAGACAGACGATCGTGATGCATCAAGATGTTGACGGAACCGACAAGGACGAGATGGACGATCACAGGGTATGGAGATGCACCGTTGCACACATAGATCTTGATGTGAGTGATTAGGCCTACTGGCTCGGGCCTAATCATATTAGGTTGTGGTCCATGATTATCTGGTGTAATTGCTTATACACATACTAGATATGTATATATATTTGCATGCGATGTAGATATATATTAAATATGTATATGTGTGACATGTCATATTATGAGACCAAATCATAGAAACATCTCTCGATAATATTAAGTCGGTAAACGTGAGGCAATTAGATTGACTCACGTGGCCTTCCATCGTTATAAGTAGGAACCGACTCCCGGTGTAGGTTGAGTTGGTCGAGTCCCTCGAGACTCACCTATATCGTGATTCGCTATCTTTCTTACGACATAGAGATATCACTGGTGACCTGAGGGCATGGTATACTTGGTCGAGTCCCTCGAGGGTATATCATCAAATCAGACTCATCTTGTAACGAAGGTGTTGACTTAACCAAGCATCATGGTTGGTCGAGTCCCTCGAGGCCATGGTGATTCGGAGGCCGAACAGGACGAGAATCACAAGGAGTTGTGATCGACAAGAGTTGCCTACCTTTTAGGTTTAGTGTGATTGGTCGAGTCCCTCGAGGTTACACTAAGACGCTGATTGGATCCTGATCCCCACTAGAAGTCTGCCGGAGACTTCCGTTTCACGTGCTGAGGGTGTCGCGTGACTCGTTAGTAAAATAGTGGGAGCATATTAAGATAGAAGTCCATATCTTGATAGTTTATTTCTTGCAAAATTTGCATGTTATTCATTTCTGCTGCATCTTTATTTTTAGAAAATGTCGCTTTCAAATCCCTTACATAGCATACTTGATGTCAACCGCCTCACTGGTCCAAATTATACGGATTGGCTCCGTAACTTGAGAATTGTTCTCACAGTGGAGAAAATCGTGTATGTCCTTGATACAGTGATGCTTGCTACCGAAGAAGGGGCAAACGAGGATGAGATCGCTCGCTACGTGAAGTACATTGATGACTCCACTCTTGCTCAGTGCTATATGTTGGGCTCTATGACTCCTGACTTACAGAGACAACATGAAAAGATGGATGCCAGATCCATTCTCCTATATGTTCGTAAATTGTTTGAGGAACAAGGAAGGACTCAGCGATATGAGATATCTAAGAGCCTGTTCCGCGCTAGGATGACTGAGGGGACACCGGTTCAGAACCATGTCCTAAAGATGATTGAGTGGATAGAGAAACTCACAGGTCTAGGAATGGTCCTAGAGGATAACTTATGTGTGGACATTGTGCTTCAGTCCCTACCAGATTCCTTTTCACAGTTCATAATGAATTTTAATATGAACAAGCTTGAAGTGACTCTCCTAGAGCTTCTCAATATGTTGAGGGAGGCAGAGAATACTATCAAGAAAGAGAAGCAAGTTCTCTACATTGGTGAGACCAAAAGGAAAAGGAAAGCAGAAAAGTCCCTTAAGAAGGGAAAGGACAAGGTCAAACCAGGTAAAGCAAAGGTTGCTAAGAAAGACCCAACAAAGGATAAAGGCCAGTGCTTTCACTATGGTAAAGATGGGCACTGGAAGAGAAACTGCAAAGAGTACCTTGTAGAAAGGGTGAAACAAAAGCTTGATGAAGCTTCAGGTATATTCATGATCAGTCTCCATTTGTCAGACTCTTATGATAACATATGGGTATTGGATACCGGTAGTGCTTATCATATATGCAATTCGTTGCAGGTTCTGGCAAGGCCTAGGAGACTAGAGAGAGGCGAGATGGACCTCAAGATGGGTAATGAAGCAAAAGTTGTCAGAGTAGCTGTTGGTAGGTAAGCCCTACATTTGCCTAGTGGATCTTTTTTATTGCATTAGATGCATGTTATTTTGTTCCTTCTATTATCAAAACATTATCTTCATTTCATGTTTAACAGTTAGTGGATATAAATTTGTTTTTGAGAACAATGGTTGTTCGATATTATTAGATGATAAGATCATCATGAAAAGGAACATTGCATAACGGTTTATTTATATTAGACACCACTCCACATATCATGAATGTAAATATGTCCAAAAGGAAACGAGATGAGTTGAACGGGCATACCGTGGTGGCATTGTAGGCTAGGTCACATCCATGAAAGAAGGATTCAAAAGTTGCTAAATGATGGATATCTAGATTCATTCGACTATGTGTCATATGCAACTTGTGAGCCTTGCATTCGTGGGAAAATCGACCAACTCTCCATTTAGTGGAACTGGAGAGAGCCACTAAGTTGTTGGAACTCATACATAATGATGTATGTGGACCCATGTCAACTCATGCCATTGGAGGTTACTCCTACTTCATTACATTTCTTGATGATTTCTCAAGGTATAGATATGTGTACTTAATGAAGTACAAGTCCGAGGCCTTTGAGAAATTGAGAGAGTATAAGAATGAGGTGGAGAACCAGTTGGGAAAGAGTATCAAAACTCTTCGATCGGATCGAGGAGGTGAGTACTTAAGTAAAGAGTTTACTCAGTTCCTCAAGGACCATGGGATATTATCCCAATGGACACCTCCTTATACACCTCACTCAATGGTGTCTCTGAAAGAAAAGGAGAAATCGTACATTATTAGATATGGTACGGTCCATGATGAGTTTCACGACCTACCCATCTCATTCAGGGGATATGCCCTAGAAACCGCTGACTTACCTTCAACGAGCAGAGTTCCAACTAAGTCGGTAGTGTCTACACCATATGAGATATGGAAAGGGAAGAAGCCCGATCTTAAGGTTGTTAAGATTTGGGGCTGCCCCGCACATGTTAAAAGACACAACCCGATAAGTTAGAATCAAGGACGAGCGATGCAAATTTGTGGGATACCTCAAGGAAACTTGTGGGTATTATTTCTATCATCTCGAGGACCAAAAGGTCTTTGTAGCTAAGAGAGCAAAGTGTTCCTTGAGAAGGAACACATTCTTGCCGGAGATAGTGGGAGAATGATAGAATTGAGCTTGAGGTTAGAGAACCAAGCTCAAGCACCACTCTACAGCCCGAGTCCGTTTTGGGTACCTAATACACAAGTTTCAACTTTACGCAGATCTGATAGAGTATCATATCCTCTGAGAGATATGTGGGACATATTAGAGGAGAGGATGTAGAGGATATTGATCCTCGGACCCAATGAGGAGGAGGCTATTATGAGTATAGACTCGGGAAGTGACAAGAAGCCATGAATTTCGAGATGGATTCTATGTACTCCAATAACGTTTGGAACCTAGTTGATGCTTAGAATGTATTGTACCCATCGGTTTGCAAGTGGATCTTTAAAGAAAAGATGGGAGTAGATGGAAAGGTAGAGACCTATAAAGCAAGGCTAGTGGCTAAGGGGTATCGTCAAAGGCAAGGTGTTGACTATGACGAAACCTTCTCACCCGTAGCAATGCTAAAATCCATCAGAATTCTATTGGCTATTGTAGCAGAATTCTATTGGCTATTGTAGCACACTATGATTATGAGATCTGGCAGATGGATGTGAAAACTGCATTCCTCAATGGGAACCTCGAGGAGGAGGTGTATATGATGCAACCTGAGGGATACGTGTCCAAGAACTGCCCAGATAAGGTATGTAGGTTGCTTAGATCCATTTATGGATTAAAGCAAGCTTCCCAAAGTTGGAACATAAGATTTGATGAGGCAATCGATCTTATGACTTCGATTAAGAAACGAAGATGAGCCCTGTGTGTATCTGAAAGGTAGGTGGGAGCTTATCACCTTTTGGTGTTTATGTGGATGACATCCTGATCATTGGGAATGACATAGGAATGCTATCCTGAAGAAAGGCTTGGTTATCTAGACACTTCTCCATGAAGGACTTAGGGGAAGCATCCTATATTTTGGGGATTAGAATCTATAGAGATAGATCCAAGAGGATGCTTGGCTTGTCCCAATCAGTACATAGAAACCATTGTCAAGGGGTTTGACATGGAAAAATTCAAGAGAGGTCTCATACCGATGAGACATGGGATATCGCTTTACTGCAGTATGTCTCCAAAGACTCGGAAGAAAGGGCTTAACATGGATATGATACCTTATGCATCGCAATAGGGTCTATCATGTATGTCATGCTATGTAATAGACCCGATATAGCGCGATGCCCGAGTGTCAGTGTCCAAAGCAGTATCAAAGGATCCGTGCTTGGAGCATTGAAAGCAGTAAAGTGTATCCTTAAGTACTTGAGAAGGACCAAGGATCTTTTACTAGTATATGGAGGTAATAGCCTTAAGGTTCAAGGCTACACCTTGACTCAAGTTTTCATCGATGTCGATGATAGCAAAGTCGAATTCAGGGGTATGTGTACACCTTGAATGAAGGGAGGTGTCTTTGGAAGAGTTCCAAGCAAGATACCACCGCTGACTCGACGACCAGAGAGGAAAGTACATTCTTTGCATCGGATGAAAGCAAAGGAGGGAGTTTGGGTGAAGAAGTTCATCATAGATTTGGGAGTCATGCCTGCAGCGAAGAGCCGATCTCCTATATTGCGACAACAACGAAAGGACATTGCTCAAACGAAAGGAACCTAGGTCTCATCAGAAATCTAAGCATGTTCTGAGGAGGTTCCACCTTATCAGAGAAATCGTAACCCGAGGAGATGTAGTAGTGGAAAGAGTTTCATCCGAAGATAACATTGCAGATCCACTAACAAAGTCGTTGTCTTAGATTTGTTTTGAGCGTCACAGGGGTCTGATGGGGATCAGACACATAGGTGATTAGCTTTAGGTCAAGTGGGAGATTGCTAGTCATAGGTGCCCAGCAAGCCAATCACGTGAGTGATGGCACGTGTGACTTAATATAGAATTTTTTTGCTTATTATATTTTGGCATATATCACTTTATAACCATTGCATAAATGCATACATATATTGTGATGTCCTTGAATTTGTGCAATGAGAATCGGATCGTGATGAGATCACGATAGTGAGATCGATTCACCTTTAAACACATATCCTAAATAATCCCGGTCATAGGTTACTCGAGAGGGATATCGTGATAACCGGACAGACTGGTGTACTGTATACCCGTCCATATGATGGATGCAGCTGGTCTCATAGCTGCTTGTGTAGGGACACTAGGGATACAATACAGGTGCTCATTGGAGAATGAGTTCACTGATTGATCCGCTTATGGAATGCTCGATGGTTGATGATGCCTTATTGTCAAACAGCGATTCGGTAGTCCTAGTGGTGTATTTGGTCCTTAGACTTGAGATACCAAGGATGTCCTGTATGAGTGCTCCACTCTTTGATACCAGACTTATAGGTTTGGCTATCCCAGATCTAGTACAACTGGTCATTGAGAGTGGTAGTTGATCTTATGAGGGCTATTGAGTGTCGATAGAGGATCATTCACTCTCGGCGTCATGAGAGGAATATCCCATGTGTTCTTGCTCAAACAAATCCCTGGCCAGGGTTATTCGGGTTGAGAGAGAAAGAGTTCTCCGGGAGAATCCGATTAGAGCGAGACTCGAGAAGAAACCGTATGGGTCTGACAACACCATACTCTGTATACGGTTTCTGGGATATTAGATGGATAAGGGACTATAGGTTTTTGGTAGAATGGCGAGGACAGATAGGTCCAATGGATTGGATTCCCCAGATCGTTTGGGGACTACTACAGAGTGGCCTGAAAGACGTCCAGAAGTCGATGAGTCAGTGAATTATTACTGAGAGATAATAATTCACCGAAAGTTAGAAGGAGTTCGATAGGTATGACTCACGGTCATTTCGATATTGGGTCTAGAGGGTCACACATATGGTAGGCATTGCGATGAATAGAGGTTTGGATATGAGATATCCGGACGGAGCCCTTTATCTTATTGGATGCAGATCCAATACCCACTAGGGAGGACCCATTAGGGTTTGACAGGGGACCTCTATAAATAGGAGGGATTCAGAGCCCCATAGGCTAGAGATCTTTTGTTTGCCTTTTTCCTATTCTCCTCTCCATCTCCACCTCGAAAGGGCCCGAGTTTCGAGGAGCGTCGTCTAACCCCTTGTGTGGATCACCGCTAGAGAGGAGGACGCTTGACCTCCTTCACCCTCTCCTAAGGATCTATAAGGAAACAGGGATATACGATCTCCCTAGGTAACACAATATACTCTATACGTAGTTTCATATTTCAAGGATTTTTGCGTACCAATCTTCGCACGACGACGAACATCTCTTTGGGAATCGAGGATTTTATTTTCTTGTTCTTCCGCTGCGCATGTGATGTCGCCCCTCCCAAGGATTTCCAAACAAGTCCTTCATAGAGAAATGTCTAGATAACCAAATCTTAATTATGGAGAGTATTCCTACATCATTACCGATGATTATGATATCATTCACATCTAGCACTAAGAAGGTGATGGCGCTCCCACTTACTTTCCTGTATCCATAAGGCTCGTCTTCGTTCTTAACGAAGTCATCTGATTGCCTCATCAAATCTTATGTTCTAACTTTAGAAAGCTTGCTTTAGTCAATATATGGATCTAAGCAATCTGCACACCTTATTTGGACTCTTCTTTGATACAAATCTCTCAAGTTGTATCATATACACCTCATTCTCAAGGTTACCATTGAGGAATACAGTTTTTACATCTATCTATTAGATCTCATAATCATGGTATGTTGTAATAGCCAATAAAATTCGGATGAATTATAGCTTGATTACGGGTGAAAAGGTTTCATCATAGTTAACTCATTGTCTTTGACGATACCCTTTTGCTACTAGCTTTACCATATAGGTCTCCACCTTTCTATCTATTCCGATCTTCTTCTTGAATATCCACTTACAACCAATGGGTATGATACCCTCAAGTGCATCAACTAGGTTTTAAACCTTATTGGAGTACATAGAATCCATCTAAAAACTCATGGCCTCATACTACTTCCTAGAGTCTATGCTCATAATAGCTTCATTGTAAGTCTGAGGATCTATGCAAAAGGGTGGTAACTCTTCTTCTTGGAGTACATAACATCCTCAATATCCTCTTCTTTGATATGTCATACATATCTTTCAAAAGGGTGGTAACTCTATCGGATCTATGCAAAGTTGGAACTTGTGTGCTAGGTACATGAATAGACTCGGCTGTGGAATGATGCTTGAGCTAAGTTCACCGACCTTGCTTAACTCTATCACACTCCCACTATTTCTACCAAGAATATATTCTTTCTCAAGAAACACTGTCCTCCTATAAAAAAGACTTTTTAGTCATCTGGATGATAGAAATAATACCCATAAATTTTCTTAGGGTATCCCACAAACTTGCACTATACTGTCTTTAATTCAAATTTGTCGGGGTTGTATCTCCTAACGTGGGCAAGGCAAGCCCAAATCTTAATAATCTTAAGATCGGGCTTCTTCCCTTTTCATATATTATATGGTATATACACTATCGATTTAATTAGAACTCTGTTCAGAAGGTAAGCTATGGACTCTATGGCATATCCCCAGAATGAAACAGGTCGATCGATGAAACTCATCATGGACCGCACTATATTTAATAACATGTGATTCCTCCTTTCCAATATACCATTGAGCTAAAGTGCATAAGGAGGAGTCCATTGAGACAAAATCTCATGGTCTTTGAGGAACTATGTGAACTTTATACTCAAGTACTCATATTCTCGATCTGATCGAAGAGTCTTGATACTCTTTCTAATTTGGTTTTCTACCCCATTCTTATATTTCTTAAATTTCTCAAAGGTCTCGGACTTATACTTCATCAAATATATATGTTCATACCTAGATAAGTCATCAATAAATGTGTAGTGAAGTTAAATAACCTTCTATGACCTGAATTAACATTGGACCACATACATCACTATGTATGAGTTGCAGCAACTCGGTGGCTCTCTCTCCAATTTCACTAAATAGAGAGTTGGTCAATTTCCCTTAAAAGAAAGACTCACTAGTTGCATATGATTCATAATCAAATGGATCTAAGTATCTATCCTTTAACAACTTTTGGATTATTCTTTCATGAATATAACTCAGCCTACAATGTCATAGGTATACATTATTTACCTCATCTCACTTCCTCTTAGATATACTTATATTCATGACATGTGGAGCATCATCTAATATGAATAAACTATTATTTAATATTCCTCTACCAATGATCTCATCATCTAGAATAAATGAACAACCATTATTCTTAAAAACTAATGTATATATATATATATATATATATATATATATATATATATATATATATATATATATATATATATATATATATATATATATATATATATATATATATATATATATATATATATATATATATATATATATATATATAATTTGTCAAACAAGGAATTGAAACAATATTTCTGATAATTGAAGGAATAAAATAGCAAGTATCTAATGCTAAAAGAGCTCCACCAGCCAATTATAGGGTGACCTCGCCAATGGTAACAACGTCAACCTTTGTGTCATTCCCTATCCTAAGATCCACCTCACCTCTTGCCAATCTCTTAGGCATTGCTAGAACCTGCAACGAATTACAACTATGAGATGCACTATTAGTATCCAATACCTATGCACTATCATAATTTTCTAATAAATGGAGATCAAACATCAACGTACCTGAAGCTTCTATTTCTACAAGGTACTCTTTGTAGTTTCTCTTCCAATATTTGTCTTTGCCATAGTGGAAGTACTGGCCTTTGTCCCTTGTCGAATCATTCTTAGCAACCTTTGCTTTGTCCAATGTTCCCTTACCCTTGCCCTTCTTATAAGACTTCTTTGTCTTCCTTTTCTTTTTGGCCTTACCAGCATAGAGAATTAGTTTCTCTTTCTTGATGGTGCTCTCAACCTCTCTCAATATATTGAGGAGCTCAGGGAGAGTCACATCAATTTTTTTTATTTTAAAATTTATAAAGAACCGTGGAAAGGAATATGGGAGGGACTGAAATATAAGATCCACACATAGGTTATCCTTTAGGATCATTCCTAGACCCGTGAGATTTTCTATTCATTCAATCATCTTAAGGACATAGTTCTAAATTGATATCCCCTTAGTTATCATAATGCAAAAGAGACTCCTTGATATCTCATATCACTGAGTTCTTCCTTGTTCCTCAAATAATTTACAAAGATGTAGGAGTATGTATCTAGTATCCATCTTTTTATGCTGCCTCTACAACTCGGGACTTATAGAGCCCAACATATAACATTAAGAGTAAAGTCATCTATGTACTTTACATAGCGAGCAATCTCATCATCACTTGCCCCTTCCTCGGGCGTGGGCATCACTGTGTTATGGATATACGTGATTTTCTTCTTCATAAGAATAATTCTCAAGTTGTGGAGCTAATTTGTATAGTTTGGACTAGTGAGATGGTTGACATTAAATATACCATGTTAAGGATTTGAAAGTGATATTTTTATAAAAAATAAAGATGCAGTAGAAAAGTAAATAATATGTAGATTTTAGATTTTTTAAAATAATTAAGATATGGTCTTTTATCTTAATCTACTCAAACTATTTTCTTGTGAAACACATAACTCTCTCTGATATGTGAATCGAAATTTTTTGATAGATTTCTAATGAAAATCGATATCTAATCGGCGTCTTACTATGACCTCAAGAGACTCGACCAATCACACTAAGCCTAAATGATATGTAACTTTTGCCAATCATAATTTCTTGTGATTTCATCCTATTCAACCTTTGAATCATCATGGCATCGAAGGACTCGACCAACTATGATGCTCGGTTAAGCTAGCACTATCATTACAAGATGAGTATGATTCGATGATATGCCCTTGAGGGACTCGACTAAGTATATCATATCCTCAAGTCATTAATGACATCTCTATGTCGTAAGCCAAATATCAAATCTAAATATAAATAAGCCTCGAGGGACTCGACTAACTCAGCCTACGTCAAAAAGAGATTTCTGCCTATAATAATGAAAGGTCACGTAGTGTCACGGACAAACTTCGAAACAAGATGTTTGATGTAATGCTTATGTATGTCCGTGTCTTTTGGTATGTTCATGCTTTGTACAGCATGTAGAGGGACGGTCGAAGACTTAATAGTCTCATTTTAGTTGGGTTGGTGGCCGCTTTAGGCTTGTAAATAAAGGTTGTGTCATGTGGATACTTGTGAAAGATTTTCGGTCTGTAATGGATCATTTTGACCCTTTGTTGTGCAACTGTTCAAAGCTTTTAAAGTCTGTTTGTAATTTGCATTGTCTATGAAGTATTTTCGGAGATGTTTGCTTGTGGATCCCGAGTGAGGCATTTTCTCTATCTCGTTCTCTCTTTTGTGGGTCCTAAGGGATCATGGGAGGCTTCGGGGAGGCTGACCTTTGTGGACGGACACACAAGGGTGCCGCACGACTTAGGCAAAATCAGCTAAGTTTGTGACAGTAGGTCACTCTTATTATCTCATGTTTATCATCTTAATATTATTTTAGAGGGATTTTTCTAATTCAATTTAGTCTCGTGGTTAAATATAATGCGTCACATACATATATCTAACATGTATTTACATCGCACACAAATATACATATATATGTTAGGATCAAGAGCACTAAGAGGGGGGTGTGAGTTAGTGCAGCAGAAAACTTTCGACGATTTAAAATGACGTTCGTACGATAAAAATGATTTCGGTAAGAAAGCCGATTCGGAAATCACTTTAACTTGTGATCAAGCGAGATGCAGTTAGATTAAAGATATAGAGGTAGTTTGCAGTTAAGATAGAGAACATAATGTAATTGCAAACCGAAATACGACGTTCGTACGATAAAAGCGATTTCGGTATGAAAGCCGATTCGGAAGTTGCTTTAACTTAGATTAGGCGAAGTGCAATTAAAGTAAAACTATGGAGGCAGTTTGCAGTTAAGATAGATAATATAAAGTAAATGCAAACCGAGATTTAGAGAGGTTCAGTTAATCTTGACCTACATCCACTTTTGGCTTCCTCCTCCGATGAGATCACCGACGTCCACTAGAGGCCTTCCTTCAATAGGCGAAGGCCAACCATCCTTTTACAGTTTCACTCCTTTTGACGGGCTTAGGAGACAACCCTGACAAACTTTTCTCTCCTCTCTTGAAAGATCAAAACTTGGAAGAAAAGAGGGAGGAGAACTTCTAGCCTTTACAACACTTTTGAGCTCTAAAAATCACAGAGTAAGATTGGATTTTCGGTGCTTTTGGTTGCCCTTTCATGCAAGAAAGGGTGGGGTTTATATAGGCCCCAAACTGGTTTGAATTTGGAGCTCAAAAGTGTTTTTTCCTGGATTTCCGGGGTCCTGGCGGTACTACCTCCTGACTGAGGCGGTACAATCGCCTGATAGAGCTCGGAGACCGAGCTCTGGCGGTGCCACCGCCTGACAGGGGCGGTTGCACTGCCCAGTCTCGCTCGGAGACTGAGCCCAAGCGGTGCCACCACGCTCAGAGATTGAGCCTAGGCAGTGTCACCACCTAACCTGGGCGGTTGCACCGCCCAGCTTTCCTGGGAGACCATCTCCTGGGCGGTGCCACCGCCTAGTAGGAATTTTGGTCCGAATGGGTTGATCCATTCAATCCAATTTGGGTCTATCAAGGGCCCAATTGCCCCTAGATTAAGTTAATGGGATCACCTCCCATTCCTAACTTAATCTACATGCTAACTATGATATTTCTTAAGACATTTACTGCAACTTGCTCCGATGCATCAATCGCTTCTTTCGACGAACTTCCGGCGAACATCCGACGAACCTTCGACGACGCTTCGGCGGACTTCTGACAAACTCCTGGACTTGCAACGGTCCACTTGGCAAGTTCCGATGAGCTTCTTTGGCAAGCTCCTGGACTTCTTGGATTTGTTCCCGTAGAACCTCCGATGACCGTCAGGACTTCCGTCGAACTCTCGAACCCCCAACGTGATCATAGTCTTGACTCCGGCGTAACTCTTGCTGCATGTCTTACTTCCATCATAGTTAATCCTGCATATGTAAAACAAAACTTCGATCGAGACAATTAATCCTAAGCAATTAACTAAGTTGTCTGGCATGTCATTGGTCCTTCGATGCTTCGTCTGATTCTTCGACGCATCGTCCTCTCCTATGGCCTATTGCCCAATCGGCCAGTTGACTCTGCAACTCCGATATCCTTGGCACAATACCCACTCTTCTTGGCCCGATGCCCAAGTCCACGACCCGAAGCCTTATGTCGATACGTCGACCGATCCATCGGCCCGACGTCCAATCTTCTGACATGTTCCTCCGGCACAACATGATTTTTCCTGCTTTAATTGTCTCATCCTGATCGAAGCATCCTGCGTCACTCAAAACACAGATTAAAATATAAACACATATCAAGTGGTTTCATCATCAAAATACGAGATTCAACAATACCTAGTAAGTGTAAAAATATTTATCACATATATACAAACATATCCACACCAAATGATCATAGACCAGAGCCTAAGTGATCAAGCCTGAGCCAAAGGCTTGATCATGAAAAAATGGATCTAAGTGTGTCTCGGTGCATCTCCATACACGATGATTATCTGTCTCAGCCTCATCGGCCCTATCGACACCTCGATGCATCTTCATGCTCGACGATCACTCGCCTCATCCTCCTGAGTTCCGCTAGCATCTCGATGCTTCCGTCGTGCCTCCTCATGTAATTACAACTTAATTACAATCACGTAGACTCACAAATACATATATTATATAATGATAAGCCTTGATCTCAATCAAGGGGAGTTATAACACCGAGGGAGATAGAATTACGTGCAAAATATAATGAGAGAGAGAGAGGAAGGCTCACAGGCTCTAATAATAATAATCACATACACATATCATAACATCACATGACCCATGATCATCTGTCAACATTATACATCACATGTACATAAATATATAAGACTATTAGATAATAATTAATTAAATTATTTAATTAATTATATAGTTTAACCATTAAACCATTTGGAACTCCTACCAAAAATTCTTGGCTAGGTGTCCCTTGTAGTTAGGAAACCCTTACCGCTAGGGTTGCTCTTGCGGCTAGGAGTCCTTGGCCATAAGACTGCCTTGGGTGGCTAGAAAATCCTAGCCACCAAGGTTGCCCTTGCGTCTAGGACTCTCTAGTTGTAGGGCTACCTTGGGTGGCTAGGAAAAACTAGTCGTCGAGTTGCCCCGACGACAAGGAGTCCCTAGTCATGGGTTACCATAAGCGATTAGAAAAACCTAGCCACCAGGGTTCCCCTTATGGCCAGGAATCCCTAGCCACAAGGGCTTTGCTCAACTTGGTTGCTCTCAGCCATGCAACCCTTGGCTAGGCAGAGAACAACCAGAACAACAAGTGCTACTCTTGGCTAAGGCTACAAGCAGCCTTCTACCAATGCTACAGGGCTGCAACATTAGTTGCCCTTTTCCCCTAGTCTTCTGTCAACTATTTTGATGATAAACTAGTGACTAATGTGGCCTTTCAAGTGCCAGAACAGATGTAGTCCAAATCTACAATAAAAAAACAAATACAACAATTTTACGTTAAAATCGATTCTACGTCATTTGACATAACATGTAATAACACATACAGTTTATAACCAATCATCACATGAATAACCTGGCTATGATACTACTATTAGAAAACCTAGAAGAGCATCATATGCGTAGCGAAAAAATAGAATGAAAATCAATTTCCTAAAAACAGATTTATATTAAATCGCATGCGATGATTGGGAGCGAAAAACTCATGAAACCGAAAAACTATGTAAGATTCGTGAGACACTCTCACCTAAGGGAACTCGTATATCCCTAATCTACAAATATTAGTTTGTGGATGAAGGAGATCTCATGTTCACCTCTTGATCCACATGGCGGATGGAGCGGTGACGTACCTTCTCGTGATGCATTCTTTTCTTACTTTCACGCACCACCACCATACAACAGGGGCAATCCTCTTCTTACTGCCCTCTCATACCAGAGAGGGGGCAATCAGCTAAGGTAGAAGTATGGGAGAAGTTAGGGAGGTGTGGCTAAGGGTGCTAGTCATAGGTGCCCAACAAGCCAATCACGTGAGTGATGGCACGTGTGACTTGATACAGAATCTTTTTACTTATTATATTTTGGCATATATCACTTTATAACTATTGCATATATATATATATATATATATATATATAGTGATGTCCTTGGATTTGTGCAATGGGAATCGGATCGTGATGAGATCACGATAATAAGATCGATTCACCTTTAAACACAGATCCTAAATAATCCCGGTCACAGGTTACTCGAGAGGGACATCGTGATAACCGGACAGACTGGTGTGCTGTATACCCGTCCATATGATGGATGCAGCTGGTCTCATAGCTACTCATGTAGGGACACTAGGGATACAGTACAAGTGCTAATTGGAGAATGAGTTCACTGATTGATCCGCTTACGGAATGTTGGATGGTTGATGATGCCTTATTGTCAGACAGTGATTTCGTAGTCCTAGTGGTATATCTGGTCCTTAGACTTGAGATACCAAGGATGTCCTATATGAGTGTTCTACTCTTTGATATCAGACTTATAGGTTTGGCTGTCCCAGATCTAGTATAGCTAGTCATTGGGAGTGATAGTCGACCTTACGAGGGCTATTGAGTGTCGATAGAGGATCATCCACTTTCGGCGTCATGAGAGAAATATCCCATGTGTTCTTGCTCAGACAAATCCCTAGCCAGGGTCATTCGGGTTGAGAGAGAAAGAGTTCTCCGGAAGAATCTGATTACAGCGAGACTCGAGTAGAAACCGTATGAGTCTGACAGCACCATGCTCGATATACGGTCTTTGAGATATTATATGGATGAGGGATTATAGGTATACGGTAACTGAGGACAGACAAGTCCAATGGATTGGATTCCCCTATATCATCCGGGGACTACGACGTAGTGGCCTGGTACGTCCGTAGTCGATGAGTCGAGTGAATTATTACAGAGATAATAATTCACTGAGTTAGAAGGAGTTCTGATAGGTATGACTCACGGCCAGCTCGATATTGGGCCTATAGGGTCACACACATATGGTAGGCATTGCGATGAGTAAAGATTCAGATATGAGATATCCGACGGAGCCCTTGTCTTATTGGATATCCAATAAGCTCCTAAATTATTGGATCCCATGGACGAGATCCAATAAGAGCCCATGAGAGATTATTGGATAAAGATCCAGTAATCTAAAAGACTTGGGTTATTAGATGCAAATCCAATACCCACTGGGGGAGGATCCATTAGGGTTTAACAGGGGACCTCTATAAATAGGAGGGATTCAGAGCCTCATAGGCTAGAGCCTTTGCTTGCCTCTCCTATTCTCCTTCCCCTCTCCACCTCAGAGCAGGCCTGGAGTTTTAAGGAGCCTGGATCACCGCTAGAGAGGAGGACACTTGATCTCCTTCACCCTCTCCTAAAGATCTGTAAGGAAACAGGGATATACAATCTCTCTATGTAACACAATATACTCTATACGTAGTTTTAAGTTTCGTGAATTTTGCGCACCAATCTTTGCACGACGATGAACATCTCTTTGGGAATAGGGGATTTTATTTTTCTTGTTCTTCCACTGCATATGTGATGTCATCCTAAGATTTCCCAACAAAAGGGTCCAGCCTTATAACCCTTTTAGTCTCACTTCCCTTTTTATAGAGAGCTCATACTACTATCCTAATGGATCCTGCCCTATTATGTATTAGATTCCTATCCAATTACCCTAGCATATTGAATAATGGATCTCCATCCAATTATCTCTAGATTAATAAAAATTGAATCTCTATCCAATTATACAAAAGCTCTTATTGGGTCTCACCCAACGGATACAATAAAATATGGACTTATTGGATGTCATATATTTAATTCTTTATTTGTTATATCATCCCTCATATGTGTGTGACCCTTTAGGCCCAATATCGAGCTGGCCATGAGTTACATATGTCAGAACTCCTTCTGACTTGGAACTCCTTCTAATTTAGTGAATTATCATCTCATGATAATTCACTCAACTCATCGACTATGGATGTACTAGGCCACTATACCATAGTCCCTAGATAGTATAGGAGGATCTAATATATTAGACTTGTCTGCCCTCAATTATCGTGTATCTATAGTCCCTCATCCATCTAATATCTCAAAGGCCATATACTAGGTATGGTGCTATCAAACCCATAAAGAATTTACTCAAGCCTCGCTCTAATCGGATTCTCCTAGAGAACTCTTTCTCTCTCAATCCAAATGACCATGGCCAGGAATTTGCTTGAGCGAAAACACATGAGACATTCCTCTCGAGACACCAAGAGTGGATGATCCTCTATTAACACTCAATTACTCTCGTAAGTTTAGCTACCACTCTCGATGACCAATTGTACTAGGTCTGGAACTTTCAAACCTATAAGTTCGATATCAAAGAGTGAAGTACTAATACATTGCATCCTTAGTATCTCAAGTCTAAGGATCAGATACACAATTAGGACTATGGAACTATTATTTGATGATGATGTATCATTAACCATCCAACATTCCGTGAGTGGATCATTCAATGAAGTCATTCTCCAATGAACACATACATTATATCCCTAGTGTCCCACATAAGCAGCTATAAGATCAACTGCTTCCATCATATGGACGGGTATATAGTACATCGGTCTATCCAATTATCTCAATGTCTTTCTCAAGTAACCTATGGTCGAAAATATTTAGGATCTATGTTGGTAGGCGAATTGGTCTCATTATCATGATTTCATTATGATCCAATTCTCATTACATAGATTTAAGGATATCATAATATATTTATCATCCAATATAAAGTGCTAAAATACTATAATAATAAGAACAAAAAATACTATGCAACATGTCACACATGTCATCACTCACGTAATTGACTTATAGGGCACATATAACTAAAACCCTCAAGTTTTGTAATAGAATAACATGGGGTGTTGTTCCCTCTTGCATGAAGAACCCTCGTAAGCAACATAATCCTACCTTGTCGATCCGAGATTCTATCGCCTTTTGTAAGTTCTTTACATTAAGGAGTCTTTTTTGGCTTTGGTAGAGTTCCTTTAAACCTACTTTGAGGATATTAAGATAGGTTTCCAAAGTTGTAAGTCTCTCCTTATGACTTTTCTTTTCGGTTAATGCTTCGGATTGTGCTTTTCCTACTTGTGAAAAATAGCCAACTTCTCTCTTGTCATTTTTACTACTGCACTCCTCTTGAGTAGCTCTATAAACTTAAGAGCAAGTTTGTACTTACAGCCCACATGCGGCTGGATAGGGCAATGGCCCAACTTACCATGTTTTGCTCAATTCGTCACGGTGCTTCACCATGGTGGGATTACGAACTTTTGTTATTTGTTTGAATCGTTTGCTAGCTTTGATACCAAATGTTATAAACTTAGTAGGAATTACATATGTTGTGAGGCACCGTTATGATATTCATCCACAAAGGGTCAACCTAATTTCAACTTTACTCAGGTCACCAAGGATATGTAAAATAGCAAATTGATTAGTTTAGAAAATAAGTGATAAATAAGTTTTTTTTATCGTATAAAGAGGATAGCTTTATAAGTAATTCAATAAATAGTTAGTGTGCAAGAGATAAAAAAAAGAATGGAAAAAAATTAAAACTCTAGAAGACAAATGAACAATTGCAAGTCCACAAATGATTATTTATCAAGTGTCGGGTGCATTAGCAAGTCCCCGTAAGCTTTACATGTGAACTTGTAAATTCAATTAACACCCAATACTATCCCAAACCATCATTTAGCTTTGTATCACCTAAATGATTCCAAGGGATTGAGATGGTTGGCATTTTACTTCATATTTAACATGCAGAAGATAGGTCATGACATATGAAAACTAAGTTATTTTAAGATAATTTTATCTATTCTAACGAGTGATTACTCTATAAATATGTAAATTATTCTTGCTTATAGTTTTGAAGTAAAAATACATAAAAATAAAAATAAGATAAAATACGCTACCAAATGAATGTACAAACAAACAAAATTGATGAATAGTCTATTGATAAAGGTATTGCGAGTGCCTAATAATCGTTCATTATACAGCAATGAGCGAGGATGTTGGTGATGGTGAGGCTAGGGCTCCATTAGGCCATTGGGGTTAGATTGACACAATCGAAAGGAATAGTTATCATTGCCAACCTCCTCCGTTGCTCCGCATAGATGTTTTGATGGCGACGATGACAACAACAACCAACGATAAAGAGGAGGTAAAGTGACAACGATGTGCTGAAACTTTCCTATTCCATTCCTCAATTGATAATGAACCAAATCAAAGGACAATCTAAGCTCAAATGAACCAAATCAAATAGTTAGGTTTTAGTGGAATCAGTTTGATCCGATTCATCTAAATGACTCAGTTTAAGTCTAAAAAATTAAGTCAAACTAAGTCAAAAGATATTTATTATGTCTTTATAGTTTTATTGAGAATATTTTGATCAAAATTTAAAAAAAGAACACCCCTAGAAAAAACCAAATATGGGGCACCATATGTTAAAAGCCCATTACTTGGGTTTCTTTTTCTGGTAAATGATCTTTCTTTTTTTTCAATACACGTGGCTATGACTGTCTTGCTAAAATTAATAACACAAATATGCAATTATCGAACTTGACAAGCATAGAGATGTAAGAACAACACCCATAAAGGTGTGTGATTCGGGAGCCTGCATGCAGAGGCCACGACTTAATTGAACCCGACATGATTGAGTCGGCCCAAATGCTTGTGCCGTGCTACAATTTTGGGCCGCTCTCCGTTGCGGGAGCCTGCACGCAGAAACAAAGGCCACGGCTTAATTGAACCTGACATGTTTGAGTCGGCCTAAATGCTTGTGCCGTGCTACAATTTTGGGCCGCTCTACGTTGCGGGAGCCTGCACGCAGAAACAGAGGCCACGGCTTAATTGAACCTGACATGATTGAGCCGGCCCAAATGCTTGTGCCGTGCTATAATTTTGGGCCGCTCTCCGTTGTGGGAGCCTGCACGCAGAAACAGAGGCCACGACTTAATTGAACCCGACATGTTTGAGCCGGCCCAAATGCTTGTGACGTGTTACAATTTTGGGTCGCCTCGCTATAGAGCTCCCAGACGTTAAAAAACAGAGGCCGGCTTAATTGAACTTGACATGTTTGAGCCGCCCAAATGCTTGTGTGCGGTTACAATTTTGGGCCACTCTCCGATTCTATGGAGCCCCGCACTTGAAAACAGAGGCCACGACTTAATTGAACCCGACATGATTGAGTAGGCTCAAATGCTTGTGCCGCGGCTATAATTTTGGGTCGCCTCTCTCGGAGTCGACGACGGTAAAACAGAGAGGGGCCACGGCTTAATTAAACTTGACATATTTGAGCCGGCCCAAATGCTTGTGCTGTGCTATAATTTTGGGCCGCTCTCTGTTGCGGGAGCCTGCACGCAGAAATAAAGGTCACGGCTTAATTGAACCCGACATGATTGAGCCGGCCCAAATGCTTATGCCGTGCTATAATTTTGGACCGCTCTCCGTTGCGGGAGCCTGCACGCAGAGGCCAAGGCTTAATTGAACCCGACATGTTTGAGCCGCCCAAATGCTTGTGCCGTGCTACAATTTTGGGCCGCTCTCCGTTGCGGCTCTGCCACTCCCTAATACCAAAGGAGACCGTTAACCGGACATCATTGTTCCCAAATGGGAGAAGCATCGAAGGCGGACGAAGGCCGTGGCGGACCGATGCCCGAGTACGAGCGGCAAAGGCTCTCCAGGATACGAGAAAACCGATCGAGGCTCGAAGCCCTCGGCATCTCGGGACTCGCTTCCTCCCTCCTCAGCCCTCCTCCTCCTCCCTCGAAGCGCCAGGAAAGGAGGGAGAAGGCGATGAAAGGAGCAGGCCGGGGAAGAGCCGTCGGCGACGAGGATGACGACGATTACTTACCCTCTGATGCTGACCAAGACGATGGGGGAGAATTCGGTGAGGAGAGTTCTTCCTTGGGCGAAGAGGAGGAGGAGGAACAAGCGGAAAAGAATCCTTCTTCTGTCTCGCGGGGAAAGGTGCACCCTTGATCTGTTATGCTTTGATGTTAGCTTTTTCTGGAATACCTATTAATGCGATCTTTGTGAACGTCTAATCCACTTCCTTAAGTCTTATTCTGTCAGTACTTTCTATCTACTTGATAGTGTGATTCACATTCTCAGCGATTTAAAAAAACTTCATATTTATGATGTTCACATAATCCGTATGATGTTATCCTATGAACAAATATAGGAGCTTATAGTTTCTCTTATCACAAAAAGTGGTGCTAAGAGAAATTAATTAAGTGGCTTGCTTGTGATCTTGCTTGTTGGGCATAGGATTTCGGTTAGAAAAGCAAAGCAGAAGAGAACCTTTGACATAGAAGAATATTGCATTAAGCACAAATCATGATATAGAAGAATAGTTCTGAAATTGTTGAAACTTCTTGTTGTTATACACTACTCATGATTTAGCACATTGCACATCCTGATATCATGAACCAACTAATCGTACTACCACATATATGAACCAACTAAAGTTACATACCCCATCGTTGCTTCCATATTGAGTATCTGGAATGCTCAATGTTCTTAGTAGTCATGCTTCCACTGGTAGCTGTGGTTGATAGACTGTCTCATGGCTTCCACCATTCAGTTATTAGTTGTCTGCCTTGTTCATTGACAAATGTTTCTCTGTTATTTACTATGAATTTCAACACTATGTAGAAAAAAATGAAGTGCACCTTTTTTCCCATGCTTATTCTCTGTAGTAAGTTGTTTGGCATGTAGCGTTATGGAATTTGGTCATCTCTATCATTGTTGTTTTTTGTTTTAGGGAAAGAAAAGGGGTTCTTCAAAAGCAGCAAAAGTTATGAAAAAAGGTAAAACAGAACCTAACGATTTGACTGACAGTGATACAGCCTTAAAGCAGGTATATGTTGAGAAAAAATTTATATGCCATTCATTAGTAGTATATAACTAATATATTTGAGGCAAGATTTGTTGCGAAAGCTTTATTAGATTTCCATATGCAGGCAATTGCTCTTTCATTGGGAGAACACATGGATCCAAATGAAGCTGTTGGTGGGATTCCTCAAAATTCTGGCAGTAGTGTAGCTGATTTTGGTCCTTATAGGAAAGATAAATCCAGTGCACATGGACCTGCCGGGAGAAGGAAGAGCAAGATTGTGGTAGGTTATTCTGCATATACTGACAAACATTATGGTAGCTCGGGTATCTTCATGATGCCATCTATATTTCCTTGTGTTGCAGAACAAGAGCAGAGTGCAACTAACTGAAGATGAAGTGGATGCTTACTTCTTTTCATTTGATGGTAGGTATTCTTCCACGATATGTTGCATGTTTGTGAATAATGTTTTTGGTATTCATTAACATCCATCTGAAGGTTGCTTAAACTGGTCATATATTATTCTGACTCTTCTTTCTGTAGTGAGAATGTTGTATTAGTTCATACTTTCTCTTAATGCTTGTTGTTTCTGTTGGTACATCTATATTTGTTAGTATTCAAGCTTTAGAAAAATAGGTATACTTTACATGACTGATTTTAGAATATAATCTTATACCTGTTGTGGCTTCTGAATTTTATAGATGAGCTTGACTCTTTTTTTTTTATTGAGTGAATTCCATAGAAAAGCCCCACTTTTCCTAATAATACTAAATTCCCCATGACTTCCTGCCACTTTTTTACTGACATTATTTGGTATTGCGTATTGCTATGTGTATTGGGTCTAGAATGGTTGATTTAAATCGGTTTAACCAGGGTCACTTCAGAACACCATTCTGGTTTAATCTGTCTCAGCTTCGCCAAAGCCTTCATATCGAACTTAATCCTCATGGAGCCACGGCAAGCCCTAAACATCATGCATCGTTCTTTTCTTTGAATCTTAACCCTCCTTTGCTGAAAAATGAAAGCCAAAGTTCTCGAGACAGAAAGAGAAGAAATGGCAATTTTGAAGAATTAACCATAGTTTATTTCTTGTTTACTTGTTATTAAAATAACTTCTTGATATATCTTTTTGACTAATTTTGAAACACATGTTTGCAATTCCAGCTGCTGATAAATTTGAATCATTTGCTAAAATTGAATCATTACAATTTGATGCCTATTTCAAGAAAAAAGGCTATCCAAATTGGATTGTAATCAATCATAGCTTTATCGATCATTTCAGGCACATATTTCCAATGGCAATTAGGTGCAGTAGAGGTCAGATGATTTCTATAGTCCTGAGATCATGCCCTTTGGAGATTCTGCGACAGACTTTTGTTGAACATTTTATCGAGATCCTTGGTATCCTAGCTTCCTGGAAATTTCTATCATTAGTGATGGGATGAATATTATAACTCTATAATCAACGGGGCTTAATTTATTTTCCTCAATCAGCGATGTTTCTCTTTGTAACAAACAAAGTATATAAAATTGATTAAAAACTGAGACATGCAGGTATCTTTTTGGTAAGCATTTCTCAATGAAAGCATCAACTCGAATTCAATTGGAAGAGTTGATGATGTCATTGCACTTGGTTGATCAAGATAAAGTTGTGGAGGATTTTTGCCGAATGTATATATTATACATTTTTGCTTGTATTTTATTTTTTCTGAGTCAATTTTGGTCACTATTATCGTTATTGTTATTAGTTGTTCATCTTTTGACTTTGACTAACTACAACTGGTGGAATTGCCTCATTCCTTCATTTTAGAGAAAATCTTCATTATTAGAGATAGAATTCAATGAGTGAAGCGTGAAGAGAGTGATTGTTGGTTATCTGAAACAGTGCTTAACCTTATTGGCAGTAAGTTGGTTAACTATAGTTTCATTTAATTATAATTTATAATTTTATTTTAATATCATTGCTATTAATCTTAATTTGTTCTTTGATCAGGTTGGTTATGTGAGAAAGTAACCCACTTTAAGTCGGTAGGGCATGTAAAAACTGCACGCTTATTGAAATGGTTGACACATGCATGACATTGGAAAACAATTAAATATAGTTATTGAAGATCTCATCAGAAGGTGCAAGTATATGTGCCATTAAATATAATTAATGGATGACTTGTTTATGGTATTAATTATTGAATATTGTACTTTTAAATTATTCAGGAGATATGTCCTCTACCATTTGAGGCTTCATTATTGGCAGATTTAGATCATTCAGGAGAACCACATTTAAATGAGGTTACTTGTGTTGTAAGTAAAATCATTGTACTTAAAATCAGTGTAACTTAGAGCCAAAGGTAAGATCTTTGCCCTATTAATTATTGAATATTGTTCTTTTAGATCATTTAAGAGATATGTCCTCTACCATTTGAGGCTTCATTATTGGCAGATTTAGATCATTCAGGAGAACCACATTTGAATGAGGTTACTTGTGTCTTCAGTAAATCAGTGTACTTGCTTAAAATCAGTGTAACTTCAAACCAAAGGTAAGATCTTTACCCAAGAGGCTTCCACACCTCTCTATAAGGATATTGACAAGTATTTTAATGGAATAAGAGCAAAGCCAAAAAATAGGATGTATTTGGTAAAGGAAATAAAATTGGCATACTTTCAGCTATTAAGAGCTTTAAAAAATTTAAAAAAAAAACCATCCTAAAATTACCCATCTAGAGCTTTTAAAAAAACTTGAAAACTACACAATCCTCCTAAAACTAATTTATAGGAGTTCTGGATCAATTAAAAGCAGTTTAGTAGGACTTTAGTAAAACTAATTTATAAGAGTTCTAGATCAATTAAGAGGTGGTTTAATAGGGCTTTAGTAACACTGTTCTTGAATGATGTTACATTGATCTTCTGCATTGAGCAAAATCAGTGTAATATAGTTGGAAGATCAATGTAACAATCTACAAAACCAGATCTAACCCTTTAGTTAAACCAGTCTGGACTTCTTAAATCGGTTTTGAAAACTCTTTCCAAACTAGTCGCGAACTTGCTTCAAACTGAGACTGTCCTGAATGGGATTTTCAGCAAGGAAACTTGAGGGGTACAGTACATGGGCATTTATTTAAAGGGGCAAAAGGTCAGGCCCTTTGTCAAAATTTTAGAATGGGAAGTGCTCTCCAGAAAAACTGGAAAATTGGGGCTTTTAGAGAATTCACCTTTTTTTTCATCTGTATCCATGATTTGATGACCAACATATGTAACTAAGAGTTTGCTACTTCTTTTTCTTGCTGTAAGTTTACATGTTTTTATGTTTTAACATGCAGAAGTTGGTAAAGGCTACATCACGCAACAAGATCTACAGAAAATGGCCATTGCTCATGATTTTAGTTGGACAAAGAGTGAGATTTTCAATATGATCCATTGCTTTGACAGTGATGGAGATGGAAAGGTACTATTTGAATTAATTTTCAACTAGACCATCTACATGATGAATGCATATGATTTTTTAAACTTTTGGATGAAATGAGGAAACATGGAACTGATAATATCATTGATTGATCACCAATATGCACATAAGCATTTGGGTTTGTCATCTGTGAAAAATCAAAGAACATCTGATTAAATTGTTGTAAGAGAGAGGGGCTTGCCGCTGGATATAGGCTTGATTTGATGAAATACTAAATGAACATGGATTCTAAGTAGCAAAATTTCTCCAAGTTGTTTTGTTTTGTCACCACATTTGTCGTGATTTGGGTGACAATGGGCTGGGCTGGTGTGCTAGCTTGACAGGCCTAGCCTGTCGTCCTAAGGAGGATTCGGTTGACTGCCATAGCTCAGTTGACATTGTTTAAGATTCACAGGCCATTTATGGTCTCAACCTTGGCCCTGCCTGGGGGTCTTATAGCATTTCATCTTGTATTAATGACTTTATTTCTTTGAAAAAATGTTATATTTATGAAGTCACTATGATCCTAGATATAAATGTCAGGATTTTGTAGATTTAATTGCTGTTATGCAACAAGATGCACAAGTTATGTTGGTTAAAACTATATTCTATATGCCTTTCAGTTCACAAAATTTTATCAAATGAAAACCTATTCTTCGTATGCTTGAATACTTATTGCTAAGGCACTTAGATTCCTGATCAAGTGACACTATAAAAGCTTATCCAGAATGGGCCATAAGCTGAACAAATTTTATGATGGAAGTCTTATTGTTTCCGACTGGCTTTTAACTGTGTCATAATAACAATTACCTCTGCGGAGGTATGCTGATGTTTCAATTTGTGGAATTTGCAGCTAAGTCTGAAGGACTTCCGAGCCATTGTATGTCGATGCAAGATGATTAAAGATGCCGCAAAACATTGATTTTGGCCGACACTCGTAATTATCTAGACCAAGTAATTTGTCATGTATATCTTAGTCAAGGATCATTACTTTTCCAGGTCTTTTTGTGTCCAAGACTCTTCTTTCTTCTAACTCGTTAAAAATGTGCATTTGTGCAAAGTGGTGGATAGAAGAAAATGGAAGAAGGGAACAATTTTGGCCTTCCCTATTCTTTCAGTATCTTAAGATATCCTGGATGGCAAGTTGGGATCATCAGACGGTTTAAATGACATCTTATCTACTTATACACGCACTCTCTCTCTCTCTCTCTCTCTCTCTCTGATGACGTAAGAGAATCCAAGAAGGGAAAATGAAAATTAAGAAACTCAATCAAAATGTTAATGATTATTATTATTTTTTTAATTTTTAATATAAAATATTGATTTATCGATATGATTTTGTCTGATGATGAAAAACCGAACATTGTTGGAGGCCTATGTAACGATGGCCTATGTGGTTTTCTATTGAGCACTGCTGCATGCTGCTTCATCAACCCCAATCATCCTCCACCTTCTCGTTCTCACCGACTATTAATTTGATGAACATTCACAAGAGGATGACTCGTCTATCGATTGTATTGAGGTATTTATCGATTGTCTCGAGATTGATACTTAAATCGATATTTTATTTTTTGCTCCTATGGATGCAGCATATTAACCATATACTCGTTTCTTTTGTTCAACCAAAGATTAAAAAAATTAAAGAATAGAAGGAAAAGGTTCAGTAATTACGGTTCCTTCCTTTTAAATAAATGCCCAAGCACTCGATAGTCCAACTCTAGTAGAGTTCCACAAAATCTTTTTGAGCATATGTTTCTTTGATTTAATTTCACATTCATACAATTAATTCAATCACATCCATACAAATAAGTATTTTTGGTCGATAGTGATTCATTTTCGACAAGGTAACGAACGACACAAATCAATGACACATGTATTCAACCACTTGTTATTGTCACATCACATTGTCTGATTTAAACGTTGAAGTTTCAGAAAAAAAGATGAGAAGCTTGACATGGCATTGAGGTTTGCTCCTCACAACAAAGATTCAAAGTACAAAACAAAAAAGATGCCAAGTACTGAAATCACACACTCACAGTTATAGATGTTACACCAACTAAGATGCGGATGAACAGTCATAGAACCCATCAGGACCTTAGGTGAGCTAGCTCTCTGATAACTGATCCTAACATGAATCTACCAGTCAAATCGAAGCGAGTACCCGACTGAGGCTACGACTGATTGTTACTTCTTCAGCACGCACCCCAGAAAAATTCCAAGCAGGGCAATGATCACCACAAACAGGAACGAGAACCCTCCTTGCTGCTTGCTGACTTCTCGCCTCACCAGTTCCTGCATGCAACGACATCAAAGAATTGTTGTTTCAGAAAAATCTGCATCGTACTGGGATTTTATTTACCCACCCCCTCCATTCTAAAAGTGACTCTCATACAATTCCCACAGTCTGAAACATAGGAGGTAAATGACAATGCGGTTTCCCAAAGTGTTGAATGTCTAAGTTCCTTATGCTCGTAAGTTTTCCAGGAAGAACATTTCAGATGATAATAAATGAGGTCATAAATCTAGACTTACAAGTTACTATAATTACAAACAAATGAAAAGAACCTCTTTGTATACTCTTTTATAAATTCAGGATAGACAGATGTTTTGTCAAATGAGTATGCTTGTTATAGTTGAACTTTGGCTGTTACCAAGCAAAACAAACAGAATATGTTACACGATTTGCTCTGCTTTATAACTAAAAAGGGGCTTCCACCAATTAGTTAATTATCTTAACCATTAAGATATTAGAAACATAGTTGTGGCAAAATCTGATTACGATCATAGGGCAGAAGGAGAGCAAAGATAGCTCCGGCCATTCATTAGGAGTGAGGTCAGGACAAGGGATCAACTTTGTGGCAATACCACAGAATGACGTTAGGAAATACTTAAAAATTACCAGGACATGGGACCGACTTTTCAAATGCATGTTTTTAAGGTGATTT
Organism: Musa schizocarpa; assembly: GCA_900464855.2. Lineage (NCBI taxonomy): Eukaryota > Viridiplantae > Streptophyta > Magnoliopsida > Zingiberales > Musaceae > Musa > Musa schizocarpa. Next base: position 45,123,878 of record LS990919.1, read on the forward strand.
CGAAAAGGTCAACTTGCAAAAGTGCACAGTTCTTTTTGGGACACACAAACACATATAAAATTAAACTGCTAATACTGTCAAAATATATTTCAGATTATATTAGAAAATTGATTACAGGCAGTTCACAGCCTTCTCAGGTCATAGTAGTGAAACCAGGTTTTGCACAAGCTGAACCAGAGAGATTAAATATCCACAACTACTTGTGATTTACTTTCTCTTTTTCCTTTTTGCAAAAGAGAATATTAACTTTTATTAAGAGAAAAAGCACAGACACCCATCTCCTCTCCTAAGGAAACACATCATACCAGAGTTCATTACAATGGTTCAACCTTCCAAAATTTGCTAACCATGTGCAACACAATTAGCTTCTCTAAAAATGTGTGTTATCCTATATTCAGTGAAATGTTGCAGCAATCCAAAAATATCTGTTATCATTGCTATTCAACATAAACATGTGAAATGGAGGACATCAAGAACCTTTGTAATAGCCACTAGCCTTTGCAACTGGAATCAGTCAGCCGAAAAGATTTTACCTGTGCATAAGGTGACAAACTATGCAACTATAAATAATGGGATGAGTGGCATATTACAGCAGCAACTAAGGGTGACAAAATCTCGAGTTTGTAAAACTTTAAGTACCAAGAAAAATGGGTATTGTATAAACAGGAAGTAAAACTTGAAGGTGCACAGAAAAGTTCAGAATGTTCCATCTTAATGCTGTACAAACTTCTTAAAAGAACCCAAGTGATCAAAATCATTTTTTATCATTACTAACTCACACCATAATATATGTAGCATGCTACAAAATTTCATTTAACAGTATGAGAATTACTAGTCCTGTCACATCATTAGCCAGGCTAGTGCTTACCAATTCTTGTTGAAGCTTATTGTTCTGCTGAATAGCAGTATTCTTGTCCTCAGTCAACCTTGAAATTAGAGTCAAATTCTGGAGGAGAAAAGGTCAAGTAAATTATTCCTTGAAATAGACAGATGTCCAAAATATCTTGTAAAACATAAAAGCTGAGTATTTAAATGCATGACCACAGACAAGCATCAGATGGGGACAGCAAACTGTAAAGCACCAACTTGAATTTGGCTGTACATAAAGAAGAAATACTTTCAAAGTAAGAAATATTACGACAGTAGAGAGTACAAAGACAATGGCCAACATTTATGCTTTCAGATGAAATGTATAATTAGAAAAAGCACCACAGTCAGAGCTTCTCAGATTGGTTTGTCAGAAAAACCAAAAGACAAACTAACTTGTTTAAGTTAAGATAACTTGCTCAAGTGGTAGGTCCACTGTTGGAACTTATGCATAAATTGAAGTTAGGGTTACTTCATTAATTAGAAGGAATTAGTCTATGAAAAAAAATGATCTATGCAGATTTCAGTCATACATGACTCTATGATGTTTTCACAGATTAGGATGTTGGCACACAACTTCTACCAAAGATCCCTTTAAGTAGAAGGCTATATCTGCCCTGGGAACATTAACTTGACTATGTGAACCTAGAATGAAGTTAATAGTATATTTCAACTTGGCATGACATGACATGACATGACTACATAAACTCAATTAGAATTTGTTGGTTAACCAAAATTTCAAGTTATAAAGAAACCAAAAGCAATCTCCTCCAAGAATATCATTATCTTCCAATTTTTTATCAGTTGTTTTGACTGATACGATCTGAGGAGCTCGTCTGTTTCCCCACATCTGACATGAGGGATTTAGGACCGGCTCATTAGCATTTCTGTACTCAAAGTTAACACTCCACAATGCATCATTTCCATGGAAAACATGAGTATGATGATGCCCTCATCTACTCTTCAGGAAGAAGATTGAGAAATAAGTACATAAATCAAAAGATATGGGATTTATAATTGACAAGACAAATCTCAATTGTTTGGCAAACATTTTTTCAGTGCCCAGATCAATGGAGGGATTAGGGTTTGCATTGACCTCAGAGACATGAATAATGCATTCCACGGAAAATTTTCCTCTGCGATCGTTGAAACCATGATAGACAACGCTTGCAGATAGGAACATGCCTTTCATGTTTTGCTTGTTTGGTTGCAAAATATAATATCATGTACCATAATCTAAATATTATGAAATAACAAGGGTATACTACGAGACAGTATGAAATAACTAATAGAAGCTGTAAAATACAAATTTATGATAAATAGAATAAATCGTACCATATCATAAGATCATATAAAAAGGTGACCCTCAGCATCAAAGTAAGGTTGCCCCATGGCAATCTAGGTGACTGGGTAACCAGTCACAGAAAAAACCTTTTGCTTGCAAGGATAAGGTTGCTTAAATTGACCATCCCTAAACAACTTATAGATGGAAATCATGTGCATTAGGTCATCCTTTTTAATAAGATCATAATAATAGAAAATATATCGATTTAAAGATTTATGTAGTAGTCATGAATGTTGTTAAAAACGCTAAGTGCTCAAAGACACCAAGGTTCCAAAATGCCCACTCACTGATATAAAGATTATAAAAAATATATTTACTCACTGATGAGCAAACTGCATCCTCAAGCAACATCCCCGAGTTTCTGGATCGAATGTTGTATCTATGACAAGCATAGGAGATGGAGATTAACCTCAAACGGATGCAGTTGGATCGTAATCATAGGAGAACAGGGAGTCGAAGATGTAATTAGCACAACATCACGACCGTCGAAGAAGATGTCGAAAGTCATCTAAGGTAGGGTCAAAGTAGGGTTTCGAGCACAAACATGGCTGCCTGGGTCCCTTTGGGTTTTTGCTAAGTGGGAGTTATACCTAGCTGATGAGATTGAACCATGGTTTGATGCATCAACTGACATGGACAGTACCTTATTAGGGGTAGCATGCCTATTGTATTTCCTTACCGAACAATACAAATCAGTAATGGTCGGGTTTCGACCGTATCGATCTCCTCTTTGGTCAAACTAGGTCACAACAATCAAATTGACCTTTGGGCCCTGTTTTGGCCCTTTAAATCCTCATCTGTTCCACCTCTTTCACTCTCATTCTCATTCTTATTCAGTTTGTTATCCATATAATCAAGAATTTCTAGTCATTTATGGCTTAGATACATTTTGTTATTATATAAATATAATTTATATACCAAGAAATTATGAGAAAAAAAATCCTAAAATGTTTTTTGAATTTTGACCCATTTTCCATTTTTCAGCCCCTTTTCAGAACACCTATACATCCAGAGGTACCGACAAACAATATGCCAATAATGACTAGTATGTACTAGTCTGATCAACGACTGAAACAACTGGTCGACACAGCACAAAGTTCCTTAGATTGAACCACTTCATTTGGATTTGGATCAATCTCAAGTCTTGGTCCAATCAGATCAACTAATGCGTCTAGCATAAGCCTAGGTTAGCCTGAGATATATCGTTGCTTAGGCTGGGCTAGGCAAGCTTATGGGTCACCCATGCCAAACTTAGGCACTAGCTAAGCGACGTCAAGGCTCAGGTGATGGCCGGGAAGGCACTCAGTCAATGGCAACTTGCCAAGTCTGTTCAAGGTGCTCGAGGCTAGCCATGTCTGGCTTGACTGTCTGCACGAGCGGCCAAGTTCCTGGTGACTTCAATGGTAATCACATCATGAAAATTTCCATAATAGCCATTAAAAAACTTAAATGCTAGCTCTTCAAATTGAAATTTGAAACTAAACTGTAACAATTACTTGAAAAGTTGGAAAACCCTAAACCCGATTCTTCGATTAGTATCGTCAAATTCGATCAATATGATCCTAAAATATTTTGATGACTGATCCCTTTTTTCATCCTTAATTTTGGAACACAGAGTTTCATTTGGGTTAAATTACATGCCTTTTGGAACACGGTTCATCATCTCAGAAAAATAAAATGGCAAATGATCTAAAACATGGATGCTTGAGCCATGGATGTCACATTGTTGGAACTTCAACAGCAGAGCTTCAACTGTATTCAATGTGTTCCACATGTCTAATATTACATACAGAACACAACATGCACCTATGCCCAATTTGATACCCAAACACATCACATGTGATAACCAACAATGGATCACGTGAAAGGTATGCCAGTCCTTGATGGATTGATAAATTGTGTATGAGGGACGACACAGTAGCATTTGCAATACACACATAAGCTTGATAAAATGAATATATTTGTTACATTTATTTAGTCTTATTATATTTTTTTCTACACTAGTCTTTCTCAACTTTAAAGTATTACCAACTTTGGATTGTTTGCATATCATACCAAGGATTTAATCTCGGTCTGATACTGGTTTATGTAACCTACTGAACTGACACAGTACTAGTATATTTGAGTGGTATATCAACTATTGATAAAATAATAAAAAATGATATATGGCTTTTATTAAGCTTTTCGAAAATGTTTGCTCAAATGATTATTTTGTTAAGAAAGTCTAGGTAACACTACTAGCAAAAGCATATAAACCATCTTTCAAGATGAAAGGTCCAACATCACATTATCCATTGCTCTAATTGTAAGTTCATCAAAACTCCAAAATGAAAATAACAAACCCACCTCAGAAGATTTTCCTTGCTGAATATCTTCAGCATATGCTCTTGTCGCCTACGTTCATATTACAATCAAAATCCTCCTTGTCAAAAGAGCATGCTAAAGGTAATCTGTGCATAAACAAATCATTCGAATACTCACAGCAAGTAGCTCTGAGGCATTCGAATTTCCATTATCCGAAACAGAAGGCCTGGGTGATGAGTCCTCGTCAGACCCCTCAGGAACTGGTGAGGGTGGTTGAGGTGGTGACACATAGAGAACTCGCAACTTCACCTCATCCACCACATTCCCGGACTCCTTTGCAAACTAGAACAACATCGAATATATTTATCAATTTTCAAAAGGATTTGCATATAACACGTAACCGCATGCAAAAGTTCGATATCAGATTGCTGGAGACAAGAAGTACCATTTCCTGCGTGATGTCTTTCACTGTAACACCTTGGTTAACCACGACACTTTGGAGAAGAAACTTGTCTTTGCATTGCATGTCCGGCGGAGCTTCACGCTGTGCTTGCATTGTGACTGAAGCAAATTGTTGCCTTTTCAGATACAAACTTTCTGTCAGATTACCTGAATCTACGGCAGAGACAAGATTAGCATACCAATAACATCGCATGTGGATCGGGGCTGAACGATCCCAGCATTGGGTCTGACACAGTACTTCTTCGGGCTCGTCGTCTTGACCTATCACACCAATCGAATTCTACAAATCAAAGGTTCAAACTTGACACGAAAAATTCCATTTCAATTTTCTAGGGTTTCACGAAATGCAGGATGACGAATGAGAAAGAGAAAGAGGGAAGACCTAAATCGATTACCTTGAACCCAACGTAATCATCGGACTTGTTGGTCAGTTGAATCGAGCACGAGATCTGCTTCTTCAGTTCGACTTCACCCATCAAATCACGAAAATTCAAGGATAAGAAAAGAAACGCAACAATTTATATAGGGAAAGGGGGAATCGGGCTTACAAGGGAATTTGAGCTCCAGGGGATCGATTTCGAGCAACTCTCGGGAACTCATCTCGAAATCGCCTTCTCGCCCACTAGTGGCCGCAAAGAGGGAAGAGGAGAAGAGGAAGAAAGGAAGAGGGCGAACAAGTACAGGAAAAGAAAGGCAAATGCCGGAAAAGGAAGTCGGGATCTTCCGCGTTCGTGGATGCAGAGTTGCCGATGAAGGAGGCAAGGCGAACGTGGAAATAGGTAAAGGTGGGTTTCCATTCTTAACTTAATAGGGTACGAGGCAAGCCTAATTTTAATATAATTGAGCGTCTTATTTTATAAAATTAATGCATAAGAATTTCTAATGAAAGATTAAAAAAATATTAATTAATGAACGAATTCTTAGAGAGAAAAAAATGTAAACTTTTTTTTTTTTTTTTTGCTACAACGTTTCTACTTTGAATTCTTAGAAACAAAAAACAAAAACAAAATTCTTTTCCTAGCAACATGCTTTATATTTTATTCATTTATCCTTTCGTAGCTAAGTCATTGTTTTTCCACTAAGAACAATGGCTTTTGGAGCATCGATTTAGTAAGGTTTTATTGATCGATTCGGATTGAGACGATTCACTACTACTGATTTAACATTTCAACTCTGTTTAGGAGACGTACAAAATGGATGGTACAGTATACAGTAAGCTGCTGGGTGCTAAGAAGCAAAACAAAACTTCTTTTTTTCTTTTTCTTTCTTCTTGAATCAATATAAAAAACGTCATGCAAGTATATTGATGTTTTCGAAAAAAATATTTGTTTCGTATTATAATTTCATGGAAGCCAATGTGTTATAACACATTTTATTGTTATATTTGTTCATTGATTTTGAAAATTATTTATTTAACTCTAATGATCTCATCGTAGTAGCGAGGATGAAGTATTTTTAGTTCATGATAATATTTATAGACAAACATTAGGTGAGACATTATGTTTTGAAACTTTTTTCGTAGATTTAAATGACCTATTTTATCGTAACGAAGAAGACGATAATGATAATAATGTCTTCGAAGATGAATTAGTTGAAAAAAATTATAAGAAGAGGTGGAAGATGATATAAACTATAATATTTATGACACATTGAATATTGTTGGTTAACGAGTTATTTTAAATCAGGATATGTATGATAATATTAAACAAATACTTATTGAATTCGATTGTAATAGGATGCACTATCTTTTGATTTTGGAAAGAATTACCAAGTGTTTTCAATCAATTTAGAAGCTTAAGTATAAAAAAAATTACATAGAACCATGATATTTCTATAGAAATGAAAAAAATAAGTCAAAAATAAAAAACAACATATAGGTCACAAGTCGAATAATTCATAAAAATATAGAATAATTTTTTAAAAATTAGAAAACTAGTGACATATGCCCATTAAGGTCTAATTAAAGCCTTCTAAAATTTTTAGGTCTATTGAATCAATCCTTCCTTATGCATTATTTTTGGATTTTGAGCAAAAATAATATATCACATATTAAAAATTATTTTCTTTGACTCAAATTTTTATCATATATTTTGAACAAATATGGAAGCTCAAATGTCAAAAAAAATTACATGGATCTATGATATTCTATGGAAATAAGAAACAAAAGCCAAAAATAAAAAATAACACATAGTTCATAAGCTGAATAATTTATAAAATATAAAAAATTCTTAAAATAGAAAACCAATGGCATATGTCCATTTGGGTTCAAATGAAGCATTCCCTAAAATTTTTAAGTCTATTGGACTAGTCCTTCTATGCATTGCATTAGTTTTTGTTTTGAGGCAAAAATAGTGCCTCACATATTAGAAAATATTTTCTTTAACCCAAATTTTTATCAAGTATTTTAGACTAATTTAAAAGCTCAAAGGCCAAAATACATTATATGGATCTATGATATTTCTAGGGAAATGGAAAGAACTGGCCAAAAATAGAAAATGCCACAGAGTTTCAATAGTTTTCTATTTTAATTTTTTTGATATTTTTATGAATTATTAACTTATAAACTATGTGTCTTTTTTTATTTTTGATTTTTTTTTTCATAGAAATATCATGGATCCTGTTGGGAAATCATGGGGGCGACATCTTATGCGCAGCGGAAGAACAAGAAAACAAAAATCCCCGATTCCCAAAAAGATGTTCGTCATCGTGCGAAGATTGGTGCGTAAAAATCCGCAAAACACAAAACTGCATATAGAGATTGTGTTACCTAGGGAGATCGTATATCCCTGTTTCCTTGCAGATCCTTAGGAGAGGGTGAAGGAGGTCAAGCGTCCTCCTCTCTAGCTGTGATCCACACAGTAGGGTTGCGACGACCCTCCTCAAAACTCCAGGCCTCTGAGGTGGAGAGGGAGAGGAGAATAGGAAAGGCAAGCAAAGACTCTAGCCTATGAGGCTGTGAATCCCTCCTATTTATAGAGATCCCGTGTCAAACCCTAATGGGTCCTTCCCTAGTGGGTATTGGATTTGCATCCAATAAGACAAATGGCTCCGTCGGATATCTCATATCAGAACCTCTACTCATCATGATGCCTACCATATGTGTGTGACCCTCTAGGCCCAATATCAAGTCAAGTGGTGAGTGAGTCATACCTGTCGAGAACTCCTTCTAACTCGGTGAATTATTATCTGTAATAATTCACTCGACTCATCGACCACTGGACGTCTTAGGCCACTACACGTCGTAGTCCCCAGACGATCTGAGAGGAATCAATCCATTGGACCTGTCGCCCTCGGTTATCATGTACCTATAGTCCCTCATCTATCCAATATCCCCAGAGACCAGTATATCGAGCATGGTGTTGTCGGACCCATACGGTTTCTACTCGAGTCTCGCTCTAATCAGATTCTCCGGAGAACTCTTTCTCTCTCAACCCGAATGACCCTGGCCGGGGATTTGTCCGAGCAAGAACATATGGGATATTCCTCTCATTCTGTAGAGAGTGGATGATCCTCTATCGACACTCAATAGCCCTCGTAAGGTCGACTACCACTCCCAATGACCGGTTTGTACTAGATGGGATAGCCAAACCTATAAGTCACGGTATCAAAGAGTGGAGCACTCATACAGGACATCCTTGGTGTCTCAAGTCTAAGGACCGGATACACCACTAGGACTACGGAATCATTTGTCGACAATAAGGCATCATCAACCATCCAGCATTCCGTAAGCGGATCAATCGATGAACTCATTCTCCAATGAGCACACTGTCATTGTATCCCTAGTGTCCCTACACGAGCAGCTATGAGACCATTTGCATCCATCATATGGACGGGTATACAAAGACACCAGTCTATCCGGTTATCACGATGTCTCTCTCGAGTAACCTATGGTAGGGATTATTTAGGATATGTGTTTAAAGGTGAATCGATCTCATTATCGTGATCTCATCACGATCCGATTCCCATTGCACAAATCCAAGGACATCACAATATATATATGCATTTATGCAATAGTTATAAAGTGATATACACCAAAATATAATAAGCAAAAAGATTCTGTATCAAGTCACACGTGCCATCACTCACGTGATTGGCTTGCTGGGCACCTATGACTAGCAGATCCATACTATGTTTTTTTGACATTTGAGATTCTAAATTGGTCCAAAACACATAAAAAAAATTGGGTTTGATAAAATATTTTTTAATATGTGATGCACTATTTTTGTCTAAAATCCAAAAATAGTGCATCACATTAAAGGATTGATCTAAATAATCTAAAAATTTTAGAAAATATTTGAATTGGACTCAGTTAGAAATATGTAACTATTTTCTCATTTTAAATATATATATATATATATATATATATATATATATATATATATATATATATATATATATATATATCTAAGTCCAATTTAAACCTGTCTTAAAATTTTTAGATTATTTGGACCAATCCTTCAATGTGATGCACTATTTTTTTATATTTTGAGCAAAAATAATGCATTACATATTAGAAAATATTTTCTCCAATTCAAACTTTTGATAGGTTTTTTGGACTACTTTAGAAGCTCAAATGATAGAAAATATTTTATGGATCCAAAATATTCATGTGGAAATAGGAAAAAGTTGTCTAAAAATAAAAAATGACACAAAGTTTACAAGTTGAACAATTTATAAAAATATCAAAAATAATTTTAAATGGAAAATTATGACATATGCCCATCTAAGTGTAATTCAAATTAATCCCAAAATTTTTAGATCATTTAGACTAATCCTTCGATATGATGCACTATTTTTTAGATTTTGGACAAAAATTATACATTGTATATTAGAAAACAATTTTTTACCTAAATTTTTAACAGATGTTTTGGACCAATTTAGAAGCTCAAATGTCAAAAAATATTACATGCATCTATGATATTATGTGGAAATGAGAAAAAATTGGTCAAAAATAAAAAAATGATACATAGTTCACAAGCTAAATAATTCATAAAAATATCAAATAAATTTCCTAAAATAAAAAACCAGTGAAATGTCCATTTGGATCCAATAGAAGTCTTTCTTAAAATTTTTAGGTCTATTAGACCAGTCCTATGCAATGATTTTTGGATTTTGGGAAAAAATAATGCATCACATATTAGGAAATATTTTCTTTTTATCAAACTTTTATAAGATATTTTGGACCAATTTAGATGCTTAAATAAAGATCCATGATATTATATAAAAACGAGAAAAAAGTTAACCAAAAATGAAAAATGACACAAGGTTCAAAAGTTAATAATTCATATAAATATCAAAAAATTTTGAATAAAAATCAATGATATATGTCTATTTGGGTCTAATTGAAGTTTTTCCTTAAATTTTTAGGTCTATTAGACTAGTCTTTTAATGCATTGCATAGATTTTGATAAAAAATAGTGCACAATTTAGAAACTAAATTGTCTATTAGAAAATATTTTCTCTAATCCAAATTTTTATTCGATATTTTGGACCAATTTAGAAACTAAATTGTCAAAAAATATTACTTGGATCCATGATATTATGTGAAAATAACAAAAAAACCAAAAATAAAAAATAACACATAGTTCACAAGTTTAATAATTCATAAAAATATCAAAAAATATTTAAAATGAAAAATAATGTGATGCATTGTTTTTGAATTTTTGGCAAAAATAATTCATCACATATTAAAAATATTTTCTCTGACATAAACTTTTATCAAGTATTTTAGATCAATTTAGAAGCTCAAATGTTGAAAAAAATGACTAGATTCATAAAGTTTCTATTAAAATGAGAAAAAGTTGGTCAAAAATAAAAAATAGCATACAGTTCACAAGTTGAATAATTCATAAAAATATAAAAAATTTCTAAAATGAAAAACTAATGAATATGTCCATTTGGGTCTAATTGAAGTACTTTATGAAGTTTTTAGTCTATTGAATGGTACTTTTATAAAAGTAAGAAAAAATTAGCTGGTTACAAATAAATAGCACACAGTTCACAAGCTGAATAATTCATAAAAATATCAAATAAATTTTCTAAAATAAAAAACTAGTGACATGTCCATTTGAGTCCAATCGAAGTCTTTTCTAAAATTTTTTAGGTATATTAGACTAGTCCTTTAATGCTATGTACTATATTAGACTAGTCTTCTTCGACCACTTCCTTTGGCGGTCAAGGTTCGTGTTGAGAATGAAGGAGCAAGGAAAAAATAGAATACTACGATATAAATAAATAGAATCCTTTCGATTCAAGAAAATTAATGTAGTATTTAAAACAAGAGGATTGACATAGAATACGTACAAGATATTCCCGAGTGTATTCTCCTTCTATCTTGCTTCATGAACTACGGTCCTATTTATGGGACCTAGTAGTAACTACCCATATCACCATGTCACCCATGATTGAAGTAGTTATTGAAACTATCCTATAACTTCTATATCATGGTAACTACCTAGATAACTATTATGAATCAATTCTCAACACTTCCCCTTAATTCATAGTTACATACATTGATTTGCGATATGAAATAAACATGCTTTTGAACTAAAAGCAAATTAGTGAGGATATCTGTAACTTACTCATCTGTTCCACAATACTTTATTGCTATGACTTCACTTGCTACAAGATCTCGGATGAAATGATAATGTATCTCTATATGCTTCGTTCTTCCATGAAATTTTAGATTTTTGGTCATTGCAATTGTGGCTTTGTTGTCACAAAATATTTCTGTTGCTTCTTTTTATTCTTAATAAAAATCTTTAAGAAGTATTCTAAGTTATATTGCTTGACAAGCTGTTGATGTTACGGCTATATATTCTGCTTCTGATGTCGATAACGTAGTTGTTGCTTGTTTTTTTGAACTCCAAGATATAGCTCCTAATCCGAGGCTAAAAATATTGCCTGAAGTACTCTTTCTATCATCTAAAGCTCTTACCTAATCATTATCAGTAATATCAAATAATTTATATTTAAAATTATGAGAATACCAAATATCATAATATGTAGTTCCAGCAATATAACGTAGAATTCTTTTAACAGCACCGAGATGATGTTTGCTTGGGCTATGCATAAACCTAGATACTACACCAATAGAGAAGGTAATATCTGGTCGAGTATGAGTTAGATAAATTAAACCTCCAACCAAACTTCTGTAATATCTTGCATTTGTCAGACATGTACCATCTTCAAGTTTCAGTTTCTCATTTACATTCATGGGTGTTGCTATAGTTTTATAATTAATCATATTAGATTTTTTGAGTAGATCCATTGCATACTTTCTTTGTGAAATAAAAATTTTATCTGATCCTTGCTTCACTTCCAACCTAAGAAAATAGTGCAATAGACCTAGATCTGACATTTCAAACTTATTTATCATATATTTTTTAAATTCTATCACAAAAGAGTTAGATGAACTCATATATATAATATCATCAATATAGAGTCAAACTATTAGAATATTATGTTCACTTCCTTCTTTAGATAAAGAGTAAGTAAGTTCATTATTACTCTTTTTAAATTCATTTTGTTGAAAATAATAATTAATTTTGTTATATCATGTCCTTGGAGCTTGTTTAAGTTCATAAAGAGCTTTTCTTAGCTTATATACCTTTTCTTCATGTCCTTTAATAAAAAACCTTCAGGTTGAGCAACAAAAATCTCTTCGTGTAAATCTCTATTTAAAAACGCAGATTTCACATCAAATTGATAAACATGCTAACTCAAGTGAGCAGCTAAAGCCAAGAAAGTTCTGTTTCGAATCTAGCAACTAGAGAAAAAGTATCATCAAAATCAATACCTTGTTGTTGTGAATATCCTTTTGCTATAAGCCGAGTCTTATGCTTTTAGATACTTGCATTAAACTTTATTTTGAACACCCATTTTAATCCAATAGCTTTATTTTCTTTCGGTAGATCCATTATTTCCCAAGTTTCATTTTTCTCAATTGACTTGATTTCTTCCTTCATTGTTTTTCTTCATTCCTCTTTTTCAATTGCTTCCTCAAAAGTTGTTGGATCTGAAATAAACAAAACAAATATTGAGTCAAATTTTTGTTAGTGATATGAAATTTCTTGGAGGGGTTTCATCCGAGGAATCAGAATTTGCTATTGGGTGAGATTGACGATAAACTTGTTGGAGCATGATTTATCATTGGATTCTACGAAGTGCTTAGTTTTGCTGGAATATGAATTTGTATTCCACCTTTATTGGTCTCCCAATTCTAACTTGCCCTTGAATAGAGTCTTTATTTTGATACTCCAAAATTCATAGTATTTGCCCGAGAAGATGGGAATAAGGGGTTGAGACATGAAATTACCATTGAAAGCCATAATGCCCGGTTCGGATTGAAACTATCCTTTCCATTCAAGAAAACTGATGTAGTGTTTAAAATAAGATGATTGACATAGAACACTTACAAGATATTTCCAAGTATATTCTCACTTCTATATTTCTTCATGAACTACGGTCCTATTTATAGGACCTAGTGATAACTATCCATATCATCATGTCACTTATGATTAAGATAGTTATTGAAACTACCCTATAACTTCTAGAGCACGGAGGATGAGCTACACCTTCGAGGTGCTGGGCTACGTGTTCTTCGTCGTCATGGACTTCATCCTCGTGAAGAGGGCGTCGCAGGAGCAGAGTGGTGGTGGCTGCCAACGTCGCCGATTTCGTCATTGCGGTGGCTTGCATCGAGCCGAATCCTTAGTGCAACAACGTTAGGGATTAGTGGCTGCCAACAATGCAGTAACGTTAGGGATTAGTGGATTGGTCTCAGCTTGGGCTGGCTGGTACAGCAGCTTGCCATCACAAAGAATTATAGAGACTTCATCTTTCACCACGATTCAAGAGTTCTTATCATGGCATGACGGATAATAACAATGAAATATTGATCATCAATAATCACGTACACAATATGGTGGTTGTCTGTGTTGGAGACACGGGGTTGAAGACAATGTCGCCAAGACTTCTAGGCACAAATCTACATCTTTATACGACTTAAGTATTTACATGAAAGATCCTAAAGCATTAAAAGTCTAAGATCCTCATAACGGAGAGAGAGAGAGAGAGAGATGACTGTAGCAGAAGATGACAGCAAACATACTGCAGAAGGCGACGCCCCCAAGTATCACTTCATCTCCTGCGGTCGACTATTAAGCAGCAATACCTGTCGGCAACAGACTAGTGCTGCAAGAAAATAAGCTCTGGAGAGTAGTAATAACAGATGGAAATGAGCAATATATAGTAGCCAGAGTAGTTGCACTCAAGCAAGAGAATAACATACAAACTACATATTAAAATTAAAATTATATATATATATATATATATATATATAGTTTTAAATTGGTAATTCCTCATATTTGTCCTTCTCTTTAATTCTATCAACATTTATGGCATTTATGTTTTTTCTTATTTCTCATATTTACATTTCTAATTAATTCTATCTACATCTACAGTGCTTATCTTTTTCACTTGGCCAAAATGTGGAGTAAATAAATGAACTCAGAAATGTAAAGGAAGCTTCTCTCTCTTTGCTTGACCAAGTTGACTATCTGTAGATGAATCTCTAATCAAATAAAAAAATAATTCACAATTATTGTTTGATAAACCAAAGTATACAAAGTATGAAAATTGAATTGTAGGAATAACTCTAATTTCTAATATCAAAACAAGGAAGTAAAGTATGCTTTCAGACATCTAATCCATGCACATCATAAAGATTGATATCAAGACATCATTAGGGTCACATTCTGAAACTAGGCACTCATGATTCCACCTCAAGACACTAAACAGTCCATATCAGAAGCACATAATGGAATTTAAGCAAGTGCAGTATGACGAAGGCCAACTGAGAAGCAAGAAAAGAAGGCTAGGTTGTTTAGTCAACAACTTAGATATAAACATTCCTAAGTTGGCCGTACTAGAACTGAGCAAAAATATAAAATTTACTAGAAGTCAAAGTAGTAGATAATCAAATTATAACTCATAAAGAATTGATTGCATACTGACAGTGAGATGCCAATAAGATAACAAATTTAACATGATTCTTTTATTTGTGTAGTGCTCATAATTGACAGCACAGTTAACCAGATAAAATCAATTGCATATTGCAGAGGAATTCAATGCCAAAAAAAATAAAAGATAAATAAGTGAGCAAAACAGTCTCCTTTAACATGATTTGATGTCACAACTATGAGGTCACTTTCGAGAATGGCCTTATCTTGTCCAATAATTTCTCAGCCTCTATGAACCCCCAGAAAGGACCCAGAGTTGTATATTTCACTTGTCTCCACCTGTTAATGGCAAAAACTACTACTACTTAGCACATGGTGAGAAACATTTGGTAAAAGGAAGACTGAAGAAAGTATGTTCTGCACTTATAGATATACCTTGGTGTGAATGGTAATGCCAGACAGTGAATATGGAGATGATCAATACTATTAAATGGGGGCTGATGGAAACCAAATCTGCAAGACAGAACTTCAAATACATGAAACACCATATACTTGAAATATGTCAACACTACAAATCAATGTTCAGTTGTAGTAAATCAGCAACATTGTGTTCTCATTAATTAACATGTAGATCATAGAGTTAACATCCTTAAAGAAAATTGATCCACCACTTGGCTCCATACTTTGCACTCAAGGTTATTTTAGTAGGAGGGACATTTATCAAGTCCTTGGACTCAATTGGACTTGTGATACACAACTGCTTTCATTTTTTCTTTTGTGGAAATTTATTTTCCAGTTGCCACTTACTAACTCTAGAACTTGAATTTTGTCACCTACAAAAGATAACAGAAAGTTAGACAATCTAACCTAAAAGGACAAACCCAATGCACGAGGATTAATGGAAGCACCCATACCCTTACCTCTATCTTAGAGATGTTATTTCTGAGATTGGAACTCTAGTCTCTTAGGTCATTAAGGAACAATCTTACGGTTGTATCAAGGCCCGCCCTTGAAAGTTAGACAACCTACCTCTACAGCTTAATCCAGTGGCTAAATCAGCATCAGCAATATTCCAAAACAATGCTTTCTCTTGTTAAGTCATTTGAGAAAAAGGAAAAATAGTCCTGCTAAGAGTCTCACCCATTGTCACCACAAGTCTTCATTCAGATTGTTCAGTCAGTTGATTCCTTTATTTGCATCCTTCCATATATGAATCAAAAACTGATTCATATTCATTGATTTACATATTTTATAATTAAAGTAGTCTGGGTGTTGTAGATGGATATTACCATAAATTCATCCTTCTTGATCATGGGAGGCTTAGCATTATATAAAGACAAATATTCTTATATATTAATCTCCTATAAAGATATCAACTCTGCCATAACTTTTTTCAAATTTAAGCAGGCAAGTACTGCTTGTGCAATGCATAAATGTACTAAAACTGACAATTGGTTATGTTATCAGCACTTTGTGTTCAGTTTTGGTTCTGTTCTCTTTCTTGCACTTTTTTTGCCACAAACCAAAGTGGCAAAAAGATTCTGAAAAAAAATCTAGCCAAATTGGACATCACAATAAATATTTTAGGAAAATGAAGCACTGGAAAATAAAATTAAAATAAAGTACAATGTTTTCAGATGATACCTAGAACACATTGATTCAGGTGCATCTCTGGCCAAAAGGGTTTTCCCCACGTTCAACATGTGATTCACTGTGTAAAATACAGCAGATTATATGAATTCTGACAACTTTTTGCACCTGAATGTCCTCCATTGAGTATGTTCTTTTGAGAAGTCTCCATTAAACATTCACTGCAATATTTAACAATATAAACCAAGAATGTTACCTAAATGATAATCTTCTGTTTTTCTCTGGAGATGCTTGACAGTAGGTATGTGCTCAACAGGTATAACCAGATAATGCCTAGTAAACAACCAACCAGAGTAAACAGTGATGCATAGATTCAAAGCAAGAGAACAATCATACACATCCATAAAGCTTTATAGGTTTCACTTGATAGCATATTAGGCACGCCCAAGAGCATTCTCATAAATGATGGGTCTAAACTTGAAATGGAATCCAGATATGCAACAACCATCAAAACATATCATAAACACATTTAATAAGTACTAGTCATAGTTGAGAAGTTGGTAAGAAATAAAAGAAAAAAATAGAAGCCATTAAGTATTACTAGAAAAGATTAAATAACAGAAAGTTAGCATGGCTAAATTGAAGTTTAATTATATGGAAAGAATTCTTCCAAACTAAGTCACAGTGCTGCTATGAAATTTTTGACAAAATTCATGACACTGCTGATATGGAGACAGAAGACAATATTTAGACTTTGTAGCAATGCATGACAAATTGAAACAGGCAATGATACTAGAGATATTATGCAGAAATATGTATAATATGTGAACTTACAAGAAAAATCACAACTTTTTTTTGTAATTGTAAGTCCTTAACCATGTTATTAGAACTCATAAATGTTGCATCTTCCCCCTTTATCCATTAGTTCTGGAGCCTTGCGCAGGTTCCACTCAAATGCATCCAGCTAAGGATAATACTTGTTTAAAAAATGACACAAATGCCCTTTATGTAATAATTAATGCTATTTAAAGTCTAAAACCTAGCATAAAGTTGACACAGATAAAGTGTCACATTCCAATCAGTACACGAGGTCGCTAAAAGGCAGCCTTTGACAAGTGTTCAGATTTCAGAACCTATCTTCAAGGAGAAAGTATCCTCATATTTGACAAATGTTCTCCCTGTGTGCGAGTTCACCCCCGCTGTTATTTGTAAAGAGCAATTGGTTTGCAAGCTTGTTACATCTCCTACGCACATCTTACAATAATATATCTTCCAATATAACACCATCTATAGCATAAAATCCTTTCTTTTCAGAATATGGCTCTTTTATTCTCTCTCATCAGAGATTCTAATATATCAAATGTTTGCTACATTCATGGAGTAAGTTTGAAATCCTGATTCCTATTAGAAGTGGGCTTCACTACTTCAGATTATTTCATTTAGCCAAAATTGAAAGTCACGGAAGTAAGTTTCATTTCAACTTTGGACAACCAAGAGAAATTTATCAACTTTCCACAACAATCACTTCAAGAAGTCTACTTGACACAACCAGACAGCACCTAGATGAAGAACCGCTTCCACTAAATGAAATAAAGAATACCCATACTAGGAAAATCATGCTTTCTACGCAAGATTTATATTACACTGACAAATTGCAGCATAAACAAAAGAAGATCAACTGAAATATAGTGCTTAATATCTTAGAATGCCTAATTCAATAGTTAAGAAGAAGGGTGAAAAATTCGTACATAAAGGTTTTGTGCTTGTTAAAGGCTGGATCTAATAATAACTAAGAGAGCATATATACTAAAAGAGTTAAACTCTCCTCCAAAAGTCACAATGTAAACAGATAAAATGTGGCCCATTAATGTTCATTGCACCACATACAAAAATATCATAGGTGCATGCCATGACATTACTAACTTCATAGACAGAAGTATTTCAGCTAGTAGATGGACCTACGACTATGTATGATGAAAACCTTATTTTGTACTTATGGTCTTCCAAAGTAAACTATCTAAAACCAAGTTAGAAAATAATTTATATATAGTTAATCCGTAGTGAAGCACAAGAACCTCTGTGATTACCCCTGTATCTGAATTCATATAATTATAACAATTTAATGAAAAAACTAGTGTCAGATAGAAGATGGGGCTGCACAATATTCAAGCATGCATATTCTGACGCAGGATAGGTTTATAAGAAGAGAAATTCTCCAGTCTTTTACTTAAGCATTCTGTCAGAATGTACAACCTTTATGGGGGAAGACATGCAAGATTAACAGAGGCCCAAAAAAAGCTAAAGTGAAGAGCTTCAGTGTTCGATCAAATGGTGTCAAAGGAATCACTGATGTCATAATCAATGTCCGTGCTGAAAGTAATCAAGTTGCTTATGCTATAGCATTTGGCATGTTAACATCATATGCGGTGCCTCCCAGTTCTGTAATATGAACTTCTATAGCTGAATATTAAAGACGAGATAACCATGTTCAGTAGCAGATTATCATACCTACCAAATTATATCAAATGCCGAACTAATTATATTTTACATAGCACCTCATGACCAAATTAACTCATTTCTATCTCTTTCTTCAACTAAAGGACTGAAGGAGATAAAATTTATCCGCTTAGTTTTTGTGAATCTATTCTTCACATATAAGGTTTACGTGTGCAAAAATCTCATCTCAGAGAAGGAAAAATCCACGGACAAAAATATCACTTGCAGACGCGAGATACAAACTGTGCATCAATCAAGAAGAGAAAATTCAAAAGCATTAAATTCTGCCTGCCTGAATAATATAGATCGCTCCAAAACCAGTATTCGATTGTTCGAATTAATCATCAGAACCGTCAGTTTATCAAAGCTCAAATCTTTCTAAGGATTGTCAACCAAAAACAGTTTTGTGCGGGGAAAGAAAGTCAAGGAGCAATCACCTGACGGCGGACGGATTGATGTCACGGAACGCGACAACCATCTCATCCTGTACCGATAAAAGGAGGAGAACATTATCCCATAATGAAACAACAAAGTAATACAACAACAGCAGCGACGAATTAGGATAGAATGGCATAAAGAGAGATCGGACGGCGTAGTGGAGATCGGTGGAGGTGGAGCCCCGTGCAATCTGACAGAATAAGCACGGCGGCCGCCCTGCAGCCGCGGCCATCTCGCTCCCTCGACGACCGCACCGTCGATGCCTTCTCCACAACTCTGGAGCGCCCTCTCGTGAGGCTGCTGCCCCCTTTGTCGAGTCTCCCGTGGTGTTCTTGTGACGACCATCAGGCAAAGAGAGGCCACGAGTCTTTCCATTAATATCTAATAAACATCGTCACGAATCAAATAATAAATGGTTTATACAAAACACTTTAGCGTGTAATAAGCATAATTAAAATACATTCAGCATGTTATCGGTTTAAATTGTCCAATTAAATATTGTTACATTGTAAATGCATGAAAGTTTTATCGTCTCTACAGTCTTAACAAAATAATAATAATATCAGCATTATAAAAGGGTTCTTCTCTTAAAAAAAAGATTATTTTCGTGGATTATTAAGTTTTATATTTTTATTTAATATTTCTTATATATCTGAGAAAATCTAGAGAGAATTTCTAGCAAATTTCTACCACAGTTGCATATCATTCATCGTCTCCGACTGGCTACTACGAATCAGCTTCTCATCATGATTCGCTGGATTGTTTGTGAGTTGAATTGGGTGGCTATCTTGGAGGTTGAAGGGTGTGGCAAAGGAACTGCTTCTTCATAGTAGTTCAGTGATCAGAGGCAAAGGGTGAGAAGAACCATTGTTTCTATCTTATGCTTATATCCTTTTCCTGATTCAATCAACTTTTAGTGGAGCAGTGTGACTATGTCTTTTAGAAACAATGGGAACACAAACAATGCTTCTCTCTGGTGCAAAGACTGTTGGGCACACAGCTCATGGCAAACATTAGAACAGAATCCCTCCCTCCTTCATAACAGTGAATGCCAAGACCAGAGGCAGCCATTTTGCAAATTGAAGTAACATTCAGGAGGCAAACGATTAAGAGTACATGGCAAGTGTACATCTCCCTGGACACTGCAGTAACCCTAGGTCAACTTATCAATGTCTTCTATATGGTATTAGAATACATCCATTATATTGTCACACAGAGTGATACAAGTGAACCCCAAAATCGATATCAATAGGATTAGCTAATCTAATCATCTCCATTGAAGCCAGTGGTATGTGCAGATTAATACAGTTTGTTGAACTCAGACAGTTGTGGGGACTCTCCCAGTCTTGGAAAGAAGGCCTCCCTCTCAAGTAGGTTCTGCAAGGAGCCTATCACCTTCATCAAAGACGCCCATGCGATCGGAGCACAGCTGAAGGCATAAGCAAACACCACCAAAGCCCTAATAACACCATCAGAATACCAAGGGAATGCCATCACAAACAGTGAACCCAAGATTCCCAGTAACACTGTGAGGACCGGTAGAGGTGGCAGAAGGAAGACATTGATAACGATCGAAGAAAGAGAAGCAACTCCGAGCACATAAATGGGCCAACCCAAGAGTGGATGCACCGTACGTGGGATGAGGAAAAAAGGTACCGTATATGCAGCGAATATGGACCACAATGCTGCTACCTTGAGCGTGCTATGCAATATTGCGATGATCTTCTCTGGACGCCGATTATAACACAGCTTTGACAAACTTGGTCGTGCCAACCGGGTAACTGCTATGATTCCAATATACATCACTGCTTGGATCAGCAATATTGGTAGCTCTGAACCATACCTGCCCGACATATCATTCCCCAACAGAAGTTCAGGAACCAAAACAAGATGTCAGATATCATATTTGAAATATGCACGATAATTTCAGGTCACGGTAATATTGGCCTTTCCACATGGCATATAGAAAATTGTAATTAAATCAATGACATAACAAAAGAAAGATTTTGCTTTATCATGATACTTCAAGACTATGTTTATAGATTGTAGGTCTGCTGCAAGTTCTTTTTTACTTACCCGAGATTCTTTCGACGTCGCTCATGCCATGAAAGGCCCAATGGTAAAACAGGCCAAGACCACCAGTACCAAGGTTTTAACCATGGGGCACTTGGGAATGTGATCACACTATTTGGTCCACAAGGTATGCTCCACCGGAGCTTTAGATCTGCAATAGAAACAAATGACACAGATGTTGAAAATGGCCATTATTACTTGAGGCACAAAATCATCAAGACCCGTACAATATACCAAAACCTCAGTGAAAGAGAAATCTTAAACCTAAAGGCATTGATTTACCATAGAAAAATGGAAGCGGGAAAAGTACACGAAACAGAACTAGTGTAGAAAGAGCACTTCTTGCACTCACAGTAATATGAAGCATCCATCTGGTATCCCAAAGGAAGGCGATAGGTACCATAAAGCTTGGTACCATTGGTAGGTGGATGGAACATTGGACGATCAAGCAAGTCAGGAAAATAGCTTGCCAGGAAGCCTTGATCTGCACCATCTGGGTTCTCATGTCCAGTTTCTAGCTCATGAAGCATGTTCTTGAAAACATCCATTGAAGGCTACAGGGCAAACAACACAATCGAATTATGCTTTAAAGGAAAAGTTGTAGTTCTCCTTTCATGACATGGCAGATGAATAAAAATTACTTTTCAAACTTAGAATATACGTTTTTGCAAGTGATTTCTAATGGACAAACTCATTGATGGATGGAATGGAAATGTATAAATTTAGATCCTCCAGAGACAAAACTGGCTACCATGATATAAATCATATTGTCCCAATTTTGTTGTGATATTCTTTGCAAAGGCTTGTGGAAATTTAATTTAAAATGCCAATATCTAAAAATGGAAGTTTTTCACTGACTTCTTTTCAAATATAGATGCAGACAACAAAGCAGTCATTGCGAAATATCTGATGCAATCTCACTATATTTTACTTCTTAAATATATAAGATCTGATATGCCATTAGAACTGGCTGCTAATCTTCTCCTTGTTATGCAATTAGCAAATATGTGCATCAAATCTTGATATACCCTTAGTCATGATCATGACTCATCAACCAGTCACATATATGAACATGATACATAATCACTAAAGCGCTTATGACTGTTGGACTTTAAGGAGACTTGAAAGAGTAAAATTCCCATAGTTGCTTGTCCAACATTGACACAACTGCTTGATACTGCATTCTTAGATCATCATATACAGTACCAAACACATTGACAGCTGCAGTTTCTTTCGGTTTATGAATTTTCAGCAAGAGTTGGATATCTCAAGTTACATTATTATTTTATAGCTTTCAGCTGTGGTATTGAACTTAAGTAAACTCCAGTACATGGTTTGAGCTGCTTCATGTTTATTTACTATGAGATACAGAAGTTTCATACATTGGATAGAATTCCCTGAATTCATAATATTCCAGGTCAAATTTTGTCGAAGATTACACAAGAAAACTTTACCAAATTCTGTTATTGACTTACGAGGGTAGTTGAAAAACTAAAGATGATAAAGCCAATAATTTTTAAGTCTGTATTATTTGTTCTTCTAAATGCAATTTGCAAATCGGTGCATGATAAATCTTAAAAACAATTAAATGCCCTATTAATTTATCAATATTTTTTGAAAAGGACTGTACAAACCTGAATATTATCAACACATAATCTTTTCTCGACCAAGTCTTATGAGATATAACATGTACATTTATTGTAGTGTTGAAATGCCTTATGACACGCTAAGTCAATATGAATTTTAGTGTTATAATATGGCAAAATTATGTCCCACCTCTAAAGTCGAAATTTTTGGGGCTCAAAATAAGTTCCCAACCACATGTCAATGCAGACTGTAAACAAGTTATAATCCAAAAAAGTAAGATTTAATTCTGCTAACTTGGAACTGGTATGTACTGAACTCAATGGTATAACTTGTCATCAGGCTCATGATATGGCATGTTCAATTTGCTTGAGATAATCAGAGACAATGACAATCTGCCCTTTGAAGTCTACCATTTCCATTGTAACTCTAACCTAATTGACTGATTGGGCACTCTTCCAAAGCCTGTGGGGCATAACGGTTGAAAGCAAATGGATGGAAATGATGATGCTCATGTATGCACGTGGAAGTAACTCTGTTCTTTTGGGATCATCCTAAACATCAGTTATGACTTGAGAAACTAGTGATAAAACATGAGGCACTCTGTCATTCCAGTAAATTGCTAACATACAAGGATATCAGAGTTCATCCTAATTTCCAACAGCAGTATGAATTCTACAATTGACTCTAGGATAACATCAATATCCCACATGTTCAGGAGAGACCGTATTCAAGAACAAAAAAGAGTTGACACTAATGAGATTGAGTTTCGTAGCAGTTGTACCTGAAGAACGAAAAGTCCAGTATGAAAGATGCATGGGTTGATGAAAACAGCACAAAATTGGCCGCATTGGAAAAGCTCATCGGTACGTTGGAGGAAAATGTTATCGGAGTCGAGCATAACAACTCGATCATACGAAATTAGACTCCATGCATAAAGTTTGTTCAATGTCAACTTGAATCTGGTGTTGAAGTTTTGTTGATTTTCATACGGGTTCTTCAAGTTCTCAACTCTAATCACCTTCACCCCATCCTCCTCTTGCCTGATCATGCCAATCATCAAATGTGAGGTGCGATTTGCTAGAGAGTACTTGGCCAAACTGAGTTTTTAACTATTAGTTTTGCAGCTCTAACTTCCAAAGTGTGGAATAACAGAATGCTCCAAAGCATGCTATTAACTAAACAGATTAGGCTCGGAACATGATATATTGTTCATTTGAGAAAACAAAAAGAAAAACAGCATGCTGACAGGGTTAAAGGCATAAAACACATCCGAAAATTTTCATCTCTGGTCAAATAGAAATTACAAGCAGCTTTAAATTCTTAAAACTCATCCATAAAATATATCTTTGATGCAATACGACCTGAAAAATATCACTTATATATGCAATTTGAATTCCAGTAGTTCTTTTTGTCTAACAAAAGAAACTCAGGATTTTCCCAATTGAACATTCAGCATAGTAGAAAGTCAACGAATGTAAACTCTGAGTGTATCAATAATCATGAATTAATTTCAAATTCAGAAATGGAAACTCCAGATTAAATTGGAACCTCATACATCACTGGTCATGTATTGAATCAATCAAATAAGGCCAACACCAATTTCTAAAGTTCAATAAAGAAATCCCAAATGAAAGCAATTTGGCCTTTTTTTTTCAGTAGATTCAATCGATGAATCCAGATCTGGTATTTCTGCTATTCTTGAGAAGATTAGGGGGTCAATACCCGGAACAATTCCTTTTCCTAACGAGTCCTTTTTTTCTCGAAGGACTGAAAAGTCGAAGCTTTTGGACACCAATCCTCTCAAGGACATGTCACCACCAAGTGAGAAAAATAGAAAGCAATGCAACGAGCAGAATGACCAAAAAACCAACCCTGACTCCTCAACAATAAAGATAAAAGAGGTCCCCTCAGCAAGAACAATTTTGAAGGAGAAAACACAAATCGATGGCTTCTACTACTACTACTACTACTACTACTACTACTACTACTACTACTACTACTACTACTACTACTACTACTACTACTATCCTACTCGAGGCAGGAAATTATTGTCTACCAAAGAACACAGACCTAATTTTTTATCACGTAATATCTATCAACGGAAAAGACAAATTAGTGTGTATGATTTGAAGGCCATCAAACCACACAATCTTTTGATGTTATTTCTGAAGAGCCTAATCTTTCTTTTTGGTAAAAATTCTCACAGTAGGAAAGACCGGGGGATAAACTTTTAACAATAACACCGTCAAATGATGAAAATATGTCACGAAAGAGAGAACATAAGAAGCGGCGGAGATCGAGTCGGGGAGAGGACGCCGGAGTAACGGAGATCTCACAAGGTTTGGGCCCATCGGACGGGGACGTCGACGGAGGCGATGACAACGAGATCGGCCTCGACGTGGAGCCTCGCGAGGGACCTCATCATCACCCTCGTCGCCACGTAGAACTCGTAGTCCCTGGGTGTCCCCATGTACATCATCGCCGCGTACGCGTGCCGCCGCCTCTCTATCGTCGCCGCCTCCGCCGCAGCCGCTGCTAGCGCCAAAAGCAGCGCCGCAAGTAACCCCAGTCGCAACTTGATTTCCATGTCGCCCGGTTCCACCTTCCAGCCCTCCTAAAAACCCGTGAAAACCAAGCTGAAACGACGGAAGATCAGATCTTTAGTCTACCACAGATCGGATCTCCACCTCCGGCGCCCTTCGCCGTGGCCCATTCTCCAAATCTCAGCAGTTTCCCCCAGGCGCAGCTCCACCGCCGCCCCGGCCCAAAGCGGGAGGCACGGTCGAGGGCTCGCCGGAGATCACCGACGAGAGCCAGCAAAGGCACCAAAGAGCGAGGAGAAGGTCAAAGAAAGATCTTTTGGAGTGGGGAGTTTCTGATGAGACGGGGAAAGTGGCATCGGCCTAAAGAGAGCATGGAACTAAAACACGAGCATGTAATCTAATAACATCAATTGCACCCAAACATTTACCCGACCAAAGTGTGGCAAAATGGCTGCTCCCACGTGATTCCTTCCAATGGTCTCACGGACCCGTCATTCCAGTAAGTAGGAAAAGATGCACAAGATATTGTTTACATTGATTTAATGAGTGCCACTAAATAAAGCAGTTGGCCATACTATAGAGACTAACTATGTCAATAACCAGTCAAACAACTTTTATTGCCACGTAATTGTTATTTTGACTCGGGTTGACCTTATGACTATGGAAAGCTAGTGTCATGACAACAGGGATTTTTCTATTTCATCTAAATTCAAATTTGAATCGGATTAAGTGTTTATTTTTTGTTTCTTATGTTTCAATCTAAATTATTTCTAAACCCTAACCTTGACAATGACACTCAACCAATACTTTCATCAATATTGTGTGTGATGATATCTATGAATCGTTTGCCTAATGTGATGTGGTTAATATGTGTTCCTCGAATCATGTCATTTGGAGGATAAGAAATTTAATTATGAAAAAACTTCAATAAGAAGAAAGAAAAATTTGAAAATTAAAGCTTGATTGTTCTAAGAAAATATAATATAATTTTAGGTCTCAACAGGAGGTTGTAAGCAAAGTACCTTTGGATCATCTCATGATTTATCCTTTGTAAAAATGAAGAGAGAGAGAGAGAGAGAGAGAGAAATTATTGGAGTTTATGTGAGAGAATGTAAAAAAAATCTTGGATTTAGTTTTAGGTTAATTCTAGAAAAGATTTTTAGTTTAAGCTCATATGGATAAAAAGTGTCAAACTACATAAATATTATTTTATATTCACTATTTTATTATTGATTCTCTGATTTATTCTTTTGGTGTGATCGATGTCTTCTTCTCCTCTCACAAGACATAATAACTCGTAAAAATCTGAAGAAAAGAAAACATTAATAGGGTAAGGCATGTATGTGCACATCAAAGTGCCGTCCACAAAGCCTAGTCTACTATATAACTTGGCATATACCACAACCAAACTATCATGTCGGCAGCCAATTAAACCACATAAATGAGTAGTGGTGCTCGGAAGATGAATGCTTGCTGAAGCCATCTTTTAAGTTGTTCTGCAAATCTTGGTTGGATATTTGTCATCCACCGGTCTCTCCGAGTGAATCTTTCTAATTTGATGGACTGGTGGGTGGGTGCACACATGATCTTCTCGTTTTCCTCCCACTTCTCCCACCGTCCCTTCTTATAATAAGGCCAAGTCGCACTACTTTTGTTTGAGGTCACCCAAATGGATAAGCCTTTTGTTTGCAAGTGCACCTTGGAAAGCTGAAGGGCCATGCGTACAGATTCTTAGCCTTCGTCTACATCCCATTTCCAAGTTCAAAATATTTTGATGCTCTACCACCTCGTAACTTGTCATTTATAATGTCTTGTATTCTCCTGAATGCTCTAAGATTTCCCTTTCTTTTTTTTTTTGTTTCTGTTGCTTTGACTTCCGATGAAGCTGGTTTTATTTGATCCAATCATATTACTGTGCATACAACAAATCATAGTACTTCAGGAACCTAAAAATTCGATGATCGTCCGATCCATCTTGGTAGTATCACTGCAGATAATACCTTTTTAAGAATCCAAAACCAAATGTCTTTATATATGTCTTACACGCAAGACATTTGTCAATTGTAATATCTTCCCGAACTCACTTCATTTTGTCACACCATCGGTTCTTTTCTTCACATGATTTTCTTGTGTGCAATAATCTCTCTTGAGATGTTACTATGCATGCTTACTACTTAATTTCTTGACCATTTAATTAGTCGTATGATGCACAAAACATAATTTAGATTAAACAACATAGACAGTCAAATGCATCTTATACGTTATCAATGTTCTAAAAATCAAATTCGTGTCGATGATTGCATCTGGTTTCACATCTGAGAGCTGAATGCAGCAAAACTTCATGATTATGGAGTTGACTAGATTTAAACATTTGGGAGTTCTTCTCATACTTTATATGTCGGGCAATGTCAAAGTGTTGATGATGAGTCACACAACAAAGCTCGTTGACTAACAGCAGTTTCCTGAACATATCATTTGGTACTTCAGAAGATGTATAATAACTTACATTTTGCACTTGATCTAAAATATTTTGTAAGATCTTCAAAAACCTTAACAAGTTCTGCCCAAGTGTTGTAGATGTCATGGTCATCTTGGCATCATAATATGCATCTCTTTTCTTGATCTTATCACCCTTCTGTACCTAGTACGGATCTCAAGTTTCTTTTCATTGACTCTTTTAGGTGGACTTGCTTCGTTTAGAGAAGGATTAGTGGAGGAAACGAAGCAGGAAGTGCGTCCAACCACCTGCACGTCATGAATCCATTGGTTATAATACAGTAAAAGGAAAGAGATGACTGTGAGAGAGAATAGGTAGAGAAGGCAACGAGAAAGGCGCTCATCCCACATGCGCTGCCCAACTGTTTGTGTTTCTGTTCTTCGTTTGTGTGCATTACAACATCGTAAGCATCCAACACAAGTGTGCTAATAATACATAAGTTTGTGAGCTTGAGATTAAAAGAAGGAATACCCATTATTCATAATAGAAAGGCTGCTGCATCTGGAACGGTTTCTGCGAGATCTGCTTCCAACGAGCAAAGTGAATGCTTGCTGAAGTTACAAGATTTCTTAGACCAGATTCACTGTTGTCTGTTAAGATGTACCTTCCAAAACAAAAGGTAGAAGGAACACCGCTACCAACACAAGGAGATACAGGAACCAGAAGGGCCCCGATGGATTGAGGGGAATGTGATTGATGTGCATTAGTTTTACTTAAAGATCAGTTCATTTGAGAGTTAGAAAAGGTGTGTTAATAGGGACTCTTTAACAGCAACATGAGGCTCAGTATGACCATATAAACTGGGATTTCTTTTCCTAGTGAAAGCTGAGGAACCCTTCTATTTGGATTGGGGATGGTGTGTTGGTCACATTTTGATCAGTAGGTGTGCACTTTCTGGTGTACTACCCAACAAGGTGGCCCTGACATCATGACACACAGGGGAGCAAGAAATAGCACTGTGCCATAAGCAATGCTTTGTTTTCAGGGTCAAGAAGCAAAAGAACACAGACTTACAGCAACCAGTAGAAAGTGGCCTTCTTCTCCTGCTTCTCCAGTTGGATCAAAAGCATTCATCTTTATTAGAAAAAGGAGTTACATGATCTTTGAACAAAAGGAAATTTGACAAAGAACTGTTGGTCCCGAGGGAAAAGAATTGGTCTTGTAATTACAGTCTTCTAATACAACATACAGTGTCAGGTTCTTCCTTCTCTTTTCTGTTTCTGTGAAGTCGGAACAATAACGAAAGACTGTCATCATGCCTCACTGCCCTCGGTGGCCGACGAACCAATTCCCACCTGCAACCAAGGAGAGCTCTCCCCTCCCATGTTGACGTCCTTGAGCTCACTCAACTTTGCTAGCTTCACCTTCCTGTCCGCTTCGTCATCGACATTGAAGCTAGACATCTCAGTGTTGTTGTCCTTGCTGTGAACGTTTGTGTTCTCATTGTTCTTGTCGCTGCTGCTGGTGGCTCTGTGTTTACTCGTCGTGTTGCCACGATCGATCCATGAGCGTAAGTAGATCGCTGCAGGCATTTCGAGCCGCAGTGAGCTCCCAATATCCCTCCTGGTCCTGGCAATGTCGTCGACGGGTGCAGGCATATTGAGATCGAGCGGCTCCGAGCTGGAAGCCTCGAACATTGATCTAAGCGTTAGATGGCGATGGAGGTTAGTGTGGTCGGGCATGGGGTGGAGCTTCAGGCCGGGGTCCGGCGAGTTCGACGTGATCCAGTGGCACCGCTTGTGTCCGCCCAATGCCTGCCCGGATGTGAACACGCGGTGGCATATCGAGCACTCGTGCACCTTGGACTTCTTCTTGAGAGGGGCGACGGCCAAGGGACCAGTCGTGTTCTCAAACGGCACGATCGCCATGGACATCGACGCGACCATTTCGCTGCTGCACTTATCGCGAGAGATGACCTCTTCGTCGGGCGGGGCGTCGTCGAGGGCGTCGAGCTTGGCGGCGAAACACCCTTTCACCTTCTTGTGGCTGGCCCTGTGGCCACCCAGTGCTTGGTGCGAGCTGAACACCTTCTTGCAGGCCTTGCACTCGAACGTTCCCCTGGGAGCGCTCGGCAGAGGTGGTGATGCAAACGCAGGAGCCTTAGCCGTGTCCGTCGCCGCCCCAATCGTGAACGCTTGCTGCCGCCGGTGATCATCCTCCTTGCTCGCGGACGCGCACGACTCCTCGGTCTCGGTGACGGTCACTGGTTCGACCCGGGCAGCGGACAGCATCACCAAGCAGTTCGCGAGGTCTTCCTCTTCGCTCAAGACCACCTTCCGCCGAGACCGCTTACCCTTGGACCAACTGGCGCATCCCTTCTGGCCGACGAGATCGTCCTCCCCCTCGGACCTCGGCGACGGGAGCAGCGACTCGTCGCCCTCCTCATCGGAGCTGCACTTGCCGTGCTCTAGGAAGGACTTCCACGACAGGAACTCCTTGCCGCAGTTCTCGCAGATGCGGCAGCTCTTGAGACGGTTGGGATTGGTGCGGAGCGCGTACATCCGCTTGGTGCCGGCGTCCGTCGAGCCGTTCAGCTTGTCTTCCCAATCCGAGCCGCCGCAGCCGGAGGCGTCGCCGTCGGCGTAGGCCTGGCCGCCCATCGCGTTGTCGATGATCCCATGGGCGCGCATGTGGCCACCGAGGGCACGACCGCAGCCGAAGCCCTTCTTGCAGATCCGGCAGTAGTGCTTGTAGGTCTGTGGCTGCTGCTGCTGCTGTTCTGGTTGTTGCTGGTCCATCACCATAGCCATTAGGAAAGAGAGAGAGAGAGAGAGAGAGAGAGAGAGAGAGAGAGAGAGAGAGAGAGAGACAGAAGACTGGATATCGAAGGAGGTTTGTAGTGGTTGTGATTGATGCAGGGGTGGGTTAGTAAAAGTTTGGATGGTGCAAGACTAAGCTCAAACGGGGTTCCCTCTCTCTCTGTTTCTCTATTTATCTATCTATCTATCTATCTATCTATCTATCTATCTATCTATCTCTTTCTCTTTCTTCTCTCTCTAACACGCATGTGTTGATCTTAGTGGTGTAATTGAATTGATCCCTGGTTTATAGTTGAGGTGTTGGTTGGGGGTGGAGGAGGGAGGAGAGTGGAGAGTGGAGCTGGGTTGTAGTCGCTGGTGACAAGTGGGCGTCAGGAATGGGGTTTTGCGTCCGGCCCGGGTGGTGCGGGGCGCGCTGCGTTGGCGCCTCTGGGTCAAAGCACCAAAGTGTGGGTGAAGAGGAGCGAGAGGTGTTGTAGGGTTGGCCTTGCATGGTAGACTACAGGATTCAGCGCCACCACCATCCATTTACTCTTAATATGTGGAGCCGTTTTATCCCATATTTTCCTCCTTCTTAAATTAAAAAAATACAAAAAATCGATCTCGAGTTATTTTCCTCGTTTCTTATTTGATCGCGGTGTCATTATATAAAATTATAATAGAGATTCAATAGAGGGAGATTTAATGAGGGTTGAGTCCTTATCATTTAATGGGTATTTAATGAAGATCATAGAACTACGTCTCTTATCATGCCACATTAAGTAGTGTATTACAATTTGTTTGTCAGGTGGATAGATCTAAAGGTACAAAATATGAGGGAAGAACCTGATATCAAAAGAATAATTCAAAATATATATAATAAACAAATATAAAATTAAAAATAATGTACATATGATTTTGGTTCAACCCTTCCTACCTATATATTGGAAAAGAAAACACTTCTTACTTATATCCGTAGAGATAAAATTTAAAATTTTACTATATAAAAATAAAATATAAGTTTCATTCCATGTCAAGTCATACATAAATTCCTGATATTTTTTACATAAATTTCAAAGAATTTTTTTTATATTTAATTCAACTCGTAAAAAAAATCAAATTATATTTTCACATTCTTCTATTATCTAAATCAGGATTTATGAAGTATTTATGGAATAATCGAACCATAATCTTTTTCCTTATATATAAATCTCTATATAGTTGAATTTCTTATATCCGAAAGTGTTAAATTTGAAAATTCAAAAATACTTATCAACTTCAATATATCAATATTCGTATAAAATTTGAAAGTAATATATATATATATATATATATATTATGTATGCATATGTAATATTAAAATTCAAAGGGAAAAATATGCTCTTTTCGAACTTTGGGAGGATTACGTCTAAAATCCCCAATCATACTCTCAACTGATGGCAAAGGAAGACACGAAAGCGAAGGGTCGTCTCGAACGATGGGCGACAACGACGAGGCGGAAGTTAGCAGTGCCATGGCGGCCCCTTGGCTTGGCTCAAAGAACGGCACATCCGCCTCTTCCCACGGTCACTGACGGAAAGACCCCCGACAGGAGGAAGAAAGGAAGAAGGAGGAGCCCTCTCCCTCATGAAATGCTTCCTGCTAGTACGATTTTGTCAAGGTTGATTAATCTCACATCGGACCGGACAAAAACAGGAAATAAAAAGAAAAGCGACATTTTGGTGATTTAATTTTTAATTATTGATTCCAGTTTTCTAGAGTTTGATGGTTAATTGTTGCCGTCGGCTTGGTGAAAGTGTGGCTCCGGGGCAATGCGGATCACTAATACGTTTTCTCCAAATTTCTTCTTTGAAGGTACACACCCGCTTTCGTTGTTGATCTGGTTCTTTCATGATTTTGAGCGGTCTCTTCACGGTTTTCATAGTCTGGATCCTTTCATTATGTTAAAAACAATCGTAAAAATCAAGTTGAGAGTTGGTCCCATTAAAGTTTCAAAACAAAAATTATTCAACTTGTTCGAATCATGTCGTATACCATAAATATCATACATTTTGTATCTACTAAATGCATAGCTAGAAGATGAATTTTGGTCTTGAAGCCATTTGTTGCTAGGGATTTAATGTTTCCAATAATTACCAAAAAAATTATATATATATATATGTGTGTGTGTGTGTGTGTGTGTGTGTGCGTGTGTGTGTATAAATTATTAATGTTCCTATTGATAATATTATAGGAGCATGCCTTTCGTAAGATTAATGCATTGAAAAATTGTGACATGTGTTGCATAAACATGTAACACTACAAAGAAGCAAAAAAAGACAAGCTTGATTATTAGTTAGAAGCTTGAGCACATAAGCCCAACTGGGATAGTAATGGTGAGAATTATCTCATTGTGCATTTGAGCATGGTAATGCATTAGATGGTTGATTGACTATACGTAGCACATAGAGCACAAATTTTAAAGATATTTTTTTCCTCTGCTAAGGTTTTGTGGTTAAATAATGGAGAATACCAGAATAAAAATAGAACTGTAAGAACAATAAGATATAGACCCAGGCTATCTTCCTTTTTCTCCGTCTTATTCTCTCTTTTTCCCCTTATTTTCTTCTTTTTATCATTTCCTTCTTTCTTAGTTCTCCTCTTTTATTGAATTAAATAAATTATTATATGGCTGTTTGGTACAGACAATATGGCTTGCAAGATGTTGTCAAACAGTTGCAGAATGGCATGCATGTTTACCCTTGTCAGTAACCTTCAAGCGTGATATATGTTTGCCTGCAAGCATTGGTATAGACAGGCTTGGCCATTCTGCAACTCTATGAATTTTCATGCAAAATCATGTGTCTTGTGTGGGGACACAATAACGCTAAATTTCACATTCATTTTTGTGATAGAACAAGGGTCGACACTTTGGGTACCGGATTCATGCTGGTCCATGACCCGACCAGCATGAATCCAGTCCATACAGCATATGGACACAGGGGTAACAAAGAAAGAATCCATAAGACTTGGGATCCAACACCATGATAAAATACTACCCTCATGATTAGACCATGTCCCTGAGATTTGATAAAAGAAAGGTGCACTAGCGGTTAATACGTTGTAATTGGATAAGTTATTAAGAATATAACAGAACGAAAGACCAAGGAAAGGAATCAGAATGCACCAAAATGCAAGTACTGCACCAAACTCTGGTGGATGTTTCTTGTTGTAAGTGAATTCAACGAAAAGACCCAGAAATAACAAGTAGTGAGAAAATGAATTTGTTGACATTTTGTGCTCATTTCCAAATTTTAGCTTAGTTATTCCCATCATCTAGTAACCACAGGATGATCCCAACCTCCTTTTAGTACAAGAGAGTAGACGAGCATGGTGGACCCTATATCTCTTAGGGTTGTACCACTGTAGTAGTTTGAAAGTCAGCTTAAGAGAGAGCTGTTGATTGTGCACTCAACAGCTTCCCTGTAGAGAGAATGTTTTGCAAGGTTTTTTGTGAGGGTATAAAACATATAAAAAGAGCCGGGTGGTAAGCCCTATATTGCACGCAGACCTCCTAAAATTGGGCTGACCTGTATGCATCAGGCAGCACACACAAGTCCATCCGGTTTGTAGAACTTTGTGAAAGAACACTTTTTGAGTTTTAATTGTAGCAAATTAGATGTGATGAAGATAAAAAAGAATAATTTTTACATGCTGTACGCTTCTTGTTTAGAAAAGTGGACACATAAACTACAGATTAAGATTTAGTGTCACAGTAAATTGTCATTATGATGATATTAGTAATAGTGTTTTGTATAAATGTCATTTTTCTTTGATCATTTTAAAAATGATTTTTCATTCATGTCAATCTTTATCTTTTCTCTAAGTGTGATAATTAAGTGCCTAAGAGCCTCTTCTTCTTTAGACTTCTTATGAACCCTGATTGTCTGGTCATCCCCAAGTTAATGCCAGTCTGCCAGAATTTTCTTTTATGCCAGATGGGATTTGTTGCTGGATCATATTGTGTGCTTACAGACATGCAAAGACAAATACTCCTTTAAATATTCGATACTTCTATTGAATCACGCAAAAGATGATGGAACATGGATATTTTTTCCTTACTAGATTAGCCTGTGGGTTGTCAACTGTGATTATGGTGAGGGGAGTACTTTTGCAAAATCTGCCATGGTGAGACAACTCTAGCTCTGAATCCAAAAGTTAAAGCAAGCATTGGTGATTAAAAACTCCAGCTAACATTGACTTTTTAGGGCTTTTGGAATGTCTGTTGCATTTACTGAATCACTTTTATATGAAGTTTAATAAATTCATCAGTCAGATACTGATCTAGAAAAAATGACATGGGCATTTGATGAGTACACATCCTGTGGGTTAGCTTGCCCCTTCTGTTTCATTCAGTTGAAATGTGCCATGCACGGTTTATCTCTTTTGGAACTATCCTTTGTTACTTTAGATGCAGAATTGGTGCATGTAATTTCAATAATATTCTCTGCACAAAATTTTTCATTCTCATGTGCATGTTTTCTTTCTTGTAGACGTCTTAACTCATCCGACCTTCTGGTGAAGATTAATAAACGCAGTAGGTATGATGTTTCATTTGACTTGCTATTCTACATTCTGTTATATACTTAATTTGCTGTTTGGTTCTACTGGTTGCACTTTCATGATAAAGAACTTTATGTTTTGTACTGTATGTTAGTCCTTTTGGTCCTAATAACTTATTTTCAAAACAATTGTTTGGTGGAACAGCCTCTAACAAGTAACCACGCTTATAAAATTCTGTCAAGAACCAAATCCAAATAGAAGCTGGTGTCTGTAGGTCTGACTGAGATTTTTTTGTGCATGGACCAACTCAAAATATAAGTTGTTAGCTTTTTGGTAGGTTAGGTCATGTAATTGATATCATGGTTCTACGTTTTGTTCAGACAGGTACATCCCAGTCCCATATCAGATCCTTATCAGTTGGCCAGGGACCAGCATGGGTCTGGTAACCAACACAACACACCATGATTGCAACTATATAAAGATGATGTAATTAGGCAATTTTGGAAGTAGTTAATCCAGGTGAATTCTGCATTTAGCAATAAAATTGCAGATTTTGGTGTTTCATCAAAATCAAAAGACCTTAGCAGTGACACAAATGGTAAGATAATGCAGAATCCTATATGCACCAAAAATGCAGTGTTTGGTGGATTCAACATCCATTCAGTGGGATACTGCACGTTTCATCTCATAAGACTAATGCCTTCTTTCTTCAAGAATAGGCTGGAAAAATGGAGCTGTCGGGGAAGCTAAAATTTTGCTAGGTAACTGTAGCATCCTGAAAGCATAGAAAATTTTGATCTTTTTTTCCATTAGCTTATGTTATTTCAAAGAGTTATAACTACCGTTATGAATGTGTTTGTGTAACCGTAGGAATATAAAGTTATGTCAGCACCTGTGAGTGAATTAAGTTTTCAAAATGAGCACCTGTGAGTGAAGAGCAAACCTCGATGCCATGGTATCCTTTGTGACCCAATTGAGTAGGATTCGAGTAGGAAAAATAGTCGTTTGACTTGTAGGGGTAAGATCTCATACATTTCAATCACTATGTCAGGCGTACTTACAGAGTTTGGACATATAACTTAGGCTCCATTAATTAAAAAAAACATTTTTATTAGTGTAAATGGCTCTTAATATGTGTCAACAGATTATCATGTAGGCAAAACCTGACAACATGCACCCTAAACTCAAGCCCGACACACTGTTCTGGGATCCCTATCAAAGGTACAGGTGGGATCAACTCAATTAAGGCGTGGATGTAATGGTGCAGAATGTGTGTCGGCAGGGTTTGCCTGTATTGGTATATAGCATGTGGCATTAGTCATGTCCTAAAATTACCATGCTTGGCCTTCCTGTAACCTGTGAAATCTAGCAAGCTGCAGATTTCTGGTAGCGCTCAGTGATTCCAATTTACATGCCCGCCAACACATTTCATTGTTTATTTTCATGTAAAAGATGGCAAGATTTGGTTATGCCTTGACCGAGTTTTTTCTTCATTGGCTAAGTTCAGCGGTTAACTCTCGCCTGTATCATTTCTCTTTGGATACCCAAATAATGCCCAAAATATCTCTAACCAACCTTAATGATATTTATATTTATTTTTTACCTTAGTCTTTTTTATTGTTTTGAACTATTAAAGTGTTTTCATTTGGCTCATTTATAGTGGTTTTCAATAGTATTATAGTGTTTTTATTAAAGTGTTGAAAACACGGGAAAGTTATTGAAGAACACTGTAAATAATATCATATTACGTCTATTTAGTTGTCATTACTCGTAGATCATTACAGTATCATATATTTAGTTTTGTAGTTGGTTTGGTTGAGATTAGTATCATTTATAGTGTTTTCAAGTATGTATTTTTATTGTAACGATCAAAACATAGGTCAGTTTTTTTATCCCTATTTAGGTGATATTTTAAAACTATTATAAATATCTATTTGATTGCAAGTATGATATATCAAATATTTTCTAGTGTGTATTGATTTCATTTGGCTCACTTGTGTTTTTCAATAGCATTATACAGTTTTTACTAAGGTGGTGAAAACACTTTTAAGCCATCGAAAAATATTGTAAATGATATCATATTACATATCTTTGGTTATCATCACTCATAGATCATTACGGTACTAAATTTTGTTTGTGTGATTGAGATTACAAGTTTATTTGTATCATTTATATTATTTTTAAAGTAAGTTTTATAATATTTTTTATTGTGGTGGTTAAAACACTGCAATAGGCCAAAACATTATAATAGATCAAAACCCTATAATGGACAAGGAAAAATATTATTGGGGTTGATGATGGATATTTTGAATATTACTTAAGACAGAGAAAAACGAAAGCAAACGATACCTTTTGGGAATAAAAAATAAAAATGATATTTTTTTTCAAAAAAGTCACCTTTCAAAAACATCCAAAGAGAGTCCTAATTTGAACTTTTCAAGATGATAAAAATACCTTTGCTGACAACTTGACAATTTTAATTTGTGATTTATTTTTATCAAAATCAAAGTAAATCAAACCAATCATATTGATCCAAATAAGTTAAATAGAACGATTTGGGTTAAATTCAATTTCCAAAAACGCTCCACCTTGTTGTAAATATTATAGTTCGATTTTAATTAGTTTAAATTTTTACCAACAATAATTATCAATTATTTGATAAAATTTTATAACATTTATCATCATCTATCGTGAAAGTATGAGAATAAAAAATAAGACATTATTCACTGAATCGAAAACACTATAATTTTATTAAATTTATTATCGGTCTGGTTCGATGTGGGATCAGCTCAGCTAAAAATCTGATTCAGTTCAAAGTAGATTCGGTAGAAACTTTTTATTTTCTACAATAAAGGCATTTTGGTATTTTTGCAAAGGGAAAGGAAATACAGTAATGGAAGTTGTGATCCTGCAAAAATGAGCTTTTTATAGGGAAATCACATATGTTAGGAAACTGATTCACGAAACTCCAACAATCTGAATTCTGCATGAAATTTGCATTCATGGAAGCTGCTTGGCAGGGTCGGAGTCACAAGTCACAATTTTGGTCGTTGTTGTCCCAATGCTTTCTTTTATTCGATTGCTGTCACTTATTGTGCAGCTTCATCAGTATCCAATCACCTACCATTTGGATGGAGTTGATGGGGATTCCGATCGTTCAATCCATGGCGCCCTGGCGGCATAGCAAAAGGATTAAGATTTTGATGTAGCTTATAATCTGAACGTGGTATCAGCAAACATCGTTGCCGTCCAGAAGCTCTGGCCTGTTGGCAGCGGCAGCCGCAGAGGCGGGCGGTTGGTTCTTGTGGTGACGGAGGAGGAGCTCCTTCTGGCGGCGGATCTCCATGACCTTGCGATGGGAGTTGGAGTGCTGGGTGAGCACGAAGGCTGGGCTGGCCGCCGGTCGGTACTCCGGGAGGAGCCGCCCGGACTTGTACCTCACCCCGCACGCGTTGCACAGCGTCTTCGGCCCCAGCGGCCCCGTCCGCCACTGCGGCGTCTTCTCCGATGCGCAGTGCATGCACCGTCGCACTCCGCCCTCCGCTCCGACGCCCCATCCGCTTTTCTTTCCTCTGCTGCCGCCATTACTGCCACTGCCTCTGTTGCTAATACACTTAATACCGATGGAATCAGGTTGGGAAGGTGGGAAATCAGAAGAGGACGAGGACGAGGACGACGGCGAGGACTGCGGTGGTGGCGTTAACGAGGACCAAACCGTGGTAGGATTGCTGCTCCTGGACCGCTTGCTTCTCGCTGCGCAACGTGCAACGCATTGGTCCACGCCTAGCTGGTTGTCACCGGCAATGCGTTGGTCCACTAAGAGCTGCTTGTCGCTGGCGGGGGTGGTAAGGCCGGTGTACTGGTAAGGGACGTCAGAGAAAGAGTCCTCCACGAACTGCGACAGCCATTCCAGCTCCGCCGCCTCTTCGCTCTGCAGGAGAGGAGAAACAAATCCAGACACAAGGAAAGAGAACAGAAAGAAGTCGACTGGGTGTTCTTCGTGGACGTGCTCACCGGAACGTAGAGGTCGAAAGATGAGTCTGTTTCTGCAGTTCCACCGGCAGTAAAGAATTGGGTGTCAGCACCAAAAGCTGAGGAGAAGTCAAGGACGTTGGTGACGCGGAGAGCGTCAACGGCGGGTGGAAGGCCGTAAGGATAAGCTGGAGCAGCAGCATCTTGCTGCGGTGCAACAGTAGCTAATGAAGCAGAGTAGGAGGAAGCTGGCGTTCTCATTCCGAAGTCCATATCCAGCGTCATCGCTTGCTTCCGCGCCATTCATGCCAGCAGAAAGAGGAGAATTCCCTTCTCTCCTACAGCAACAAGCGACGAGAAATAGTGAAGCTGGTTGTGGTAGCGAAACACAACTTGCGGGGGAAGCAATAAAGCACTTGCATTATGGAACACACCGACGCCAACGTGGATTAATGCGACTTCCTCTCATGACAAACGAGAGCAACATGGGATAATAGTACATGTAAACATATAGTTCGCTCTCTTCGAGACAAATGTACATATTACCACCGTCAACCCTCTTTACCTGTGTCCGCTGGAGCACTTGTCCCAAAGACGATGACGTGGTTCACTTGTCTCCGCTGGAACAGGAAACGACCTTCATTACCGCCCTGTACTGCATCGGACCATCCGCTCTCGTCCATGGACCCATTTCGCAATCTTAAAGCGACTACTGACCGTGTGATGCGTAAAGGACGGTACACGGAGCGCGTAATCAAACCTGGAGGAGGTAGTTGCACGTGCACTTAAGGAAGCGGTGGAGGTGAGGCTTAATTATAATCCGCTTTCAAACATCCCCATGGTACCAAATTACGCAACCCACTCCCCGGCATCTGGTCCCTCTCGGCGCCACGAGTCACGTCACGGACGATGGTGTCTCCGCCCGTAAACTCTGGCTCCACCACGTGGCCGTCGCTCGCGGTGCCGAGAGTACGTGCCGGTTCACACCGGGAATTGTCGTGTAGTACCGCCGGTCCCAGTCCACCATCACGACAGAAGCCACGGAATCCAAAGTGGATTCAAATACCATTATGAGAACAGCTTGATATAATCACGTGCCGGGACACTGCTATTTTATCACTTTAACAAAAAAAAGAAAAAGAAAAAATTACTCCTTTTGTCATTACCTTTGCCCGTTGCCCTTTGCCCTTTGCCCTTTGCCCTCGACCTTCCCCCAATCGTCGTCGCATCATCGGTGCATGCTTCACGACTACCGGTTCTCTCATGACTTCGAATACTATGATCGTCATCCCGTCCTGTGTCAGTTACCCTTGACTGTCAGCACACCGTCCTCAATGTTTCTTTATTGCCACCTTCGTCACTTCCGCCGTACCGCGAGGTGGCATCGCCTACACCTCACCCCTTCTTCCCCTCGCTTCTTCCACCCTTCCCTTTCCTCTTTCGTCACTCGCATAATCGATAAGACTAATTCAAATAATTAAATATAAATAAATTAAAAATCTAAAAATCTAAATTAAAATAAATATATAATTTAAAATATATATATTTTATTTTTAAACTAATATAAATAAATATTCTTAGATTAAAATATTCTTCACTCCTTCTATTATTATTTTTTCTTTAAAATTCTACAGAAAATCAACAAGATATCAGAACCTAGTTTGAAAAATATCAATATGCCAATTAAAAAAATAATAGATAAAAAAAATATAACAAAGATCAAATGAATGAGAATGTGAAGAAAGATGCAACAATCCTCTTAGTGCATAAACGAGTCCATATTTTTCAAAATCATGATAACATCAATATCACTAAAAGCCTAAAAAATATTAAAAAGTATATTTGAAGGCACAAACAAAGTAAAAAATTTAAAGTTTCAAATTTTTTTGACATAAACTCAAAACTCTTATGATAAAAGATTTTGAATCTATTACTAGTTTTTTCTCGAAACTCTCTTCTACTGTGAACCAAATAAAATCTGGAAACCTAAAAGATGAAATTACAATAGAAAAGTTATCTAAAGTCTATCTTAAAAATTTGATATTATTTCTATTATTATAGAAAAAGCTAAAGATATAATTATAAAACTTATGTTCTCTTCGATGGATTTAATTAGTATCTTAGTATGACCTCGAGGGACTTAACAAATCAGTCATAGATAATTTTTACTAATCACAACTCCTAATGATTCCCGTTCTATTTGGCCTCTAAACCATTATGGTTTTGACGGACTCAACCAACCATAATATTTGGTTAAGTCACCACTATTATTACAAGATAAATCTGATTCGATGATATATTCTCGAGGGACTCGACCAAGCATACCATATCCTCCGATGATATCTTCATGTCATAAGCAAGATCTTAAATATTAATATAAGAAAGTTGAATCCCAGATTTTGATAATGAAATCAATTGATGAAATCATGAACTAAAGAGCATTTGAGAAAAGTGATGCAAGATTAACTTCGATCATAGAAAGATAAATTGATTGAAGTAGGAGAACCTGACGTTGGGCCGGAGTGGATCATGTCAGAGATCGAGCATCGGGTCGAAAGAATCGAATATTACGCTAAGATCGAATATGCGAGAGGTTAACATAATGATGAATCAAGCAATAGGCCTAAGGAAAGGATGACGCATCAGAAGTTCGGACGAAGTGCTGGATGAACGAATGATATGCTGGACAACATAGGATTCATGATTATAATCATTTGTAACTTGATCAAATTAGTTTAGGTTTTAATTGAGTTGGTTTTGGGTGTAACCATATCAACTTAATTAAGGGGCCTATTAGACTTGAATTAGGATTGAATTGAGCCTATTTGAAGGTTAATTCAGGAACTTAAAGTTGAGTTAAGCGGTGACAATGGTACTACTTGTTAGCTAGATAATACATAATGTATATTTTTCAGAAAACCGGATGGTGGTGCAATCCAAGCTAGTGATAGTAACGCCAGAACGTAGTCTTCTAGACAGTGTCAAGTGGTGGTACCGCCTAAGTAAGCGATGATACCACTAGAGCCCAGTCTCCTATGCTTATCAAATAGTAGTACCACATAGCACTGGTGATAGTATTGCTAGTATCCCGAAAACTAAATGATCAGACTTTTTGGCTCAATTTTTAAAATCATTTGAGGCCTATAAATACCCTATTCATTCTTGCTTAATATAGTAAAAAAAGAGCATAAAAAAAATATTTTCTAAGTGTATAAACTCTGTTGAAAGTGTTAAGTTCCTTCCTCCTTAAGCTTATAAGTCATTGTAAGGGAGGTGTGATGATTACTTATAAAAGAGAGTTGTAAATATTCTCTCCTAAGCATGTGAAAAAGAGAAAAAAGTTATAACAAGAGTAGTTGATCTTCGCCTATTAAAAAGAAGATCATTAGTTAAAGTCAGTGGCCTCAACATAGGAGGAACTAGGAGTAGATGTAGGTCGCGATGACCAAACTATTATAAATCTGATATGCATTTCCTTTTATGCTCTTTATTACTATTGCTTTTTGATTTAATTGCTTACTAAACTTACTCATATTCTAAGTTAAACATATTTTAAATATTAGTTTCATCGAACTAATTTTTGAATCATTTCTCTATTTTGAATGCACTAATTCACCCCCCCTTCTTGGTGTCATTATGATCCTAATAGTTGGTATCGGAGCCTACTTTTCTTAGTTAGTTTGACACTCAAGAAAGATTAAATAAATTTTTTTGATAATCAAAAGGGTCACTCTATCACTTGTCCTCTTATGTTTAATGGGACGATTACACATATTGGAAGATACAAATATAGATTTTTTTTTATTTCTATGGATTTTGATTTATGGAATATCGTTGAATATGATTTTCAAAAATCTTCGGGACTAATGAATGAATGAAATAATCTAGAGAAGAAAATGTTCTATTTAAATGCTAATGTTATAAATATTTTATTTTATACTTTAGATAAAAATGAGTTTTATCATATTTCTATATATAAAACTGTACATGATATTTGACACAAACATGAAGTTACTCATAAAGGCACAAGTAGAGCAAAATAATCTAAAATTAATCTTTTTATACATAATTATGAATTATTTAGAATGAAGCCAACTTAAACTATTTGTGACATGTATACCCATTTTATAGATGGTCAATGGTTTGAAAGCTCTTAGTAAATATTTTAATAATTTTGAACTTGTTAATAAAATTCTAAGAATACTTCCAAAAAGTTGGGATCCGTAACTACAATTAAAGAAACAAAAGACTTGAACAACTTTTCTCTTGAAGAACTCATAGGATTATTAATGATATATAAAATGACAATAAGGCATCATCAACCATCCAGCATTCCGTAAGCGGATCAATCAGTGAACTCATTCTCCAATGAGCACCTGTACTGTATCCCTAGTGTCCCTACACAAGCAGCTATGAGACCAGCTGCATCCATCATATGGACGTGTATACAGCACACCAGTCTGTCCAGTTATCACGATATCCCTCTCGAGTAACCTATGACCGGGATTATTTAGGATATGTGTTTAAAGGTGAATCGATCTCACTATCGTGATCTCATCAGTGATATATGCCAAAATATAATAAGCAAAAAGATTCTATATTAAGTCACACGTGCAATCACTCACGTGATTGGCTTGTTGGGCACCTATGACTAGCACATATAACTAGGAGTATATGACTCAATTAAAACCTATTTATCTTATGATGAATTACTCGATAGATTTTATGATTTAAATGATGAATTTAAATTAGTTTATAAGAAATATAAATTACTAAAAAAGGATCATATTTCTCTCTCTAGTAAATTTGATAAATTAAAAAATGAGTATGACGATTGGATGTTAACTTCTTGTACTAAATGTGAAGAGTTTGACTGAAAGAAAATTATGTTATTATAATAAATATTAAAAAATTAAAATTAAAAAAAATCATTAAATATTATTCTTGCTAACAAAGGTTTTATAGATAGAAAGGAAGGAATTAGCTTTGTGATTAGTAATACTCAACAAAAGCCAACTATATTTGTTAAAGAACCCACATTACATATTTTTCCTAAAGTTAAATATATTTTTTATGATGGATATGGTCATTATACTTATAAATATTTATTTAAAAAATATAGCTCACATAAATTAGTTTAGATTTCTAAAGGAATCATAAATGACTTAATGTCAATAGTTAAGATAGGTAGATCGAATCATGAGGGACCTAAAATTAAATCAGTACCTAAAGCAAACCCCATTTCTAGTAGATATATCGAAAGTTATGAGCAAGAGATAGTATCTTAATAATGGATGCTCAAAGCACGTGACCGAAGATATGATATATTTCTTTAAGTTCACTAACTAAGACAAAGGATATATCACATTTAGAAACAATAACAAAGGTAAAATTATTGACAAAATAAATATATGTACCAAA
This sequence comes from Musa schizocarpa, assembly GCA_900464855.2. Classification (NCBI taxonomy): domain Eukaryota; kingdom Viridiplantae; phylum Streptophyta; class Magnoliopsida; order Zingiberales; family Musaceae; genus Musa; species Musa schizocarpa. The sequence goes on from LS990919.1 coordinate 45,168,715, forward strand.
TCAAACCTCTTGATTGAAGATGTTTTATTAATAGATGGTTTAAAACATAATTTACTTAGTATTAGTTAATTATAGGATTAGGGATATAACATTAAATTTGAATCTAATGCTTGTATTATAGAAATATCATAGAAATATAAATCTGTGATTGTCTTAAGGAGTAATAACATGTATACTATTGATCTTAATGATTTTTGTGATGAAATTTATTTTTTAATTTTAAACGATGATGCATAGCTCTGAAATCGAAGATTAAGTTATGTAAGTATGAAATTGATTTCATAAATTATAATTAAAGAACTTGTTAGATGTATACATAGAATTAAATTTGTCAAAGATAAAGTTTATAATGAATGCCAACTAGACAAACAAATAAAGATTAGTTTTAAATCTAAAAATCAAGTAAGTACCACTGGACCACTATAATTAATTCATATGGATTTATTTGGACTAATTAATATCATAAGTCTATAAGGTAGTAAATATGCTTTTATGACTACCGATGATTATAGTAGATATCCTTAGACAAACTTTTTGACACATAAAAATGATTGTTTTTAATGTTTTATGAAGTTTTACAAACAAGTCCAAAATTAAAAAAAGGTTTTATGATTTCTTCTATTCAGAGTGATCATGGTAGAAAATTTAAAAACCATGATTTTCAAGAATTTATGATTCAAATGAGTGTGACCATAATTTCTCTACTTTGAGAAATTCATAATAAAATAGAATTGTTGAGAGAAAAAATAGGAGTTTACAAGAGATTGTAAAAACCATGCTTAATGAATATAGAATACTCAATTATTTTTAAGCCGAAGCCATTAACATGACATGCTATGTTATAAACAGGATTCTCATATGTCTACTACTATATAAAATTTCTTATGAATTATGAAATAATAAAAGACCCAATATTTTATATTTTAAAAATTTTTATTGTAAATATTTTATTTTAAATAAAAATGATGTCTTAGAAAAATTTGATGCAAAATTTGATAAGGCTTTTTCTTAGATATTCCTCTATTTCTAAAGTTTATCTAGTTTTCAATAAAAGAATATTGGTTATTGAAGAATCTATTCGTGTTATTTTTAATGAGTTTTATAAATTTAAGAAAAATAATTTTAATAATAAATTTGAATTTGATACATTGAATTTGAATGAGAATTTTTTCTCCTAAGCAACTTGGGTATATATAGATGCATATCCTAAAGAACTAATCATTAGAGATATATTTTTGTCTCAAATTGAACATAAATGCATTCACAGTACTCTCAAAGATGATTCATGGGTTTTTGCAATGCATGAAGAATTAAATCAATTTGAAAGAAATAAGATTTGAAAGTTTATTCCAAGACACAGTGATCGTCTTGTAATTAGCACTAAATAGATCTTTAGAAATAAGCAAGATGAACTTAGTATCATGGTTCAAAACAAAGCTAAATTAGTAGCCAAAGGTTTTAACCAAGAAAAAGGTGTCGACTATGAAGAAATATTCGCTTCTGTCAAATTTTTAAGTTATTTTAAATGGATGTCAAAAGTATTTTTCTTAATGACTTTATTTTAAAAAAAAAATGTTGAGTAACTCCATAAAATAATATTCTTTTTCCAAACTATATTTTTAAATTATCTAAGACTCTCTATGGGTTGAAGCAAGCCTCAAGAGCTTGGTACGAGAGACTTAGCTTATTTCTTATTAAGAATAATTTTTTGAAAGATAAGATCGATACCATATTATTTATTAAATATTTTAAAAATAATATTTTTATTATCTAAATTTATGTTGATGATATTATTTTTAGTTCTAAATCTTTGTGTGAATCATTTGTCAAAATATGAGTCAAGAATTTGAAATGAGTTTAATGAGTGAATTAATATTTTTCTTATGATTGTAAATTAAATAATTAAATGATGAAATTTTTATTAGTCTAAGTATTCTTTGGATCTATTAAAACGATTTCATATGGATAGTACAAAGGTCATTAGTACACCAATAATATAATGTTTAGTATTGGACTTTGTGTAAGATTTTAATTCAATCCCAAATAATCTCACTTTAAAGCAGTAAAAAGAATTTTTAGATATTTAAAATTCTTAATATCAAATTATGATATATATACCAAATTTTTAGATATTTAAAAATATTTAGTATGGGGCTTTGTACCATCATCTCTAGGATTATGATATATACCAAATTCTATTATTCATTTGACCTACACTTATATCACTCACATTTGTTCTTAATACTAGTCGGAATTGTATACGTATTAAATCAATTGACAAGATATATTCCATTGTCCATCACTATCCAATCCAATTAATCATGATGATCCATATCCTTTTTAACTGAGTTGAAACAAATTCAAATATATATATATATATATATATATATATATATATATATATATATATATATATATTCTTGTTAGAACTTTATTTATTTAAATAGTATCTTGTACTAGAAATGAAAGATCCAATTGAATAGGATTATCATGAAAACACAAATTAATTTTTGAATATGCACATGATCTTTAAATGTAAACCTTAGAATATATCCCCCCCATTCGTATAAATAGACAGAGCTTTTTATGATATTATATATGAAGATAATATAATACATTCGTGACACGTTATCAAGATTATTATTTTTATCTCGTCAATCATACTCCCACCACCACACTTGTCAATCACTCTGCCCTATCTTTTTATTTTCATCAAGTCGGTATCATAACCAGGTTGAAATCACAAATGCTTTTGAACTTTAAGTTTCTGGACTCACAAAAAGAAAATTATGATAATTACAATACTATTTGGATCTCATCAATATGTCTGAGAGGCATTAGATAGGATGTGCAATCATTATACTGTATTTTATCATGTTTACCATGCAAAAGGATGATGGTTTAAGGGTGTCTCAAGAGACGAAGAAGGATTGGGAATGAACGTAAATTGTGGATCAAACTATTATATTCTTACTTATTTTGATATCTTATTTAGTTTTTTTATTTTCTTAATTATTTCATGAAAAAGTTTTCACGCACACTGACACTAATTTATCTTTTACCTCTTTGGTGTCGTAAACATCTCTGCAATTGTTTCTAGTATCGAGTGATATAAGCTTCTTTGAAGTGAGTCCGAATGGTTTCTGCAACAGCTCATCTGCTTCTTCTTCTTCATGTGCAAAAGAAAACAAGCATACTTCAGGAAAGTAGATATACATATGTTCATGATCGGTTTTTAACATGGTTCTTGTTATCACTCTGAGATCATGATGTACATATTTAAGTATTAGCTTCTTCTCTCCCATGATGTACTTCTCCTCACATCCTTTCGTCACAAGCTCCGATGACGGCATCTTCGCTTGGCAAAAGGAACGTGGCCACCGAGAGGCGTTCTTTCTCGGTGTTTATAACTGCTCTGTGCTCGATGCTGTTGAGCTTTCCATTGCTCAGAATCTGCACCCAAGCACAGCGTCAGTCATCTTTTATGCCAGGCAACAACTGTTGAGGGTCTTCCGAATCCCAAATGAAGCACGGTTACCTCAAGTATGTCGCCGATGTTGACGACGAGAGCGCCGGGAAGGGGCCGCACGGGGAACCATTTCCCGTTGTTCTTGATTTGAAGTCCTTGGACGTCGTTGATCTGGAGGAGCAACGTCAAGCCGCCGCCGCCGTCCGTGTGTGGCGAGAAGCCCAACACCTGGTCGGCTTCGGGACATGGGGGATAGTAGTTGATCCTCACGCCCTGCGGCATGTCGTCGAAGATATCAAGGAGTCGGTCGGGTGCGATCCCCAGCGCTTCAGCTATAACCTCCATCAAAGTGCTCGCTACTCTCTTGAGCTCCGCTGAGTAGCATGAGAGCGTGCTTCTGAAGCCACGACGCAGCAAATTATGTGCTCGAAGTTGATGCGAACATAACAGTACAGCAAATTAAAAGAGAAGCTGATTTCCGATGTTAAGTTAACCTGAAAGTGGGAGGTCGAGTCGGCCAGAATCTCATCTGCCTCAAATGGACTGGGCGAGTTATGACGAAGAACATGTCCGCCCAATCCAATTTTTGCTCCTCCGACATCACAAAAGCTTGTCCATAACCTTGCAATCCTCCCGGTCCCTGCGCGAATGCCTTCTTTTCTTCCAGAGGAAGCTTGAAGAACTCCATAATATCCGCCTTCATCTGCTCGATCACTTCCTCCGGAACTTGATGATTCAGCAGCTGCAAATACCATCGAGATCGACTACGTTGTGCGTAAATGCTTCACTGAAGGTGATGCAGTACTGAGAAGGACCGACCGACCGACCGACCTGGAAGAAGCCCCACTCGGCACAGGCGTAGTGAAGCTTGGCAGACTCTTCCTGGGAGAAGCGGAGATCGAGGAGCCTCGCAAAATCGATCACCGGAAGCTCACCGTCTCCATCCTGAGCGACTGGATATGCGTTGACTTCCGGCCTGATGTATCTCGGAGGGACGGCGCCGGAGTCAGCGACGGAAGCTGCGAGAGCTTGGACGTTGTCGACGGGGATGGACGTGCCGATGTTCTGAAAACTGACTTTTTGGTCGGCCATCTCGCCAAGCACACCTTGCAAGGCGTTTTCTCCCAGCTTAAATGGACGCCACACCCGTTAGGCGATGTCGCTTTCCAGTTTCGATCGGATCTCTTCCGACGTTCACGTAATAGCGCAAGCGTCTCTGTTGATAGTCGAAGCTGTCATCATCCTCCGCACTCTCTGTCCTTGAAAACAAGTTTGCTTTCCAATAAGTCAAAATGAACAGTGATTACATACTTTTCTATCCTTGAAAAAGCAACCTTGTCTTGCATTAAAGAAAAAGAAAAGGAGAAAGTGATGGGAATCAGAATTCGATTTGAAGAGTTTGCTTTCAAATATTCAAAATCTTTAAATATAATAAATTAAACAAATATTATTAACATTCAGCACTTGCCAATAATTTTTCTTTATAAAAAATAAATTATTATTTTTTATCTGTGCTTTTTTTAGAACACTAGTATTTTTCTACATTCATACCACTTATTCCCGTGATTCTTGAATACCACTTGTACTCGATTTATCTCTATGACTAAAAATTGCTTCATCTTAAGATAATAATTTTGGATCAATTTGATTTTTGTCTAATGTGAACTAACACAACATAATATATCAGTATAATTTGTAAGACATAATCCAACATGTGTTTTTCTGTGTATCTTTTCGAGATACAATGATCCTCTCATGCAATATGCATGGAACACGAGACAATTAATATCCCGACGCAGTTAAAAGAAAGAAATAAATAATAGAGAATATTGAAGGAGGACATAACAAAGTAGAAGTCTTCATAGCACCGATGTTTTGGAAACAAAAACGAAAGGCAATTGGAACACAAAAGAATATACGTATCAATCGTTTCATAGGGAATCCATTAGTTCACATAGATATAATTATTAGCTTTGGCAGAATAAAATGAACAAGTCTGAGCAAAACTATTAATATATCTAGTGACAATAGAGCTTTTAATATAATGTTAGTTTTTCATATATTTTAGTATTATGTGCAAGTCCCTTGAACCCTTTTATTTATCTGGATATCTTCTTGACAAGTTAATATTTTATCATCATTAATTCATTGATATAATTATTAGTTTTGGCAGGACGAAATCGACAAGCCAAGCAAAAATATTAATATATATAGTGACAATAGGGCTTTTTTTTTTTCTATTGTTAGTTTTTCATATATTTTAGTATTATGTGCAAGTCTCTTTACCCTGTTATTTATCTGGATATCTCGTTTGAGTCAATTTTTTATTATCATTAGTTCATATTGATATAATTATTTGTTTCAACGGGACAAAATGAATAAGTTTGACAAGGAGCCAAGTAAAAATAATAATATATCTAGTAACAATAGGGCTTTTTTTTTTTTCTAATAATAGTTTTTTCATATATTTTAGTAATATGTGTAAGTCCCTTGAACCCTATTATTTATTTGAATATCTCCTTAATAAATTAATATTTTATCATCATTAATTCACATTTATACAATTATTAGTTTTGAACCCTACTATTTATTTAGAGATCTTATTAATAAGTCAATATTTTATCGTCATTAGTTCACATTCATATAATTATTAGTTTTGGCTAGACAAAATGATCAAATTTGCTTAAAAATATTAATATATCTAGTGACAATAGAACTTTTTTTACTAATGTTAGTTTTTCATATATTTCGGTATTATATGTAAGTCTGTTAAACCTTGTTATTTATCTCGATATCTACTCGATATTTTGGGATAATCCTACATGATTTTGCCCTTCGTAGTAAGTAAAAAAATCGGTTAAATCAGAATAATTTTTTTCCCTCTTTGTATATCAAAATAGGTTTCTCATCAAAATACCAACTTGATATTAAAATACAAATATCAATCAGAACAACATAAACAATAGAGTAATAAATCAATCACACAGTGAGACCAAATTTTTAACATGAAAAATCCAATACGAAAAAAATCACATGATCGTAACCTCAAACTTCCACTATCAATACTAATGATAGTAGGTTTACAGTAAATCTTCTTTAGAATAACCATAAGATCATAATAACATCAAGAACATAGATCTTTGCTCAAGAATACATATCATCATCATCAGGATAGATCACATCAAAAGGAAATTTTAGGTCTCACAAAGTAGGTATAGTAGGAGAGTACCTTAGAAAGTATAAATTACAGATCAACACCGTTAGGATTGTAAAATTTACTGTAAAAATTCTCTGTATAAAATTTGGGTTAAAACTGATAACGTTTACTTTTAATTAACATTTGGGCTCAAACGCTACCAAGCAATTAGACCCAACAGCCTTAAGATAGAATAAATATTCTTTAATCTTCTTTTCTACATTAGTTTATCTGTTTACTTTCTTCATGATTAATTAACTTAGCTTAACTGCCTATTTATCGAGAGGGATTGTAAATGGAAAATATTTTAATAATTTTCCTATAACAGTAGTGATCTCTTACTGTTAGCAGAATGTATTTGAACATTCATCAGACTTCCTAACAAATTAGTATGCACGAATTAAGAGAATTGTGGGACTTTCATATAATAATAAACATTATACATAGAAAGCTAATGTTGCGGAATTAATTTGTGGAAATTAAATCAGTCACTTCAAAATCTCCATAGGTAAAACCTCCTATATAGCATATAACCATGGCATTAGAAACCCTCCTTTATTTCATAACATGAGAGAGGAATCCATCCATATGCGGAGAATAAATCTCTTAGTAGACTCGGCTCCAGTGATGGTATGCACCAATTTGTTTCAATTTTTTTATATTGGGGATAGAGAGTAAGAAAATGATAAAAATATAATACTGTAGTAATTAAAAATAAATATTTTTAAATAAAAAAATAAAATAATATTAAACAAAAAAATAGAATAAAAATGTTTATAAAATATTTTTAAGTGCATGTGATTAGCTTAATGAATCATAATCTTATTTGTAGAATCTTATGCTAACCACCTCATTAGGATATATTTTTGATGATAGTAACTTCTTAGATTATGAGTCACTTAGGTTAAAACTATTTAGAATATAACAACCTAAAATATGACAACTACATAAGATAGTTAACTACCTATGAATCAATTCTCGACACTCTTCCTTAATTCATAGTAATATATTATAATTTGAGACATGAAATAAATATACTTCTAAAATAAAAGTGACTTAGTGAAAATATCTATCACTTATTCATTTGTACTATAATACTTTGGTGTTATAGTTCTACTTACTACAATCATATGGAATGATAGTATATCTTTATATCCTTTATTCTTCTAAGAAAGCCGAGATTCTTTATCATTGCAATTATGACTTTGTTATCATAAAAAAATTTAATTACTTTTTTTCATTCTTGACGAAGATATCTAAGAAGTCTTCTAAACTATATTGCTTGACAAACTGATGCAACTACATATTCTACTTTTGATGTTGACAATACAATTGTTGTTTACTTCTTTCAACTCTTAAGATATAGCTTGTGATGTGAGGATGAAGATATTGCTAAAAGTACTTTTTTATATCACCCAAAACTCTTGCCCAATCATTATTAATAAAACAAATAATTTATTAGAATTATGAGAATATCAAATACTGTAGATAATTTTAACAATATAATATAGAATTCTTTTAAGATGATGTTTGTTTGGACTATACATAGAAAATAATATCTCATCCAATATGAGTTAGATAGATGAAACTTTCAATCAAAATTATGTAGTATTTTGTATTTGCTAAATTTATATTATTTATAAGTTTTAATTTCTCATTTATATTCATGCGTGTTATTATAACTTTATAATTAATCGTATTAGAAATTTTAAGTAGATATATTTCATGCTTTATCCGTGAAATAAAAATTCTATTGAATCCTTACTTTACCTCCAACCCAAGAAAATAGTGTAACAAACTTAGATAGGACATTTTATACTTATTCGTCATATATTTCTTAAACTTAATCATAAAAAAAATATATATATATATATATATATATATATATATATATATATATATATATATATATATATATATATATATATATATATATATATATATATATATATATATATATATATATATCATCAATATAAAGGTAAACCATAAGAAGATCATTTTTACCTTCTTTTTTATATAATGAGTAGGCACATTATTGCTCTCTTAAATCTATTTTGATGAAACTATATGTCATTTTTTTATATCATGCTCTTGGAACTTATTTAAGTCCATAAAGACTTTTTTAGCTTATACACCAGTCATATCTTTTAATTAAAAATCTTTTGATTGAATAATAAAAATATCTTATTATAAATCTTTATTTAAAAATATATATTTTATATCAAATTAATAAATAGGTCAACTCAAGTGAATAACTAAGGTAAAGAAAATTCTCACGATTTCAAATCAAGCAATAGGAGAATGTATCATCAAAATCAATACCTCGTTGCTATAAATAGCCTTTTGCTACAAGATTTTGGATACTTTCATCTACATTATACTTTATTTTGAACACTCGTTTCTATTAAATAACTTTTTTTTCTTTTGATAAATCCATTAGCTTCTATGTTTGATTCTTCTAAATTGACTTGATTTCCTACTTTTGTTATTTTTGTTATTCCTCTTTTTCAATTGTTTCATTAAAATTTATAAATCTAAAACAAATAAAATAAATATTAAATTATAATTTTTTGTTAGTGATATGTATTTTTAAAGAGGAGTTTCATAGATTTTATACTCATAGGTCAACATAAAATAGCATAAATTAATTCAATACAATTAAAATATCTCAATACTTTTCTAATAAGAAATAGTTCTTACTTTATTTGTCATCTTTCACGTACATCAAGTATATTAATTTTAGGTAATTCAAAAATTATTATTATTTACTTAATAACCTTAAACCTTTAATGTTAAGATGTTTATATCTTAAATGTCATAAATTAGAGTCACTCTTTTGAGTTAAAATAAGAGTATATTTTTTAATATTTGAAACATCAAGAAAAAACATATATTTTATGTCTTATAAATATTTTCTATAATCAAACATAACTAAATATCCTGTTCAACACTTGTTATATGTGATAAATAAAGAATAAAAAGATATATTGTCGAGCTATTTGGTTTGACTAGTCTTCACCTTAATTATTTCTTTTCTTTTCACTTAAATTTATTTATTATATTCAAGTCTAATTTTTAACTTGTGAGTTTCTTCAAAACCTCTAAATATTGATCTTATACTTGACATATGATTAGAATATCTATTATCTAAGAACCAAATATCATTTGAGATATTATTAACTTATGAATAAGTCATGAATAATTTATAATTTTCTTTATTTTCCTCTAAGAACTTGCTTTGCTTTTAACTCTTCTACCAATTTTCTTCATGTGACCTAACTCTGAATTCGATTTTATAATTTTTCAATTTACTTATTTTTGTTCATTATGCTCGATCAAAGTATCTCTTTCATTTTCTCTACTATGTCCTCGCCTTTGTCTTAACTTGAAATACTTTTGTTGATATGTTTGCAAGAAACATATCAATAATAATAACAACATGATCAAATTTTAAAATTAAGAATTCTCATCTTTTACAATAATAATATGATTATGAAGATGTTCTGACTAACAATTTCAATTACTCAAGAAAAAAATCTTGTATCAATTTATTATTTTCCATAAATAAAATCTCAAACTCGTGATGAAGGATTTAAAGGTTTACCATAATCATCTTCGATAAGTCTTCAATTTTATTTTGAGATATCAACCAATAAAAATCTCTTCTATTTGTCCAAAAAAAAAAAATCTACACATGTTTTCAACACAACCTAAACCCATCTCCCAAAAGTTAAAATTTCTCAACCAGTAGCTATTGTCCGATTTCGATTTGGGTTTACGATGAATTTGGATAATGAAATTATAATATAAAATAATGGAAAATTTAAAATTAAAACCACGCAGGTTCAGTGGCCAAACTGTGAAAGAACATTCAACAATAGAAAATTGAAATTAGTATCAAATAAAGTTTTTTTTTTGGCAAAAAAGAAAGCTCGAGAGTTTTTAGATCAAAAACTAAAAGTCACTCAAAGTCCAATCAAATAATCAACTTCTTTCCATGTTTCATTATTGAGATCGCACCTATTTCCACTGTATTCAACATTCAAAGTCCTGTGCAGTTACAGTTGAGCTCTGAAGGTCCATTTTCCATGAAACAAACAAAGCTCTACACCACAATCATTTTGCTCTTTTGGTAATGGTTCAGAAGATGCATGGCTGAACAGAGTCGTACAACCACTTCCATGACCTTCAAAGCCATCATACACCCGAATCAGTAAAAGCATTTTGGTTCATAATTCACGAACTAAATACTGGCAATATGTACGCACTGATACAATGTTACAATCTGTCAAAAAGTGGTTAGTAGAAAGAACCTTTTGAGGTTTTTCGAGACTGGCAAACCAGTTCTTAGTGTCCAAACAGAGGGATGACCATAGTCCAAGGAGAAACAGCTTGAGATTTCCTTTGATCGCATGCTCTACCAACTCACTGACCTCAATGAATATTCATCAATCTCATTGGAGGCACATTTCTGTATTAGGAATGAAGTGTGTGGCTTTCCCTCATCCTTTTGACCAAACTTACAATCCTAGTTAGGCACATTGCTTTCTGGCATGCTCAGGTATCAGCCTTGCTACTGTCTCCACTGGCACTCCCTTCAATTCTAATTAACACAACAACAAAAAAAAAGTCCGCTTAATCTAACACATGATTATTCAAAAAATCTTCACAATCGTTACTAATTTTCACAGAAGACTCACCATGAGACTTGAAATTGAAGAGAGGGGGCAGAAAACGACCATTTGGCAAGCGAGTATTATGATCTCGAAGTTCATCAAAGAACGGATGAACTAATGCTTCTAACTGTATCCAAGAAAAAGTCTTATTCAAATAGACATATGACAACCAAGAATTCAAGGGAAGGCACTGTCTATTCTCACAGCAGTACATCGCAGGTTTGGTGAGTACTGTAAAAGCCTAGATACAAGATCAACAGCTTCAGGAGGCATTCGCTTATGGAATATCTGATTTAAGTAGATGAAGCGATCAGTCATTAAAAAAGATAAAAATTATAAAAAACAACATTCACTCAATGTGAAAAACTGTGCAAGAACATATAACTACATTACCTTGTGCCAAGGGTGAGCTTTGATCTGGGAAAACTTGAACTCAGTGTAGTTTGGGTTCATGCATTTAATTTCTTCTCTTGTGGGGGTACCTAAAACCTGCAACAGCAAAATTACATAAGAGAGGGCAATGGAGAGGAATAGGAGTTGATACCAAATCATGAACACAAAATAGTGACATACCTTAATTATTTGGACTAGTTGGTCAACTCCACTTTCACCAGGAAAGAGAGGCTGTTAAAATCATAAATGAACTTAGTTGAGAATGAATGATAAAAATAATGTCCGACCTGAAATGGTAACCTACATATGTTCATAAAATATGACATTAGCTACCTGTCCTAGTAGTAGTTCAGCAAGAACACAACCAGCAGACCAGATGTCAATTGCTGTAGTATATTCAGTTGCCCCAAAAATAAGCTCCGGAGCTCTATAATACCTCGAGCATATGTATGATATATTTGGTTCACCTTTAACCTAACAAATCAAGTTTCAGCACTGGAGAAACTAAAACATCAAAAACACACCACAGTTCTAGAAAATGAACTAAATTACCAAGACTTTTGCACTCCCAAAGTCACATATTTTCAGCTGATGAGTATGTGGATTGACCTGTTCCAAAATGATATAGCAATAAGAGCACCACTACTTTGTAGACTGGTAATTCCAATAGTATGAAAAAAAAATTGTTTATTATCACTTCTACAAAGATAATGAAACAACCAAATTCGTCAATCTCCATTATAAAATTTTCAATATGAGACAGAAGAATTCCGTTATTTTCATGTAAATCAGCTGTGTTAAAAGACAAATCTGAACCACAGTAAACAAAAGTAAGAATTGGATTAGTATATACCAGAAGATTTTGGGGCTTAATATCTCTGTGGCACACCCCAATGCTGCCATGAATGTATGCCAGTGCTCGACAAATCTGTTAGAAAAGAAAATTAAACTGTATCAGCAGATCTACAAGTACTTTAAAACAAGTGGGGAATGTAGAAAATTTTGAACAATCAGTTTCTCAACCATTCTCAAATTTAATCTAAATTACCGCCCACTTTATCAATATTATCTAGTCAATAACTGGAATACGGGCACTAGTCTTGCTGACATATAACTAAATACAACATCGAGATCTACAAGCTTTATAAACTATAGAACATGCCAAATCCATAAAATTTATGGATCATTACTACAACATATAATGATCTGTAGAAATATAACATCCAATCTTGATAATAAGCAAAAAATGACAACATTATGAATCCAAACTCACCTGGTACATGTACAGCTTCACAAATATTAGTGGCATACGTTGGTTCATCTTGTTGTAGTGTCTAATAACACGATGAACTGTCTCTGGTACATATTCAAGCACCAAATTGAGATACAGCTCATCCTTCTCAGTTGTTGAAAAGAAGCAATGCTTCAGAGAGATAACATTTGGATGGTCAAGAAGATGCATGGTTTGTAACTCACGATTCTTGTACCTCTTATCCTGAATAACCTTTTTTATAGCTACTGTTTCACCTGTCTCAAGACATTTGGCCTAACAAGATAGACAAAGAGATAATTAAAACAAACTCATAAATTCACTACATCAGCATACATCAATGAAAAATATCACATCATGGAAGCATGCTCATGCTAAATCAAATAACCATGCAACCATTTCTAACAAGTGAACTTATAATTACAATTTATAAGTCCTACCAAGAAGCATGACAAGAACTTTGGTGGACTAATTAACCACCAGACTGACCTGGAAGACAATTCCAAATGATCCATGACCTACAACACGCTCAGCCATGTAGCTTACAGTCTGCAATTAAAATCAACAACTTACAATATCAAGTTTAGTGCATATGCAAAAAATTTAGGAAATTAATACACAAAAATTAAAAATGATTTCAAAATTTTAAATTCCTTTTGCTCAAAAGGCCAGCATTGAAAAACTACAGCATATCTCATCGAAAGACAAAATATTAAATTGTAGCAAAAAAAAGGACAAATGTCTATTTCCTAAAAATTTCTTTTACCTGCTTTGGCTGGCCCTTTTTCCCAGTGATAGTTGTAACAATTATATGACCTGTTTCTGTCCCATTCCCATTAATCACAGTTGCTTCCACTTCCTGCAGTATTCCATTAATTAGTCACAGACAATCATGTGGCCTGTCTCATTTGTCATGTAGGGAAACTCTTATTTTAATACTTATGTCATAGAGAATAGCCATCATCTGTCAGGAGCACAACATGTGTTGATCATCACCTACCTTATCCTCCCTGATTCTCATATCACTCATCTCCTCCGGCAACTTGTCAACACGAACACTAGTGCCACTGGTGTTTTTCAACCCTGAAGAAGGCACCACGCTCACTGAAGCCATTTGTTAGTTGTAGAGATTATGCAGCATCCAACTACGTCTCCTGAAAATCTTTTTCAGAATGAAGATAGCATTGATCTGTCACCAAAGATATGAAAAAATTCATTAGGCACAAAGGAAATGTGAAAAAAATAAGATTTCAATCATTGTGCAGACAGTCTTAGCAAGTTATCTAAAAGACAAGTTATGAAGATAGCATTTACTTGTTACCAAAGATATGAAAAATAGCATTATGCACAATGGAAACATGAAAAAAAATCTCAATTATCTCGTTTGACAGACAATCTTAGCAAATTATCTAAAAGACAGAAATCAGGTCCTCATATTAAAGCTTCCATAACAGAAAAGAAAACATTATGCAGAAGGAAGATATAGTAAAATTGCAGGCTAGAAAAAATAAGTTCGGGAACAAATAAAATCCACAGAAGCAATAATCGATTTTTTTATAAACATTAATGGAGCGAATCAAATAAACAGTTATCCAATTACTTAGTCCTCCAATCTATAAACTGCCCAGTGGGCATGACTCTCACTTGTCAGCTAGATGTATTGCAAAACAAAGTGTATACATCATTTGGAACAGCTATAATGAATAGCCAAAACTCTTGTCTAAGTATCCCAACAGTGGCTTACCTACATAATCAGCCAATAGACATGCATTTTTCAACCTACCAAGAGATGAAAGTCACACATACCTACTCCTAAAAGACACATCCTAAATTGCTCTTCAAATTAAAGTCAAACTAGGTTGTGGAGGAAATTTAGCAAATGATCCAATATATCTCTTAATTGTCAAACGCTATGAGGAACAACAAAAGAAGTAGTTTGTCAAAGAGATCAGCCTTGATCTTCACGATGTACCACACCCTGTCCAAGCGACACTGGCACTACATCGGAATCAAATTCCTTTAGAAGCGAAAAAGGCAAATAAACAGTGGCCCAGGAAGTAAAATGAACACTAAAGTTCGCCACGTTTGCTGCACTAAACATATATTAGTCAAGAAATACAACCAAAGAAAGGCTGAGGCATTCGAAACTAATCCTCCACCATCACCAATTTTTCAGAATATTGCATCAACTTGTTTTCTTTTCCATCAGAGAAACTACATATATAGATAAGGAAAGGATTTTGAACAAAGACTCAGAGAATGACAAGATTTAAAAGAAATAACCCGTAAACAACTTGCACTTAATTAGACAAAGAATCTCAAATCGCGGCTAAACCCCCCGCCGGATACTCAAAAAATCCTCTCTTTTTTTCCGTAAAGCATATCCAAAGATCCGAGATCAATCAGTTTCAAGACCCAGATCAAACAAAGGCGCTTAAACCGATATCGTCCTCCGAAATCCAACAAGACCCCAGCAAAATCCGCACCTAACAGTAGATAATTAGTAGAAGTACAGTCACAACGATCCACGAGATTTGCGCAATACTAAGATTTGGAGGACAGGAAAGTGTGATTACTAACATGAAAAAAAGTCAAGAAACTACCAGGATTCGATCAAGGAACACACAACTGAACTAAAAGATCTAACAACTCATTCTGACAAACCTAGAAACAAAAAGCAGCCGAGGAAAGATCGCCCCCTCCTGACCTCCGTCTCCTCCTGCCACAAGGGCAGATTGAGATCAGAATTAAGGGCTTTAATCTCCTCTCGCGTCTCGTTCTGGGGTAGATGGCAATCAAGGCAAAAAAAAAAGCCTCTTCGAGGTCCTTCAAAACGTACCCTTGTTTGACCGTTCAAACTCGATTCCCATCCACTGGTTAATAATCACGATAATTATCATTACTAATCATACTCTTAATAAGTTGATGACGATGACGATGACGATGACGATGATGTCTTCCGCATCAATTTCCGCTTTCTTTTCCCTCAGTATTGACCAGCTAATACTTGTTTAGCTTTTGGTTAACCAACAACGAATATTCGCACTGCACATCACTCGATTCTCCAACCGAGCATTATTATTCCTTAAATGACCAAACTACCCTTGCCTTGTTCCCGAGCGGTCTCTCGGCAAAGTTTGAGTACCGAAACTACCCTTTCACGGGGTTTTCCACCTTTGAATCGACGGTTCTGCTTCGCCGCAGAAGCGATCGCTCACGATCTTAGATTGAAGCTGGGTGCCCGGGCGTCGTTGTCGGGATCGGACGGCTGAGAGACGCCCTACAGGACGACAGCCGATCACCGCGAGGAAGGGTGTTTCGGTAAATTCAGTGGGAGATATTGAGAAATGATTGGTTGTAACTGCAAGAGGTGAGAACCCCACGTGTCGGAAAGGTGCTGTGGAAGGCACTCTAAAATACTTCTGCTAATTGACACGGTTTTCATCGTAAAATAAATGATTCGATTCTTTTAATTGAATTGGTGTGGTCTTGCATGTCCTCTTTATTTATTACCTATATTTATTACCTTTTATAGTTCCTAATTTATCTTGCATGTCCTCTTATTATCATCCGGGGGAATGTAAAACTCTTTAAAATAAGATTTCGAAAATCATAGAAAGGTTGAAGATAATAATGATGAAGATGCACTTGCAATCTCCAAAAGCATCAATATATTTTTCTACAATAGTAAATATTTAAATTTTGCTCATTTTTGTCATGATTGTGCTAAAAAAAAAAATTAAGATTCACTAAATAATAAGTTGAATTTGAGTATTGATTCGATAACGGAGGTCATAGGTATCGTTAAAGTGAAAATCAAATGAATGAATAAGTAGTACATACTTTGTGACTTATATTCCAAAGATACTAAATAATCTAATTTTTTAAAGTTTTTTAGATTCTCAAGGTTATAACTTATGGTTGGATGTAGAATTTAAAAATTATTTTGAGATTTTTTGATAAAAGAAAGATTATATTAAGGATTGTACGAGGAAGCACAATAAAGACCCCAAAGGATTGAAAATAAGTTATATGTGAAAAGAATGACAAATCCTCCAAAAGTAAGACTTGTTTTTAATATAAAAAATGAAATGTGATATTTATGATTCCAGGGTGTATGTTTAAGGGTAGAAGTTCTATCGGTGGTAAGACGATGAGATGAGATAAAAATCTCTCTCCAAAATTGTACAGCAATTCAATTCCAATTATATATAGTACATTAGTGAGTTTATCATAATCAAGTGTTAAATCGTAAATTGATTTGGTTTTTGTAGTTTTAACTTAATTTTTAATATTTTCTTTCTTCGAGAGGACTCGGATACTAAGATTCTCTTATAACACTAGCTTCAAGAATCTCAAAATATTTATTCATCCATATCTTCCTTTATAAGTACTTTTATTTACTTTTGTATCTCCTAAAGAGATAATATTTTTCTTTCAAGCTCCTTTCAATCTTCCTTACTCATTTTTGTTGAACCTCTCATCATCGAAACTTTTGAGCTTTAATATCACTTGGAAGAGAGAAAAGAACTTAAAATAAAAAAGAAATCTTAAAGATCAATAAATAAGAAATATACTAGAAAATCAATATAAGATTAATATGGTTTAACACTTTCCACTGTATATTCATATTGAAAATCAAATTCTTCACCATATAAGAAAAATCAATATACATAATTACTCTCTTTAGTTAAATAAAACTCAAACCTGAAACTTCTTGTATATCCTATTATATAAATATGAAGAACTCTTCTTTCAATCTTTTTTAATCCACTAAAGAGAAATTGTAAGAGCATCCAAAATATCTTCATAATTCACTTGAAGAACTCTCTTCAAAACATGAAGAACTCTCACTCTCTCCAAAATATCTTTAAAAAATTTTGAAAAAAATTGTAAGAGCATCCAAAATATCTTTAAAACACGAAGAACTCTTACTCTCTCTCTAAAACATTTAGTTTCTTGGTGTATTTATAGGAATAAATCATAATTCACTTAGGATTTTCTCTTAAAATATTTACCAATGTAATATCAAAACTTATCATGGTGAAACTTATTCCTTCTCGAAATGGAAACTCTCAATAAAAAATAAAATATATTAGATAACATCTTTGTTACATTCCTATTATACTTGAAATAAGTTAAAAAAAATTAGATTCCTTTGCTATTGTAGTTTTTAAATTTCATTCGAAAACTAACGCCATAAAATTTGTGATGAGGATGATCTCGTTCTAAATAAATTATTTAATATTCTAGATGAGATAGAGAGTTTGAATAAAATATAACCTTTGTCACTCCTAAAATCAAAAATATTTTTGGAAAGTAATCATAACACACAGGACCAAGTCGAAGGATTTACTTTCACATGACATCAAACTTGTAACTTTATTTTTGATAAAATATTTTTACCTAATGAAAATGAGATAGTTATAAGATACTTGATTATTATACATATTCAAAAAAAAGTTTGGAGTGGTTGTTCAATATAGAAAAACATATTTAGCACGCGAAATTATAGTTTATGAAAAATACTTGGGTAGATTATACACCGAGTTAATACCTTTCTTGGGTGAGTTGAAGAGTTATGACTATCAAATGGAAGATTATTTGATTATTACATATGATACATATTTTTGTTGGGTTTTTTTTTTTGTGTGGATATTTTCATAGGCTTGTGTAGTTTTATATAGTACATTCGTCCAATTATTAATCTAAATGTAGCACATCTATATGATAAATACCCCAGTATTTTGATGATGTAACTTGTATTGATGGTACTAATAAGCTATTTTATGATGCATTTGGAGTAGTAGAGATGGAGGGAAGAAACTTAAGGGGATTATTTTTTAAAATTGTGAAAATATATTGGTGTGCATTGTCAATCTTTTGTTTTGTTAATGATAAGATCCCATGGATTTTTCAGTACCTGAAGTTTTATTTCTAGTGGCACGTCATGGTTGTTGTATAATCCATCTTTCAAAAATTAGTGATACAGAAGTGATTAATTTTTTTTGGATTGTCGCTATAGCATCCACTGAGTTGTAATCTATGTATGCAAAAATTGATTAAAAAAATATGTCAAAATCTATTACTGAATTTTTGAATTAATTTATATACAAATACTTTTCACAAACCCTTTTTTATATCTTAACTAGGCTACATATCGAATCTATCCGATGTCTCAAAGCCCAACAAATACGATGGTTAATTCTCAATGGTGCCAAGTCAAAGGAACAATTGGATAGTCATAGATCACTTTTTGAAGCCTTCTTGACACTGCCACTACGAGGTTCTTACCACACTATTATAAGTAAGAGAGTGCAAGGTACGTGTTGTTGTAGGGACGTTGTAAGGACTTGATGACATCGTTATAGTCATAGAGAACATAAGGGGACTAGATACGCTTGTATAGAGAGACAGTTTCACTCGAAGGTGCTACCGTGATCAAATTTTGAATTCAAACATAATTATTTTTTACTAATAAAATTTTAATAATAAATATTCAACATTTCAAGTTGGTTGATATTATTTTATCAATAAATTAAATAAATATTAAATATAAAATTAATTTAACAAAATATATAAATTTTAAATTTTAAAAAATTTACCTTATGTGAATTACTTAAAAAAAAGAGATTTATCTCTTTCAATCCTCGTCGAGCCATAATAGATCCTTTTAAAGAAAAGAGATTTATCTCTTTCTTTCTTCGTCAAGCCATGATAGAAGCACGAACGTTGAATTATACGAAGAGGTAAGTTCTTATACCTTTCCTAAATAAATAAATAAATAAATATTTTTTTTTCTATTTATTCAAGTTCCTGAAATTTTATTTTGGATTAAAATATGTTATAATTATCCATGCTATTTATAGTTTTTAAAAAAATTTATCCTATATGCATGATGCTAATTGTAATACTTTCTATTAGATTTATATAATAGTTAATTAAAAATATTATTTTCTCCCTTATGTAATTTTTTTTTTAATCTATTACTATTTATTATGTTTTAATTACTCAATACTAATGATTAGATATTTTGATTATAATTTCATAATACTATAATTCAGAATTGAGGGAATTAATTAATATTTGAGTTAAGATCATCGGTAAGCTAAGCTCGGCTCACAAGTTAGGCTTAGCCCGCAAGCTAGACTAGGCCACAGCCCGTAGACTAGGCCCAGGCAGTAGGCTAAGCCCAATCAACTTGGTGTTATGATTATTTTTTTAAGAAAGGATTAAAAAAATTAGAAAGAAGTTATATATATATATATATATATATATATGTGTGTGTGTGTGAGAGAGAGAGAGAGAGAGAGATAACTCATGGATCTAGCTAGAATTCATAGAAAAAATAATTATTAGTGAAAGTCTACAAATTAAGATTTAATATATATCCTAAGACTACTGAGATGTATCGAGATTTATATTAAAGCTATTAGTACCATAGTATAAAGAGAGACAACATAATTTATTTCCAAGTATGTATGAGAATATCGTAGAAAATTATAGAAGATTTCAATTCCAAAATGGAAGTGAGAGCAAGTCAATATAAATTTTATGACAAAACTACATGAGAGTATAAAAGGATATGATATAATTTGGATAGTAGTAAATAGGTTAATTAATTTTAACAAAGAAGTATCCCTCGGATAAACTAACAAGTTTATACATTATATAGATTATTTGATATCATAGTGTGCTAATTAGTATTATCTCTGATAAAGATTTAAGATTCGCCTCTAATTTTTGAGAAAAATTTATAAAAATTCATGAGCATACAATTAAAGTTTAGTATAGCTTTTCATCACTATATGATTAATCTAAGAGAATAATATAAACTCTTAAATATCCCTTAAGAGCTCATGTCTTAGACTTTAGTAGAAGTTAGGATATGTATTTATACATAATTGAATTTGCTTACAATAATAATTATCTCTCTAATATAAAAATAGCCCTATTAGAAGCTTTTATGGGAGAAAGTGCAAGTTACGTATGTATTAGGATGAGGTGGGAGAATGAAAATTTTTATGACCTTTATTAATTTAAAAAGATACTGATAATGTTTGAACATATACTAGAGATCATTAATAGGCTAAAGTAATCAGAAAAGTTATACATATCAAATACAAAGAGATATAAAGTTTAAAGTTGATGATCACTTCTTAAATTTATTACCAACCAGGAGAATTATGAGGTTTTACTAAATGAAAAGTTATCCCATAAATTTAGCTCATTTGAGATCTTATAGAAAATTAGACTTATAACATAAAGATTAATATTGTCCTTAATTTTAGCTAACATTTATGATGTATTCCACATCTTTATATACCAAAAAGTATATCAGGGATCTATCCCATGTTATCTCTTACTAGACTATATAATTAAGAGACGATACCACTTCATAGAGTAATCAATCGAGATCTTTGAAAGAAAAAAAATATATTTTGAGAAATAAATTTATACCCTTGGTAAAGATGTATTGACAATACCATTTATACTAAGAGATAACTTGGGAAAGAAAAAAAAAAATTATGAGATAGTATCTTCATCTAGTTCATGAGTTCATGAGGTAAGTCAAATTTAAAGATCAAATTTCCTTTAGAAGATGGGAAATATAATCAAATCCTTTAATTTAAGCATAATTATTTGATTTTATTTCTTGCTAATAAAATTTTTAAAAAATAAATATTCAACATTATGATATTATTATTATCAATAAATTAAATTAAAATAATAAATAAATAAATATAAAAAAAAATTATTATCTTATATGGAGGGGTCACCTTCTCCTATTTAAGGTGAGAGATTCTTTATTCAAGCTAAGTCTAGCAATGAGATGAATAAGAAGTTGTATCTTGTTGAGGACAAATAGGTTTCCTTGTTGTTCAAGATTTTTTTTTTTCTATTCCTTCAAATATTTATAATTTTATTTTTGATTAAAACATATTATAATTATCTATGCTATTTATATTTTTAAAATTATTATCTTATATGCATGATGCTAGTTATAATACTTGATTTTTATTAGATTTATATAATTATTAATTAAAAATATTATTTTCTTTCATATAATTTTATCTTTTTAATCTATTGTTATTTATTATGTTTTCATAACTCAATACTAATGATTAGATTTTTTTTATTATAATTTCATAATACCATAATTTAAAATTAAGAGAATTAATTAAGATTTAAATTAAAATCAATAAGTAGGCTAAGCCCAGTAGGTAGGCTAAGCTACGCAATATCCCATAAACTAGGCCCAACCAATAGGTTAGGCTTCAATCCACAAGTTAGCTTAACCTAGTCCAATATATATAGTCATGTGTAGTGTATATGATTAATCCATAGGCTATTAGCTAGCTTAGCGTACATGCATATTCACATATAGTATATTCGATCAATCTATGGTTAGCCTCATCTGGTGTTATGTAATCTAGTCCATTATTCTTACTTTATTTGATTTGAGTCCAAACATTGATCGAATCAAATCAAAAATTTGATCGAAAGTGATTCTAAATCGATTTGATTTATTTAAGTTTATTTAATCTAAATTAAACTCAATCTATTTTAAATTATACTAATTTAAGGTACATCAAGATCGATTAAACGAGGATAGACTAGTTTAGTTAAGTTTTAATTAAATCAAGTTTAATCGGACTAATTGAGTTAGGATTCAAGTTGAGAGCTAATTGATATTAATGATGCTCGAAAGATAAATTGAGATATTTTATTTTTTTATCCGGATATAGACATAACTAGTATGAGATTATTTTATTTCTTTATCGACGATAAGTAGGATAATTTTCTTTGGGGATTTGTGAGTTGTTAGACCTGATGAGTAAAGAATATTATTCCATTTATTGTTGGGTGTATGATTTGGATTTGTTTTCATTGTTAAGAGAATATAAACTCATCCTATAAGATATATATATATATATTTTTTTATGGGAGTGTTCTTTTCGTTTTTTTATATAGATTAATGGGATGATTGATTTTTAAATAAATATTTATTTTACAGTTAATCTCTTACTTACCCACAGTAGAATAGATTCAAATCATCAAACCTTCTTTTATCGTTAATGCTAAGTAGAGCTAATTGGATTTTATTTTTGAGTTGACATTAATATGTTTCTCAATAAAACCTAAGATTATTTTTGACATATATTTTGATAAATAAATGAATTATAATAAATATTTATAATATATATATATTAATAAAATAATGTTTGTTTGACTCTTAATGTACCTATGGAAAGATATTATAATTATGTGAAAAGAAAATTTTAGGATGTAACAATTGCTATAGGGTCTTGAATTTTACTGGAGCTTCCAATGAAACTAGAGAGAAGTATAACCCAACAGAGGCTTCCCCAACGCGATTTGACCAGAAAGACTTCATGCTTCATTAGGTGTTACATCCAATAGGGCTCCAGGGTTACACTCATATATAGTATATAACATAATAAAATGCCTTCAATGATGTTTTAATTGAATTGCTTAAAATTAAATCGTTTCCATTTCAATCGGTTCTTCAAAACCCTCATCAAATTCATAGATTTTTTTTACCATTTACAAAGAAAAAATCACCTCATGGTAATTCAGGAGCATCATTTGGAAACAAACAAATATTTCTTTTATAAATTATTATTTTTAATGAAACTCTCATCTCAATCCAAAAATACCATCATAATTTTTTTTTATTTACTATCAACAACAGCAAAAAAAAAAAAAAAGATAATTACAAAGATGGGATATGCATTGAGACAATATATTAAATGGCTAAAAATCATATGCATGAAAAATTTGTACTAAATAGATCAGAATGTTAATATGAATGCATGGGGTTACTAAAAAAGTATAATAAAAATTATGTATATTCATGAATAGTTCGATATAATTTTAATAGAAATTACAAAAATTACTTGTTATTATGGAACATATCTAATGTATTAGGATCGATTGAGGTGTTCTATCGAAAGTTTCAGTTATATGATCTTACGAGTTTTAAAATAGCTTATATTTCCCTTCAAATTATAGTATTGTATGCATATCTTTTTATTTCTTTAACTAAATTGGCCCAGTGTTTAATCAAACTGGTTACAATGCTTTTAAATAGGGACAAAAAAACTATTACCAGATAATGTTCATTTTTTATTATCATTTTTCTACAATAAAATGAACACAAACATGAAACTTAATTGGGTTTGGTTGGTTCTTTAGCCACATCGGTCCAATGTTTAATCGAACCAATTACTATGATTTTAAATAATAAATATGGTGAAAAAACACTACAACCGGGTGATGTTCATATTTTTTTTCTTTTATTGTATTCTCCAACAAAAATCAAACCAAAGAATTATAAGACTTTTCGAAATATATAAGCATAAATTTAAGGCTTAACGGGGAAAAAGAGGAGTTGTTGTCTTTTATTTTGAAATATGTCAAAATCTTCATGATTTACAAATCACTTTATGAAACTTTAAAACCTTTAACAAGTTTGGTTATAATTTTTTTGAATAGAATTATATTTTTTTTGTTTAATAACTAAAGTCTATAAGTATACTAAAAATATATATAATATATGTATATAATATTTTATATGTATTCTTTCGATATATGAAAAATATAAATATTATGATATTTTTAAAATATATAGATCTAAATTTGATACGGAGTGAAAAAAAGTATTTCTCATCTTTTGTTTTGAGATATATATATATATATATATATATATATATATATATAATACGTGTGGGTCAAAAAGACTAAAGGGTTGGTCGTCGTTTGCAGAGGTGGAATAGCCATGGCTGGGTTGGGTTCCTCAAGCTCGGAGATGGATCTCGACCGCCTCAACATCGAGGAGTACCTCACCGTGGAATCGATCCGGGAGTCCCCCAGGAAGCTCCATTTGTATGTATTCTTGGTTTCCCTTCCTTTGTTTCTTGGTTTCATTTTTTCGGATTTTTACGAGCTATAATTCTTGATGGAGCCCTAATTGTATTTTGTTCAGGAGGGACCTTCTCGACATTTCCCCTACGCTTAAAGAAGCTGCCGGTGCCATTGTTGATGTGAGTTCGCCTTTCTCTATCTGTATAGATATATCTAACTCTCTATTTAACATCTGTTGTGTTGATTTGAGTGTTTGTAACGAAAGAGGGATTAACGGGATTTGGTGGTCATCATGAAACTAATTGGTGACGTAATTTTCAAATACCTCTTCTTAGAGCTGGACTTAAGGAATTAGGATCAGATTAGGTTAAAATAACCCTAAAGAGCTGATGTATATTTCAACACTCTATAAATATAGAGCAATTCTTTTGGTTCTTCGGAAGAAAAACTTCTGTTCATTCTTCAAAAATAGCTTTGTGATGCCTCCATAAAAATGTAGTTATGGATGGGTAATCATGAAATAATAGTATCGGAAGAAGTATACTCTATCCTTCATCTTCCTGGAGAAAGGGTGTTGTTGGAGCCTTTAGTCTCAGCTTGTTCCGTTTAATGTTTGTTTCCTTTTTTCCCCAAAAATCCTTTTATTTTCTTTGTCTAGTATCATTAGGGAAACTAGACATATAATATATTGCAAGAGTCTAAACTGATGGTGGAAAAGAGTCACCAATCATGCATGATCCTCAAGAGCTAATGCTATCTCTTTCATTCAGTCATCTGAATCTTACAAATTAGGATGTTCTTTGAAGTTCAAATATTCAATATTGAGTGTTGGCTAGCAAGGTTGAGTCTTGATTTCTTTCTTAGGCTAGAGGAGAAAAGAACATTTAGAGACATAGTCGGATAATCTTCTTATGCTATTATATTTAAATTTGGGGCTACCACTTGACTTAGAATAACTTGTTGTTGTCTGATTATACGGTTTGCTTGGTAAAGAAAATTGAGAGCTTGATACCCTGGTTAAACCTAAATGCATACTGAAGTTCTATTGAGTAATTTTACAAGGACAAAATAGCATGTTATTTAAATTTTGTGGATAAAATTTTCCTTTATTGTGACATAATTTCCTCTTTGTTGTCATACATTGTCCACCAAAAGAATTGACATTCACATAGATTTGACTATGCCGGCTTTTTATGATGGAGTTTTATTCTTTATACAAAGTTTATTGTTGAGACTTTTCTTTCTCATGATAATAGCTGGATTTATTGACTTAAAATGTATCCTTTATGTAATATTTGACCCATCTTTCCGCTGTGACTTACTTTATGTTCTCTAACAAAATTCATTTTCTGGGGCACAGGACTCCTTCACCCGCTGCTTTAAATCAAATCCTCCAGAACCCTGGAATTGGAATGTCTATTTGTTCCCTCTATGGTGCTTGGGAGTAGTTATTAGATATGGGATTCTTTTTCCATTAAGGTGTGAATTACTTTTATCTTTTTAAATAGTAGTCAGTGATAGATGTAAATAGTTTATCTAGATGCTTTAAGAGAATATTTAAATTTAGAACATGATTTATTTATTTCTTTACTTTATATCTAAATGTCTTTGTAACTTACTTGAGAAAGTCTCTTTGTTTTAGATCATGCTATTGTCTATTGATGTTAGAAATAGTGCATAATGGACCACTAATACAAATACATAGTATATATTATAAAAGAGGTGATTAATTTACTATTAACATACCAAATGCCAAATATTCATATAGGTCACACAATTTTTGTGTACATATAGGTTTATGTAAAGTGGATTAAATATCAAAAAGCAAAATATAACATCATTCACATTGTACCATATTAAAGTATCAAAATATCAAAATATTAGTGTGTGACATGGTCATCTACAGTTCACTGTATCATCTGAAGAAATTGAGAATTATAAAACTAGAACCTATCCGTTTTATGAAAATAATGCAAAAGATGATTGATCAGAATTGACTGATGATGACCAAGATTTGAAAGTTTGGGGTTGGCAGTTGGCAATATGACAAGCATTGGCTGGCCCAGAAAATAGTTTCAGAATCAAAAATAAAAAATAATTATAAAATACTAAAAAGAAAGAGATAGCAATAGAAAATAAGATATGGAACTCATGACATGATTTATATTAGGAAATAGTGATCTCATGAGTTCTGGTTTTTATTTTCTATTATATAATATTGTATTATACACATATATGAATTCTACTTGTGTTATTTGTTATTTTTAGAATATTTATATTTTATGTAGCTAATCATGTTATGACTCTATAACATATTATTTTCATTGATTATTACATGTATGAAAAAGATGAAAAAGGGATTATGATAAAATGAAAAGAAAAACATTTGATATGTCCAAAACTAAACATTTGATGGTTCATTGCCTGCAATCACTTGGACCATTTGAATGCAATCTAAACCTATATTTACATCTGAATATGATGATAGCAAACCCTATTATGATGATGGCTCTATGTTGACAGTGTACCTAGATTTAGGATCACTAACTCATTTAGCAATGACAGGTTCTAATTTTTTTGAGTCAAAGCAATGAATAAGCAAAAGAGTGATGGCAGTAAAGATTTTTCAAGTTGTTACTTCTGCTGTGCCAGCAAGAACTTCTGTTGAGAAGGGCCTAATCTTAATATGAAAAAACCAACACAATGAGAAATGCTTTTCATCTTAAACTGACACTATTCAAGGTGCATTAAGTATAACACTTAATTTCTCTAGGTGGTAGGGTTAGTGTAGCATTCAGTATTGTTGCTTTTACCTCATGCAACTTGTTAAATATCTTGCTTTGAATTAATGAATTGCATCTTCTTTGAACAAGGTTTACTTTTCTTGTTCTCTTCTGCTCCTTGAGAGAAAATTTTTGATTATCTCTAAAGACTTTCTATATGTAGCTATTCGAACTTTGAAGTCGTCAATTCTAAAAATTTATGGTGCAATGCATTTATATTGTAACGAATTAGGCCCTCTTCTGCAGCTTTACTTTCAGTTCATTCGGTGATAGATTCTGATATATAAGGAGCTTTTTTGACTCTCTCTTTCTCTACATGTTTGTTGTAGAGTTACAATCTTGGCTGCAGGATGGATAGTATTTTTCTCAGCCTTTTTGCCGGTGCATTTCCTTTTAGGAGATCATAATAAGTTGCGGCAAAAAGTAGAGGTAAATATCTTCTAGTAGTCTATTGTAGTAATTTGGCAATTTGATCTTCTACTGTAGATTTTAATTTTAATTTCTTCTTATTGATGGTTGGTTTTAGTTAATTTCATGACATTGCCTATCATGCCTTGTATGTTTTCAAGATCCATCTTCAAATGCTCCGCAAAGCTAAAAGTTGAATAATTAATTTTGCACTTTCAATTTCATGAGTTTCCAATTAAAGTTCTCTCTTTCTCTTTCAATTATTATCTTCTTGATGGTGTAGTTAAAATGTTCTATAGTAATTGCTTATCTGATATTTTGATATTTGACTTATGCACAATTCTTGCTTGCCTAGTGTGGAAAAGAATGAGCTGGGATCACATAATAAAGTTAATGATTATGACTTTGATACAATTGACAACTCAACTGGCATTTTGCAAGGCAAAATGACCAATTAATTAATTGACAAGATTGTGAGATGAACAAGGGTGACTGCTCAGCTATTTGAATGAATCATTTGGAAAGTTCTGCAATATAAAAAGTTCATTATTTTCTTCCGTTAAAGTGGTCCTAGTAGGTCTCACTACCATAAACTAATGATTTTCAAGGAGAACATTGGACATGATTGTTCTTGTATTGTTCTTGTTGATGAATAATAGGATGTGTTTCGTGGATGTAGTGAGACTTATAGGTAAGGTCAACATGTTTGTGTTCTCATTTTCATTAGTTGTTTTTAGTTGCGTATGATGAGTACACTGATTAAATACGAGGTGGTTAAGATGTAATATGGAACAAGTAGTTAGATATGCGTAAACAACAGAAAAATACCAATGGTACTCGCACAAACGAAAAAAAACTTTAAATTAAAACATGATGAGAGTAAGTATCATTGATTGCCCTCATCGGACTTGGTACATACCAACACATGGTACACCAATTTGTACCAAAGAATTAAAGAGGAAGAAGAAGGAGAAGAGGAAGGAATAAGAAGGGAGAAGAGAAAGGAGGATGAAGAGGAGGCAACAGAGGAAGAGGAAAAATAAGGGATTGAAAGGAAGAAGGGGGCAGAGAAAGGAGGACGAAGAGGAAGAAAGAAGAGGAGGCAGTGGAGGAAGAAGAGGAGTAGGAGAAGAAGAGCATGCACGGTGGGTGGCAGCGGACAATAGCAGGAAAGTTCCTTGCTGATTAAGAGGTAGGAGCGCGCGATAGGCAGTGGGTGTCGAGGGCTCGTGACTTGTGATTAAGCCATTAAGGTTATAATTCTTTTTTTTTATATATGGATTAGACTGGACCAATGAAATGGGTCGATCATTCACCCCCATACTAGTACGTGTTGATGGAGTTCCCTAGCAAGCATCATGTAGACATCAAATAGTAAGTACTAGATTGGAGTAACAACATTGACTCTTTAGCTTAGTTTTCCCTTGGATGCAAAGGTTGAATTTCACACCATTTTCATCTTTCTACAATTGGTCTCTCTCAAGTTCTGGTTGTTCACTTTTATTTTCCTTTTAAGTCTGGGCATTGTTGAAAAAAGTTTATTCTAGCCTAGCCTGGATTTTCCATTGAGTTTGCCAACATCTTGAACTTCATTATGATTTTTTAGTTATTTTCTTTTTTCTAGTTAGGGATTTTCCTGTTATTGCAATGGGGATTTCATATTTGGTTAAGTATTTCAATCCCAATATGAGGACCTTGTACATGCCACCACCCAGGAATATTCAGTGCAATGGTCCAGGTAGTGTATTGGCTATGAAGAATAAACAACATAAGAAAGGCCAAAATAGAGTTAAGACAATAGATTGGGGACCATATCTAGTTTCCTTCTCTTGCTTCTCCTCAATGTTGCTGCCCTAAAGCTCCCATGTGAGGGAGCTCAAGGCCTGTTCCCTCAATTTTTAACGTGTGACTTTTTGAGCGGTTACATGAGAAGACTTGCAACTTCAGATCTGTTTTGCAGGGGCAGGTCAATTTGATTCAACATGTTTTGGCTTAAATGAGTCAGATCTTGTAAGTGTGCCTAAATGAGCAAATTTTAGGGACTCCAACCACTTCAGTTTCCGTGCCATTTAATATAATGTTTAACAATAACAGCCAAGAAATGGTACTCTGATAAAGATGTTTTAATAATCAGATATCAACCTTCAGGCTTGATAAAGGTTCACTGGTTATTTTATTTTATTTTTTAGCTTTATGAGTATAGTGGTCATAGGGATATATTCTAATATCTGTATTGTGCTTTATTAATTGTATGCAGAGGAAACTGGTTGAGATGATATGCAGTGTGTTTGTTGCCTCATGGACAGGAGTGATCAAATACCATGGTCCTCGTCCCAGCATACGACCTCAACAGGTTCTCGATATTCATACAGATCTTAGATATGATAGCTACTTGATCTTAATTTTCTCTGAGATTAAGCAAAATTCATTTAACAGGTATTTGTTGCCAACCACACTTCTATGATTGACTTCATCATCTTAGAACAAATGACAGCATTTGCTGTTATCATGCAAAAACATCCTGGTTGGGTTGGTAAGAGCCTACATTTATCTAATTATGGATTCCTTAAGTAGATTCTTTCAATTTTCCTTACTGGTTCTCTGATTAACATCAAATGCTTTATTTTATGCTGTAGGATTTATCCAGAAGACCATTTTAGAAAGTGTAGGCTGTATTTGGTTTAACCGTACAGAATCCAAGGACCGTGAAATTGTTGCCAGAAAGTAATAGTTGCCTTCTTTTGATATAAAGTTCGATCTTTCTTTACTGTTTGTAGCCATAGTCTTGATGTCTTTTATCTGGGTTTCTAGGTTAAGAGAACATACACAAGGAGTTGACAAGAATCCTGTTCTGATATTTCCTGAAGGAACTTGTGTAAACAATCATTACACTGTTATGTTCAAGAAGGTCCATACCCAACAATTCCCATTATCATTATGCTTAGATGAATATGATGACTTCTTGCTGAGATACTATTACTGGATTAGTTTAGATATACAACAAGCAAAAGACAAGTTTCCATTTATAATGCAAACATTTATGCCCTTTCATGTTGGATGTTGATGAGTAGCCAAAACACCTATATTCTCTTACAAGCTCAGGTTTGTCATGTTCATTTTCGGTCCCAAAGAAGATAATTATATCTCCTGTGGCAGTATATACACATCACTCTTAAATTATAGTTTCTATTCCAGTATTCACTATACTTTTCTGTTATATGGGCTGCCTTTAAATTTGTTGTACCCATGATTCCAGAAAGAGGTTCTGTGTTTCAATAAATAGGCGTGATCATGATTTTTGTAACTAAATCATGAACCATCTTGTCAACCAAATTGAACAGTTGGCTCAGTAAACTCTTGACCCATAACTGAACCTCTTGGATCGGGTGGTTACACCAGCTAACCAATCTTTGGCGGATGGGGCTTTGAGGGAATGAGGGCAGGGGATTGGATCAAAACAACAAACATAAACAGAAGAAGAGATAGGACAAACCTACTAACCTAGCTCCATTCTTACTGTCTACTGTCTGATGTCGGGCTGGCATGGTGCCACCATAGTTTACAGTATTGGCTAATTCTGATATGATTCATCTTATTTGTACTTGAATCATTCAAGGCTGATCCAATTTCCATTTAATTTCTTAACCATATAGTTGTATATTATGAGGAAATGACTATAATCATTCTAACCCAATTTGTATTGGTCTCATTTGCTAATTTTAGCCAATTTCACAGTTTTAAAAGAAGAATGAGAAGATGGGAGTAGGAATGAATGGATGAGGGGAAAGTGACATGAAGGAAAAAAAAATTTATGACTATAACTATGAAATAGAAGAGGAGACACTGTCATTATTTGCTTACTACTGTGGCTGTCACATTGTCCAGCTACCATACCATCATGTAAAACAAAAAGAAAAAGGTATAGTAGAGAGGAATGTGCACAAAGAATAGTTCTTTACCCCCTGAGTAATCGAAATCTATCCCAAATATTTTTGTTTGTTTGTTTGCAATACCCTACTCTTCAGATAATTGATAGAGAAGATGGGGCTACAATGGGGTGTCTTTGTTGCTAAGTTTTATATCTTCTGTAGGATGTATATTTAGTTATTAATACTAGAATATTTGTTACTATAAGAATATTTTGTAGGATCTCTTGTTACAGGAGATGGAGCTGCAACGTGTCCTATTTTGTACAATATGATTATTATTATTTTGTTGTTAATGAATTATTCTATATTAAATTTCATAACCATTTTTCAGCCTCGTTTGTATTTTGTATTTCAGTTATAAATTTTTAGATAAGATAGATATAAAAAATTAGGATAAGAATATTTTAGTATATAATGTTTTCATTTTCTCAAATCTTATTTAATATGTTTTTGCAATTTTGTAAAATTTACCAGATTTTTTAAATTGTTAATATTTGCTTCGCTGATTTTGATCCTGCCAAGACAATCTGACGACCCTGCTGATCTCAGTCATGGCCTAGACAATACCAATCTTAATAAACTTTTAGACAAGATAGATATAAGAAAATAGGATAAGAATATTTTAGTATATAATGTTTTCATTTTCTCAAATCTTATTTAATATGTTTTTACAATCTTGTAAATTTTACCCAATTTCTTTAATTTTTAATATTTGCTTTGCCGATTTTGATTCTGCCAATACAATCTGATGACCCTGCTAATCTTAGTCACGACTAGACAATACTAATCTTAATATCTATACCCACCTTTTTTTTGCAAGAAAAAAAATGTATTAATTCCGAAACCTAATACCTACAATACCTTGCTTATCAGAGGACAAAAGGTCTACTAACTCAGGATGGCAGTTACCTACTGGGAGTTGATCATATTTAGATGCTTTTGCATGTGCAGCCAACCAATGTGCACATCTATTCCCTTCCCTAGATATATGAGCAATTTTTACAGCCTGAAACTTCTCAAAAAGATAAAAAGTGTTCCTTGCACAGTTGACAAGACACCATGGTG
The DNA here is from genome assembly GCA_900464855.2 of Musa schizocarpa. Lineage (NCBI taxonomy): Eukaryota > Viridiplantae > Streptophyta > Magnoliopsida > Zingiberales > Musaceae > Musa > Musa schizocarpa. The sequence continues at coordinate 45,201,796 of LS990919.1, forward strand.
GTGATTCCTCCTTTAGGATCTTGACCAAAGTGACAGTGTCAGTTTCAATCTCCAGCAGTCAGATTCCTTCCTTCAATGCATAAACAACTCCCTCTTGGATTGCCTTCAGCTCATTGTATTGGCAACTTTCACCCTCCATCCATTTTGCACCTTGCCGATAGACAAAAAGCATCACTAGTACGCAAAAGAAACCCAATACCTCCAATGTTAGTTTGATTAAATGCATCATCAGTGTTAAGCTTCATACCCATCTTATGAACTATGGCTGCCACCACATCTGCTAGCACTACCACTTATAAGCTTAAGTAGCTTTCTCTTCCAACTTACCCCAGTTTACTAAAGAAGCCCAAGCAAGGAAGTTTGAGTTTAGGTTTGGGAAATGAGTGGAGAAAATTGGGGAAAAAAGATGGGACATGAAAACTTGATACTATAAATATAAAGCAAGATATAATGCATAAAAAATGCAACATATATAATATACAGTTTGATTTCATAAATTTGAAATGAATTGTTAACCATATTTTCAAGATTTTTTCAAACAAGAACCATTTCTCTAGAAGATCCAAACCTCCTACTATGGGTTGCTGCAGTGTAGTTTGATGGTCAGTACCAGAGAGCAAATTCTCCTACTCATGGAATATAAATTTAAATATAACACAAAATTAAAAAGAAGATGTGTATGGAAGCAAGTGAGAAAGAAAACAAACAATAATACAAAATTGGAGAAAACAAAAATAGAAAGGAAGAAAGAAAAGAAACAGAAGAGAATGATGATCTGAAATGTGAAAACCTAGTTGTTTTATCCTTTGTGTTTTAACTTTTCAATGTAGTGAAAGCTTCTCTTTTGGTTGGCCCCTTTCTTCTTCTTAAAAAATGGTATTCTTGACCATTTCAAATATAGCATTACTGGTAAGTGAGGTCAACCTTTTAGGGATTTGGCTTTTTTAAGAAGCTCACAAATTGCATTAGGGCATGTCTTACTGGACAGCCTAATACCCTTGATGGAGCTGATTTCTCATAGCTGACAGCCTCAGGAAGCCCCATGTCTTACTGCATTATAGCACACTTTTGACAACACTAGGACATATATAATGAATGTATTTTGGCCAGTGGGATTCAGGGTTAGAATTGATCTTTGATTCAGATATTTAGGCATAATGGACTAATTGCAAAATTTGCAACTGAACAGAAAATTGAGTTTAAACAATTTGCAGTTTCCTTCAATATTAGGACCATATATCTTGAATTTATTCTCGTTGTCCACTATGTACAGCATGGTTCGCCTTACTATCCATATCGGTGTACCGATCGGCTGTTGATATGGTACATACGGAATCATACTGTGTGCCAACACATAGTATGGTGGGGGCATACTAACAAACTGGTATGTAACCCCCTCATACCATTTCTCTATTGGACCAGTATGTATCGCTCATACTAGGCGATAAGTCATAGTATGGCAAACCTGCATGTGAATCCATTATGCTCCAAGATGGACTTGATTTTACATAATCTTTTCTGTGGATCAATGTGTTTGTTATTTGGATGTGCAACTTAGCCATTTTAAAGAGAATGGAGGAGCAGTGAGCATTATGTGGATAAGTTGCTGGTGTAGTTACGAATAATCTGTACCATGTATAGTAGAATATTATATTTACTGTCATCAGAACTTCGGTAGTCATTTTATTCAGTAAGAGATATACTACTTGATATTTAAGATTAAATCAGTTTTAGAATGTTGGCTTTCCAAACCAACTGATAAGCTCTTTAGAAAGGTAGTCAATGTTGCAATGTTAGATTGTGTTGGTAAACCATAGTCTGGAACAACAGTGTTCACTAATTAAGCATAACCATTCCTTAGCATTTGAGTGTTCTTTTCAGTTTATCTGAGCAACATCTGTTTACTGGTAGCTTCAATATGGATGCCACATTGATGTAATCTACTGATTTGTTGTGCCAAGCATACTTTTTTTTTTTTAATCTTCATCTTACAGACAATCTTATTTATGAATTTAATTTTAGAGAAGCTCACCTTTCTTTGTAATATATGCAGGGTGCTTTTGAACTTGGTTGTGCTGTTTGCCCTGTAGCAATCAAGTACAACAAGATTTTTGTGGATGCTTTCTGGAACAGTAAAAAGTAAGTACCTTACTGGTGACAACACTTAGATGGGGCATCACATGTTTGAAAATCATGGATGGCACCAAGCATTGGTTGTTTCAGTCGTTGTTGAAATAGACACACTAAAGTATGTGAAATGATAATATAGAAATTAAGTTGCAAATGTTAAGCATTAGTTTGCAACAATCTCTGATGAGTTAGGACCTAGGTGTGACCTCATTAGCTTTTTTATTGAACCAAGAACTTTGCATTCACTAAAGCGAAAGAATGCATGATATTGTATGATAGACCATGTCTACATCATCAAACTATGTCTTGGACCTTATTTGTAAACTAATAATAACTAATTTACTTGAAAGTTTAGCTTGTCAGGAATAAAATAAAATTTCTATTTTCAGACATCCAATCAAGATTTTAGCACAAGTGAAAGAATAGTTCATTATCACATCATGAAATTTGGTTCTGATTGTCAGAAAAAGAAAGCAATACATAGCATTACAATGTATCAACATATTTCAGCCTATTTCCATGATTGAAGACAATGCATGAAAACTTCAACAAAGTAGAAAGAAGTATAAATAATTTCCACCTTTCTCAAAAATCCCAAAAGAGATGACTTTATGGTTGAGATTCCTTGTTTTCTTGAATGTCTTAGCACATATATTAACTCATGTAAGTGTGGCTAATGGAGAATTCCTGAACTTCATTATTCTTTTGCATGGGCTTACTGGCCCAACTGAATGCATTTCATTGGAGCAAAATTTTATCATATTACCAATGAAATACTGGACTGAGTGATTTGATAATATGGTTGCTGGTCTCTGTTTATGGGCCATTATCATGTGGATAATATAACTCTCTCGCCTGTGCATAATGTTCATCTCTTTTAGGTTTAGATCAACTCAAAATAAGCCCTAAAACTATAATTCTTGCTCACAGCTATGGTGGATGACATGATTTCAATTCTCTAAGTTGACTTTGGATAACTTTTTTTGGTTGGTGATATATGGTCAAAATAAATGTGAAGGTGGACCTTTATCAAATTTACATTGGAATATTCACTACTTTTTTGACTTGATATATTGACAAACACCTGCATATTTCCAGAGTACAATGGACCAGGATGTCTCCTGAAATTTACATGCTTCCTTGACACTTAATAGGTGGCGGTCTAACGATAGTTCATGCAGTGTGTATGAATTGGTGCATGCAAGGTAGTGGTGAGAATTATTCTTAAACTTGTAATTGGGAATATCATATCACTTTCAGAACTGACTTATTTAGTTGATATGATAATTGGAAGGAGAATAACATAATTTGTGCTAAAGGAACAAAATGGGTTAATAAAAATATATTTGATTTAATTGTCCCATTGTGAATTTTGAACATAACAAAAAACAAACATTTTAGAAATTTTTGATAAATTTAGAAGAATATAATCTAGTGGTTAAAAACACTGACTATAGAATAATATTGATAAGAACTAATATGAGAGGGGATGCATAATAATTAATATTATAATTTTATATGTTTCTCAAGTCAGATTAGCTATACAAATAAAATGAAAGTTTATGAAGATGTGACTGGAAGAGCTTTTTAGCAAAAATATTTTTAGTAGAAGATTAGGATAATGGAATAACTAAAAATGTACTAAGTTAAGAGAATAGTGGGAGATTATGGATGGGAAAAGGAATGACAGAAGAGATATGACTCTAGGTTTATCATCTCATGGCCTTGCAATTGCCAATATACACTTATGGGAAATAAATGAGCATCTAATATTGTATAAAAACAGTGAAAATTTATTGAACTCAAACTCCACTTTCATTTGCAGACCCACTTGCATGATACAAATCCTTATCTTGAAACTGCTTATGCTGCTTCCTTTGGCACTGCTGACTTCCTTTCAACAGCTATTGTACTAACCCATAAGAACACTTTACTTGCTAACACCATGAACACAGGACTTACTTCTGACTTATACTATTTAAGCTAATGCGCAACATTTCCTTCAAAGAACTCGAATAAGCGTTAGCGAGTTCCCTCTCCCTATGCCAACAAAGACAAATGAAACTCATTCACTTGAAGACCCACTCGTTGCCAATACGAATGAAACTCAAACAGAACCACTTGCAGCTTCTCTTGTTGAATCCTGAGTTGAATTGCCTGGAATGCAGGATTTTGCACAGAGCTCAATTGAAATGGAACTGACCCTTAAGCGCAACTATATTACTTCTCAGTCAAGTATCAAGTCTCCTATCAAGTGTAACATTGAAAGAAGCTCCTTAAGTATCTTTTCTTGGTCTTGTATCCATAGAAACAGTTGATGCTATAATTGGTGCTTGCTGTCTTCCCGTTACTCTATGCTGTCCCTGCTATAATTGGTGTTTGGAGCTTGCTAACTAGCAAGGGTGAATTCAGACCTCGCTGAAGAATGGAATAGAGTTAAGACACACATAGCTTCCCTTTTGTGTCTGGTCAACTTTCATTGAATTCTTAGTGAGGGTTTACTTCACACTTTCCCCACTTATGTGTAGCTCTACGTCGTAGCTCTGTTAGTGAAATAACCTTCAAAGGAACTATCAAGCTCAAGCGGGTTTGTTGTAGAAAGCAAGGTTTGACGTATCGAAGCATACTGCTTAGTATGAGTGGGTGCGACTGGTCCGATAGAGGATTGGTAGAGTTAAGACACACATAGCTTCCCTTTTGTGTCCGGTCAACTTTCATTGAATTCTTAGTGAGGGTTTACTTCACACTTTCCCCACTTATGTGTAGCTCTCACGCCATAGCTCTGTTAGTGAAATAACCTTCAAAGGAACTATCAAGCTCAAGCGGGTTTGTTGTAGAAAGCAAGGTTTGACGTATCGAAGCATACTGCTTAGTATGAGTGGTACGTACTGGTCCGATAGAGGATTGGTAGAGTTAAGACACACATAGCTTCCCTTTTGTGTCTGGTCAACTTTCATTGAATTCTTAGTGAGGGTTTACTTCACACTTTCCCCACTTATGTGTAGCTCTACGTCGTAGCTCTGTTAGTGAAATAACCTTCAAAGGAACTATCAAGCTCAAGCGGGTTTGTTGTAGAAAGCAAGGTTTGACGTATCGAAGCATACTGCTTAGTATGAGTGGTACGTACTGGTCCGATAGAGGATTGGTAGAGTTAAGACACACATAGCTTCCCTTTTGTGTCTGGTCAACTTTCATTGAATTCTTAGTGAGGGTTTACTTCACACTTTCCCCACTTATGTGTAGCTCTACGTCATAGCTCTGTTAGTGAAATAACCTTCAAAGGAACTATCAAGCTCAAGCGGGTTTGTTGTAGAAAGCAAGGTTTGACGTATCGAAGCATACTGCTTAGTATGAGTGGTACGTACTGGTCCGATAGAGGATTGGTAGAGTTAAGACACACATAGCTTCCCTTTTGTGTCTGGTCAACTTTCATTGAATTCTTAGTGAGGGTTTACTTCACACTTTCCCCACTTATGTGTAGCTCTACGTCGTAGCTCTGTTAGTGAAATAACCTTCAAAGGAACTATCAAGCTCAAGCGGGTTTGTTGTAGAAAGCAAGGTTTGACGTATCGAAGCATACTGCTTAGTATGAGTGGTACGTACTGGTCCGATAGAGGATTGGTAAGGGTGGTACATCGGTGCACCCTAATATACTATGTGTTGGTATGTTCGGTACAATTCAGTACAACTTGGTATGTACTATACCGATAGCTGATCGGTACACCGGTACAGACCAGTAATACAAACCATGGTAGAAAGAAGCCTTGACAAGTGGATCTACTTCCTTTCCCAACATGCCTAAGGACCAAATTACCATAAGACTCCAATAAGTTGTTTGTAAGTTAATGGACCTTTCTGTTGCTAGCAGTAAACATAGACTTCCATGACAAACTTGAAGTATTGCCAAAATAAGTGTGAGTATATGACTAGATTGATAGTGTTGGATTGGCTGCATAGTTATGCTTTACTATTTTCTACTACTTTCACAGGTTTTCTATTTGCTGTCGTAAGGTAGTTTGATGGAATTGAGAACTTATGAAGCATCAAAGTTTCATCTTGAAACTATTAAAGTTGACAAATCAAACAAATTATAACTATCACAAACCTGATTGCTATCTTAGCATCTGCAGTCATTAATTTGATCGTCCTAATAACTGGTTAGAAGTTAACACCATATGGGGGTTGCTTACAGGCTGGTAGATGAATTGCTGGTATTACCTCTGATAGACAGTGGGAATTTAGAATCCATGATCACGTGGTAATGAGACTCAAGAGGGTTCAGGAAATCTTGTAAATTTTTCTTGTGAGCACATAGTTGTTTTGTCAATAAGTATACAATTGGAAATCCTAGCTGATCCTTTGTCGAATTGTCCATTCATCTGATTTTAAATTGATATTTAATGTATAGTAAGGAAACATGACCAATACTGCTCTAGATTATCCGACTGAGATATCGACCAGATTGGAGTTGACCTATTTTTCAAGCCTAGAACTGCAGATGAAATATCAAATTATATAATTTCAGGCCTATTGAACTTGAGATTAATATAAATCATCATATTTACAAATAATTAAATTCTCAAATTGCATTTAACAATAAATTGTTTGTTGACAATCTTTGAGGGAATTCTTCAGACCTAATCATTGATTAATCACTTTTAAGTTTCAAATTGGTCCATTTACCTGCTCTTGAAAACTATAGTAAGAGTTTTAGTGGTGAGTTAAGAATCACAGCTGAAGAATCAAACCTGTTTTATAGCAATAGAAACATGCATGATGCAACTATGACACATTATAGTTTTCTGAAGACCAAACCTGTTCATTCCATAGCTTCCTGAATATTGATTTGGATGTGGAAAGTAGAAGAATACGTGCATTGGAATATTCATGATTGCAACTAATGTACTTGCCATTGCATATCAATGCCAGTATTTTTTTTTTAATCGGAAGAAATTTTTCATGACGCTCATATGTGGATTTGAACCTCAGACCTATCACTTGTGGAACACAGATGCATTAACCAATCGGATATCTCAAAAAAGACCATCAATGACAGTATTTAGTGATTTTCATTATACATTATTTTTCATTGCTGTTATAACCAGCTTTGCTGGACGTACTTTCTCAGTAATAACCCAATTACATAAGTCACCTACATGAGGACTTTGAGGTAGATAAGACAAGTACACACAAATAATTTGGTATTTTACGTTTTATAGATTTTGGAATTTTGAGGTAGGATTTAGTGTGATTATGCATATTGACAGACTATTGTTTGACTGCCTCCTTTCCTATGCTCTCCTCATCTTCTCATTTCATCATCTTTAATTTTAATTTTCTACTTTCTTTACCTGTTGGTGCTAAATTATGAATCCTAAATTATTCTCTCTTTTAAACTCATTTGATAGTCACAGCCAGCAGGAAGACTTTATGCATCATAAGTTGATCTCCATAGTGTTTTGTGGCCCTGACATAAGTTGAGCACCATAATATGATATTATAAAATGATTGCTCTTAGTAATCATATATAATGTTAATTGATCCCCATCAAGGATCCAGAACAATAATATAATTTTTCTTCTTCTTTGCAAATCTTTGAGCTGCACATATATTTGTGTAGAATAGGAGTTGTTTCCAATTGATCATCTTAATCTGGAAGAAGAACCACATTAGTAAGATATGTTTCTTGTCGGAGACAGGTATTTACAAGGCAATCTTTCTTTAAAATTAATATTTCCTGGGAGATGATGGAAGCACATGTTGATCAACTTTTTCTTCTCATTAAAATTTGAGTGTTAAAGAGAATTATGGTCAGTTTGATAGTGTTATAAGGCCCATGATGATTTTGTCAGCTAATATTTTTCACATGCATTCTCTCTTTTTGACAATTAGAGGTCACAGATGACTATTGGCTTTTAAGTCATGAAAGTCATTGCATACTTCATCTGTATCTGCAGTACCTCATTGCTATCTTACTGTTGTTTGGCAGACAATCTTTTACAATGCACTTAGTACAGCTTATGACATCATGGGCTGTAGTTTGTGATGTATGGTACCTGGAACCACAGTATATAAGATCTGGAGAGACACCTATTGAGTTTGCTGAAAGGTAAAATTGCTATAATGCTTCACAATATACCCCATTGTTAGCAGATAATAGTTTGCTCTGATAGCTCTGTCTTCTATATGGTCATGCCATGTAGGGTTCGAGACATGATCTCTGTTCGGGCTGGTCTTAAAAAGGTCCCTTGGGATGGTTATTTGAAATACTTCCGCCCCAGTCCCAAGCTTATAGAACGGAAGTATGCAATATGTTGACCTCTTCAGTTTCTTTCCATGCATTTGATTCTGTGTAAACTGTCTTGATGTGTATAACATGCTGCATTTCCTAATGTTTAGATGGTCATGCTTTCACTTTATCAGATGTAGTTTCTACTGTACTGTCCTTTAGTTATCATATTGAGTCAAATATTGAAATGAAGGTTTCTGCTATTGGGGTAGGATTGAACATATAAAATGTAACTTTAGCAATATCAAGAGTCAAAGGTACAAGTGAACTAAATGGATGAAATTTTGAAAGGTAAAGGTAATCTATATTTTGGATCTATTGTTCAACATGGGAAGGCGATTGAACATATTTTTAAAATATAATTAAAGTCGGAGGTTGAAGTGGAAAGAATCTTTTCTAGTATAGTAGTATTACTCCAGGTTTGACATTTCGATTACCAGACATAATCATTCATGGTCAGATCAATACAAGTCCACTCTATGCCGATGTCCTGGTACATGATGCGCCAGTACATATTATGGTACAAGCAGGGCGGAGAGAGGGAGGAGGAGAGTAGAAGAAGAAGAAATGAGAACAAGAGGCATATAAGAAGAGAAGGGGAGGAGTAGGTGACAGCAGAGGAGAAGAATGCCACGTGGATTGGTGGACTATCGGCACTAGGTAGCATGACGAAGGTGACAAAGAGTCAATTTGGGGTATCAATGCTCCTATTAAAAAGAAACTAAAAAAAGAATCAAGTTTATCGATCTCTCGTAGACAGACTATAAGGCTGCTACTGATCTACAGGGGCAATTCACCTTTCACATCCGACTTTAAATACTAGTGGGTGTAGTCTGGAAAAATAGAGTTCCTTGGTATTATTGTACTTGATTGAAAAAAAAAGATTATAAGATGACTTAAAGGCTAAGGACACTTGATGGATTAGAATGTCTATCAAATAGAAAATAGTATTTCTAAAAATGTTTGATATGGCTTAGATGAAAATGTTAAAATGAATGGGGTTATTGGTAAAATATATTAATAAGAAAAGCCTGTATCTATCAACATATATGATTACTGTTAATTGAGTATAAAACAAGAAAAAATGTTTATGGTGGCCACAGAGGAGCCTAGTTACAAGGTTTGCAATTTTGTTTAGCAGGCCTGTGGTGGTCTATGATTAGACCAATATGCATTCCGTCCATTCCCCATGTGACAGGGAGGGAGAGGTGGGAAGGAAGAAAGAAGAGAAAGATGAAGGAAGAGGAGGCCATGGTGGAGGTAATTTAGCAGGTGGCAGGGACAACTTGCAAGGAGAGGACGCACATGTGCGATGTAGCCATAGTGCAGGGTTAAAAGAACAAAAAGACTATATACATATAGTGAATTGGACAGAACCACCTCGTTTGGGTTGGTCTACGTATCAGTTGGCGGTCGAGCCGCTAAAAATTGGCTGAACCATCCTGAACCAATCAGCTTGGCAACCCATGCCTAGTAATGCTAGGTGACTCAATTTCATTTATCTGGTAATTTGATGAACAATACCACTAACAATGGAGCATAGTGGTGGGAAAAAAAATCCATGTAGCAGATCCCAAGCAATTGGGATTTTGGCTTAAAGTTGTTGTTACATGTAAAACTAATGGTGTGGTCTTTACAGATTGAGTCTCTGGCTGAGCAAAGCATAAAAGTATAACTAGCTGTATGTTAAGAAGAAACTGACAATTTATATAAAATAAATAAATTCATGTGTATATACTATGGTGCTACCAATGAATGTCATTTTAAGGAAATAATTCTAGCCTAAACTCATGTTGGAGCAATGCCCCCAAAAATAACTGTAGAAATAACCACAGTAAGAGGTCACAGTTAGCCATGTATGGCAGAATGCATATGCAGCATGTGGGCATATAATGTTTTGCCTTCAGTGTATATTGTAAGATTAAGAACAATGTGTTTAAGAATCAAATCAGAAGTATATGAATGAAGTTTAGATTATACAAGGGTAGTAGTAACTATGCTCAGTTGGAGATTCCTTCTAATTAAAGCATGAAATTTCCACTAGTTTTATGCACATCAAATTCTCCACTGGGAAGTTGGTAAACCATCTAGAGACCACATTGCCCTGACATTATACACTTCCAGTCATATTGGTCATATGATTGCATTTGCATATGTTGCCACATGAACCACATTGAGCACACTTGCTGGTTAATCTATAAATGATGTGCTATTCATAGATCAAAATATTTTGGAGCTTTTCGCTGCGTGACTCTTGTAGAAATGAGAAGTGGATAGAAATTTAAAAAAGTGCAGATGGGTGCAGTCTTGTTTGAGACTTATGGTACCTTCATTCTTAATTGTTATTTTCCTCTTTCTAAAAATTACTATACGCTTAATTTTCAGGCAACAAATCTTTGCAGAGTCAGTCTTGCAGCGATTGGAGGAAAAATGAAAAGCTTTCTTTGTTTCTCTCCGAGCTTCTATATTGAGGCTTTCTTCTCTGGTAGATTTCAAATTTCATCAGATACAAGCAAGTAGTATCTTTGAATGGAGCTTATTTGAGAGGGCCGGCACTTAGTATTCTGAATAATATAAAAGGGAATCATGACCTTGTGATAGCCGTTGTTATTGGTTGGTATGGTTTAAGGAATCATCCATCAGTTTTGTTTTAAATCTGGGTTTGCAGGAGTCCTATTTCCTTGCGGCGTCTTTGCTTAAATTTTCAAGTCAAATCTGATGCCAGGTTGTGTAAATCTGATTTCCTTTAAAGTCTGTGCTGAACTGATCTGCTTGTAAATTGTTCAGACTCCTACATTACAAACTTGGTTGACAGAGCTCATATATTTGGCTTGGCAGATCAGAGGCGACTTCTCTGAAACTTAAGGAGCAACTCATTCAAGTTGGTTGATCTGGTTCAGAAAGAAGGAAAGAAGAAGAAAAAAAGGGCTGTGTGGTAATATGCACAAGAAAAATCCATACTGCGAGTTACGTGATCTCCAATCTTTCATGCGGCGGGTGGCCCCTGACGTTAAGATTCTTTGAATTGTCAACAAGAATGCAGTTGGGATGTCTGCTTGAGGCAGCCTCAAATTCATGTGTTTAAGAATCACAAAAACCAAATCACAAGAAGCCCTTCCTTTGTGCCATTGGTATTAATTGCTTTAAATTTTCTAACTACAACATTTCTAGCTATTGATCTGACGCACGATCACATCATCATAAAAATTATTTATTATTATTATTATTATCACATCATCATCATTATCATTATAGCGTGCGTGGTAGTTACCCCTATGCATGTAGTGATAGCTTAACCAACTAGGCTGTAAATCTAACATGGTTGTTGCTTCTCGCCCCCTGTAAGAAGGCCGAGACAAGACAGCAATCAAGGATCCATCATGTTGGAAGTATCAACCAGATAAAGACAGCTCCATGAACGAGAGAGGACACGATTAGCGACAAACATTTGGGGACTTATCAGATACGCTGTTCATCCAATTGCTTTATTAATAAGAGAAATATTGGTGCAATCACAAAAGGCAAAAAAAAAAGAGATAAGTCTCATCATCAAACTCATAAAGTTACCTTTTGCTAGTCCTTACGGCTCTGTACGTGTGAGAAGGTTTCGACAACCAAAAGTGAATTTGCACTCGATGACACACGATTACCTGTCTTGGACGAGCAGCAAGACATGCAGCAGATCTGTACACCCTCAGGCAGCAGAAAAATCAATCTCATCCCACATGCATGCTCAAAAACTGTTATCGTCCATCATTTCCCTTATTTCAAAAAGATGCCGAACCATCACCCAGCCGTACTCTATGAAACTTTGACGCCTTTTTTACGTTTGATTGCTATTTCCTCCATCAGCCACATTCTGCTTTGCAGTGTCTTTAACAGAATCGACTTCACCAGCAGTATTTTTTCCAGCCAAATTCACATCAACAGGACTTGAATTTGCACAAGCATCCCTAGCTGACGATTGAAGCTTGTCCTTGGCAATTCGGCACCCATCCTCCACTTTTCTTACAGTGTCCAAAGTATCCCTGGCACTAGTTGCACGAGTTTCAGCATGCACTATAGCCTTTCCCTTCCCCTTCCTACCACCTTTGCTCCCACCATTTTCTAGCAGACTTTTGTTCCACATATTAGCGTGGAAGGCATCAATCAATTCCTTCTCTTTCTGAGCGTCAGGACATAGTCGAGCAAGTTCAACACCAAGATGTGACAGGCCAAATTGCTCAACATAAGAAAGATACTCCCATGTGTTGATTAGACCTTGACGATACTCAGATGACATGCTTTTAAATGCACCATATCTACCCTCATCCATCCCTAAATCAGCACGAATCCTTTCAACCAAGGACTTGTTTGCGGAATAAACATCCCCCGTTGAAGTAATAGATTGGTTGCCTGTTGTCAATGTTTCCTTTCCATCCACAGCAGAATTCATGCAGGGAGCAGCATGGCCAGATAGACGTCCCTCTGCAAGGTTAGGAGCCAATGTTGACTGTCTCATCCGACGAGCAGTATTCGAATTACAAGCAGAACTGGCAGATGGCCTTGCTCCCATCTGAGAAATTGAAGAAGTGGATGATGTAGGACCATTAGTTGGTGTGGCTCTGAACTCAGAAAAAGATGGGAATCTCCCATGATACTCTGGTGGCCTAGACTGAGCAGAGTTAGTTACGACAGAGCCTCTGCTGCGTTGGAGACGGACAGCAAGGCTATTCATATAAAAACTTTCTGACGTATGAATAGGTTTCGATTGACCAGTTGCACCAGGTAGCGGAGGAAATGATTCCTTCTCGAGTTTGACAGCTTTTCTAGAGCTTTGGCTAAGAGCTTGAGCATATCTATAGGAAGGCTCTCGAGAATCCCTATCACCAAAGGGAGGGAATTCTACTAGCATCGGTGTAGTCGTATGGTTTTGGCTCAAAGACAATGGAGTTCTTGAAGGTGCTTCTGAAACTGCAATAGAAGTTGATGCTTCTGAAGAATCTCTAACTACATCAGCATGGCTAGCCTCCCCCTGCTCAGCATTCAAACGAGAACTAGATGAAGAATCATGAAATCCACCACTAGTTAAAGCAGTTTCAAGGTTGGCTTGTGTTCCCATTGATAGTTGGTTAACAGAAGGATCTGAATGAAATCCACGGCCTCTTCCTCGGCGGTGTTCTAGTTCATTCTGCCGATATCTGAAGCTAGTTGGTATCTGGATGTAAGAAGTGAAAACAGATAATAAAGAAACCAATCAAATAACACACAATACAGGCCTAAGTAAAGAAAAGGGTATCAGTGATGCTCTGAAGGGCAAAACAACATTATTGTGAAATATTTTGAAAGAAAAACTGTTGTGGGAGACAAAAGAATGACGACTAATTAATTACCCTGAGTGCAGCATTCCGCTTAGAATGAGACATGTGTTCCCCATGCTCAAGAACATTATGCCTCTGGAAGAAAAAGAAAAGGATGCATATTAATCATAGCATTAATTTGAGAGTTTGTCAACTAAAATATGATAGCATGTAGTGTCCAACATACAAAGAAAAAAATTGAAGGATCATCCACACCTTCATCTCTGCTTCAGTTTGAAAAAAAACAAACTTCCTTTCCAAACATGCCTGGTTTTCACAGAGGAAATGATCTTGTCGGAAATGCATCTGTGATGTCACAATATTATTTTAGTAAGAGAACACAAATGAGAAAAGCCATAAGAATTAGAGAGATGCTGATCTCATGCAGATACTGATCTTAAGGTGCCAAACCTTTTGCAAGGGCCATCCTCAATACCATTACAGAACAAGGTCCAAAAGGATTGGCTATCATAACAAAAGGCATGGACCCCTTAAGTCTTACATAGGTGCTTTCAGACTTTGGCAGTAGATCTAGTGTTCCATCAAAATTATAATCAAGAAAATAGGTATTCACAACACACCTCCAAGTCATTGTAGTTCCTATAATAATCATACTGTCCAGCATGCTGCCTGCAAAACATTGTGACAACTTTTACACAAAGTAAAAGCAAACTCGTATAGGAGTTCCCAGTAAAACACACCTTCGACATATATGGCAGGTGTAATGAACTGTCGACATGTGCATATAGTGTTCATGATCTCCGTAGAATGGTTTTCTGCAGAACTTACACATTGGGTGACCCATAAAACCACCACGGTCACTCTCGCTGCCATCCACCTCTGAGTCACCTGTGCTCATGTGTTGATTTAATTGTGATCTAGTGTATAACTTTTGCTCACAAGTAAAAACCTGCAAGAGAATTCAAAGTGTCTTCAAGAACATCTCACAAAAATGTACTGGCACTACATTGAATGTAACAAATTGGCTTAAAAAGTACTAAAGACATTTTATAAGACAATTCTTACAGGAAAACATATAAATAAAGGCATCTGCTAATCTAGTATCATGTCAACACCACTCTGACACAAGCTTCGGTAATCAATGCCAATATAAAATGATTTTTTTATACTAATAAACATAAAAATGCTTAAATGTAGCTTATTGAATTCAGGTTAAATGACGACAGACTAACAATGTTCTTGGAGAAGGTATACACCATATCCGACTAGAAAAGAGAGAAAAAATAGAAGAATAATAGAGAAATATTACTAAACGCTATCCTACGAGATATTTACTGATCAATGTCGATGGAAGCCAATTCAAGACTAATGGGTCAGCATCAGTTCAAGCATTTCAAACAACCCTACTAATGGAGCTCCACGTTTAAAATTAAGGAATACAACATGAAAGATGGCATACATTTGTAGCAAAGAGAATAAAAATCTCATATTTAAATGTCTCTGCATTGTTATTCATTTACTCTCTGCTTTTTTCGTTCTTTATTGTTTTTGTTTTAATTTTTTTTGGTTCCACATGACTCAAAGGAAATTGTCAACAATCATGTAAGATAGCTAGAAGTGAAATTCATAAACTTTTAAGATGAATAAAAACCAGCAGAAAGCCAATCACACCGGTGAATATGCAACAACACAGTTCTACATCAATAAAAAAACACTTCCTCCAGACCTCATCTAATCCAAATAAAGCTGTAGTCAAATGATAAAGAAAGGTAAGATGGCAAATTTTCAGATTCATGAACCAAGATATTAGAAATCTAAACTCAAAGAACTGTCTCAACTGAAACATATAGAAAGGAAATGTCACCATTAAACGACTCTACTATTTGCATCTAAACAAGATAAGCAGTTAAAAAATAAAGCATAAATCTCATCTTTTTACATGTAATTTCAGGCCCTAGTGCACTAACAACCCATCAAAACAGAGAGCAACTTCTCAGGTTATAACCAGCAAATGACACGTCACCTTTCTTCCTTCCAAACATAGTTTGCACATGACCAACTTGTGCTGATGGAAGAGGTGGCCCTTTAATTGCTCTATGCTCCTAAATCTGGCCCTCCTCTTTGATCTCTCACTGCCTTGACGATCTGTATTCTTGTCGCAAACGCTACAAGAAAGCAGGCACATTGCCTTTATCACCCTGTACTGGTCCATGTCATCGAAGTAGGCCTGTGTATCTTCATGGTACCAATATCGTCCCACCTGACCTTCTGTCGAGGAAACCGGAAACACCGAGAAATCAACTACCATCCTCGTATAATCCCCCAAAGCCTGTCAATCATAAAACTAGCTGCTTCAGTACACAAAACAGAATCGACCAAGATATACGAAACCACAGATCACAACCACCGAGGAGGTATCAGCAGACGCACTCGCCCAATCATAGATGTTTTGCATCATCACCATCACACATGTGATATAGAAAATTAAAAGGGCTTCAAAGCCAAATCTAAATTGGCAACAGGCAAAGACCAACGAATCTGGCACGAGATCGAAGGACAAGCAACCGAAAGTACCAATCGGGGGGCAAAACCCTAGTGGGAGGAGGATACCTTGGTGACGAAAACGACGGGGCACTCGGTCTTACAGATGCAGCAGCGGCGATCGCCGAGGACGAAGCGGAGCCGCACGACGCAGGTGGAGCAGACCTCCCGGTGGCGGCAGGGTCCGTAGGCCACCCACTCGAGGGTTTCCGTGCACACCGCGCAGCTGTCGTCCATGGGGAGATCGGAGGGGCGCGACCGGAGGCTGGAGATCGGTGGGGGAAGGTGAGGGAGCGGCGATGAGATCGAGAAAGAGAAGACTGGACAGATGGAGAGGGCCGCCAACCCGCGGCGTTTGGGCGAGCCAAACAAGCTTTGAAAGTAGAGGACAACCAAAAGAAGTGTATATATATATATATATATATATATATATATATATATATATAGAGTATGAATCACTTATTTAAAATACTTAAGTCAAATATTTATAAACAAATATAAGTTTTCATCTATTTTTAACATATTTTCAAATATTTATAAACAAATATAAGTCAAAATATTGATTTTGATACTAATTATCATAACCACTCTAATGGGATAATAGATTAGTTAATAATATATTGAAACAAGCACAAACTACTTTGGATTTGAACTAAATTGGAGTGGTATATGTTTGATCCAATCAGTGTCTATTATTAGATTTAATTGGCATGCAATTTGAACTGGGTTGGTTGGTTGAATCTCACAGTCCTCCCATCTCCTCCTCTGCTATAGCCCCTTCTCATTATGGACTTTATGCTACACACTTGGAAATGGAACCAAAGTTATTCCTAATGGAATTTGGAATTTGAGTCTAATAAACCAAATAAGTTAAATTTGACCTTGATCTGATCCAGGATTGATTCGTTTAACCTCATTGTTCATGATTGTGAACACTTGTCACCATTCCAAGAATAGTTGATTGATCATTAAAAGAAACTATTATAGAAAGAGGAATTGAGGTTGTGAACTGTTTCTATATTGGGAGAGCTATTGTCCCAAAAATGCAAGCATGGAAATATTGTTTTTTTAAGAAAAGAAAGCCTAAAAAAATTAGTGTTCCATTATGTTTTAAAAAGCTCATACATCTTTGGGTGGGAAAGGATACAAGAAAATATAATCTTTGTTCTCATGAATTTCTCCTTAATAGATTTTTAAAAGAAAAATTCTTTAGGCTTTACATGATATAAGAAGATTATACATCGTAATTTAGATTGACGATATATAAAATATCATCAATCTAAAATAATCCTTTGTTTTTATAGTTGTCCAAAAAATTCAAATTTAGATTGATGATAACAAAAAAATATCGTAATTTTTTTATCGCAAACTTTTATTTATTTATTTATTTAATAATTTTTATAAAATTATAGAACAATTGTCTCATTATTTAATTTAATGATGACACAAAGGAGGGTTATGGTGCATTTGGAACACATTTGAAATATATATTAACGATCTAATGCACATTAATTGATACTTGATATTTTTTTTTAAATTACATTTGACCTAATGCTACCTACCATTAGTATTCAGTATTTACATCATTTATATATTTTATAAGATGAAATTTTATTTTAAATATTATTTTAATTCATTTATATGATTATATTTTCTATATATAATATATTGAGTGATACAAATTTTTTTATATGATTATGTACATGCATTCATTTATTTTATTTATTTACTTATTAATTTAAATAAAAATATATTCAGTTTATAATAAATATTAAAAATTATTAGAAACATAAATTTGTTATATAATATTCAATGGACTTTTAAAATACAATCTTACCAAACAAAACTTACACATTTAAAATATATTTTTTAATTATTATTTATCAAACACGCAAAGTATTCCAAACCACTTAAGTCTCTTTCTCCAAATACTTATTAAAAATATAAATATATTTCAAAATATATCTTTGAGTTAACATCCAAACCAAATATTGAATCCCAGATTTTTAATAACTATATTGAATCCCTGATGATAAAATTAATTAATAAATTTGATGAACTAATATGCTTCTAAGATAAATGATACAAGATATATTTTGATCATAGACTTGATCGGCGAAACATCAAGTAGAAAAGTCAGATGTTGTGCTAAAAATTAGAAGTTGAGTTAAAGGATTGGTCAACATACCTAAGGGTAGACTTCATGCCAAAAAGATTGGATATCATACTAAAAATTTAGATGTTGTGATGAAATCGATATATTAGAAGATTGAATAATAAATTATAAGATTAGATATATTAGGATCGTAAAGACACTAAGAGGGAGGGGGCCAATTAGTGCTTTCAAAATAAAATTCTGAAAGCTTAATCGATAAATATGTATAAAGAGAAATGCAAACCAATTTATAGTAGTTCGGTTGTCCCAACCTACGTCCTCGATAAATATGTATAAAGAGAAATGTAAACCAATTTATAGTAGTTCGATTGTCCTGACCTACGTCCACTCCCGGTTCCTCTTCCCTCAAGACCATCAGCTTTCACTACTGATCTTTTTTTCAACGAACAAAGATCAATTATCTATATTATAATCTTTCATTTTTCACATGAGAGAACTTTAATACCCATTTTTTACAAAAGACCTCACACCTCCTTACTATATCATTTAAACTCAAGTAGGAAGAGACTAAATACTTTTCAAGAGAGTTTACAAGCCTTTTTTTCCTAAAAAATTCTTACTCCTTTCTTTCTTCATTAAGCAAGCATGAGTAGAGTATTTATAGACTCCAAAAGGTCTAAAAATTTAAATCTCCGATTTTTTGGAATACTGGTGGTACTACCACCTATGTCGGGCAATACTATCATCATACAAAGCATGGGAATCTGGGCTCTGATGGTACCACTACCTGCTTGAGCTATACTACCATTGACACCGGTGGTCCTTCAACTAGAATTCTTAGAAAAGCACAATCTATGCTTTCCAACTTATAAGCAGTACCACTGTTTGGGACCGATGATACCATCGCCCAACATAACCCTAAGTCACTGAATTGGCCTTCCAACAAGTCCAATTCAACCACAGTTTAGGCTCAATGGGCTCCTAATTAAGTTGACATAGTTATGCCCAAAACCAACTCAATTAGACTCTAAACAACTTTGATTGAGACTTAATAACTTTAATTATAATCATAAAGCTTTCAGCATAGTATGTCATCTATTTATCCGACACTTCGTTAGAACCTTTTGGCGCATCATCTTTTCTTTTGGCGTATTATGCGTTCCATCGGTATGTTAACCTCCCACAACATCCGATCTTCTTAACGCAATGCCCGATCCTTTCGACCCGATGCTTGAACTCATGGCACGAAGTCTATGCTCCGATACATCAATCAATCCTCCAATCTAAGTTCAATCTTTGACATGATGGTCTCTGGTTCAACATTTGATTCTCTTGCTTCAATGATTTATTTTTGGATGGTTCAAGTTTATAATCAAAGTTTCTCCTAGGTTACTTATCTCAAACACTTGTTAATATATAAACTCATCTATTTGTTTCATCATCAAAATTCGGGATTCAACAAGATGATATTTTAGATAATTAGATGAAGTATTAAAAGATCGGACGACATGTCAAAAGATTAGATAATATAAAGCTTTTGGGGATATAATTATTTATTAAATATTTTAATGATGATATTCTTATTATTTAAGTTTATATTAATGATTTTTTTATTCTAGTAATGAAGTTTTATATGAGTCATTTGATAAGAGTATAAGTCAAAATTTTAAAACAAG
The DNA here is from genome assembly GCA_900464855.2 of Musa schizocarpa. Lineage (NCBI taxonomy): Eukaryota > Viridiplantae > Streptophyta > Magnoliopsida > Zingiberales > Musaceae > Musa > Musa schizocarpa. Next base: position 45,221,848 of record LS990919.1, read on the forward strand.
CATAATATATAATATGTAAAGTAATATTTTTTTAGGCTTACAAATTAAATAATCTAAAATTAATTTTTTTATCAATCAAACTAAAAATACTCATTACCTATTTAAAAGGTTTAATATGAAAAATTCTAAAGCTATTAATACACTAATGAGGATATTTATAAAAATAGACGTTTATAATGACAGTGAACTTTTTGATAAAAAAAAACTTATAGATGTTTGATAGGAAGTTTATTATATTTTACTACTACTAGATGTGATATTCTATTTAGTGTAACTCTTTGTACTTCGTTCTAATCAAATCTTAAATAAACCGATTTTAAGATTATAAAAAGAATCTTTAAATACTTAAAAGATGCATGATAGAATCTTTAGATACGACATCCCAAATCAAATAATAGTGTTAACTTTATAAGATGCATGATAGATAAAAAAAATATTTCTAAAACTTATTAATTCCCAAGTGATGTATTTGTTTCTTAATTATTGAAGAAGCAAAAATCTATCGTATTATTTAAAGTTGAAGCTGAATATATAGCAACACGTACAAATTGTTCATAAATAATTTAGATAAAATACACTTTAAAAAAGTATGAATTTTGCTTAAAAAAATTTCTATATGATAATACTAGTGCTATTTTCTTGATAAAAAAAATTATTCAATATTTTTTAACCAAGCATATTGATATTTGAGATCATTTTATCAAAAATCAAGCTAGTAACCAGGATAAATATTTAGATTTCATTGATGTGCAAAATCAATTAATAGATATTTTTACTATGATAAATATTTTAATTATATCAAAAGGTAATTATGTCTATTAAATCTATCTAAATGATATTATAATAACCTTATTTAGTTTATTTGTTTCAAAAGAAAAAAAAGAGGATCTAACAATAGCACCACTAGATCTAGTGGTATCATTGTCAACATCTTATCCAAAAGTCGTCGTAGTGTTCTATCGCCAGATACTTAAACATGATCGCTAACGACTAGAATCGATGGTAAAACCACTTTAAATCCCAAAAATCTTTTCACCTCTCCCTAAATCTTTTTACGATACCCTATTGACGGTAACAATTAGAATTGATAGTAATTAATGATAGTATCATCTCAAATTTCAAAAATCTAAAATTGACAATACCATCATCTTAAATCCATTAACAACTAGAATTGATGATAGCATCATATTAAATTCAAAAAATCTTTTCACCTCACACTAGAATTGGCAATAGACTTCATACAATTCTAAACATTTTTTCCTCCCTCTAAATCTTTCCCACGACTCCCTTTCACCTCTTTCCTCCTAATCTTTATCTTTCTTCTCTTCACTCCCCCTAAAGCCTAAGGACTACCCCATCCTTTATAAGGAAACTCTTTCCATCTCCCTAAAGGCTCCTCAAACAAGAATGTTGTCAACAAGGATAATATCTCAATCCTCCTTTTATTTTTAAATTTATAGTTACTCTTGTTCTTATTTCTACAACATATATCGTAGTTCTCTTGCCACTTACAAGATCCTTAAGAGACAAAGTACAAAAGAAAATAAATAAAATCTATAGATATTTTCATATCAAATTAGTAAGGGTTTGTGGCATTATTTGTGAAAACTGTAAGTAATTTCTAGAATAAAAGAATTTGAAAACTTTTGCACCATCCTCTCTCTACTATTGATAGGTAAGAATCACTATGAATTGACAGTTTGCAAACTTCCTTTGAAACTCATCCTTCATTTTTTAATGTCATTTTGCTTTGAAAATCTAAAAGTCATCCTATAAAATATATGACATTTGATTAATGATTATATGAGATTTGGTTACTCAGGGAGAGGATGGGTTTGGAATATCAATGTTGATCCTTCTAACTACTATTGATTCCTGTTTTTAGATAATTTGATAAATAAAAAATAATAATATATTTTTTTAAAAAAATATCCTAATATTACTTTCCACAAGTTAATAGCCCTTACTAATGATACAAACTAGAGCCATAAGTCTAAAGGTTTTAATGTAAAATTTTAAATATCTATTACTTAAAATATGATTCAAAATCAATTATGACGAATTCTATTCTGAAATAGATGTGATATTGTAAGATTGCTATGAACAAAAATAGATAAGAAAACTGGTGAACATTATACAAAGGAAGAATTCTCCTCCATAAGAGTATCTTAAATATTATTCGAAATATTTGATATTATATAAATACTTGTTAAACTTCTTCATTGATCATATATTTAAAGAAACTAATCAAGCGACTAATTTATTAACACTGTCTCAAATTTTTCGTCTCATCTATTAGAGATTTTAGCTTCGGATGTCTCAAATTTTGGAGATAGCCGCTTAACTAATTAATAATATTTCTATCTTTCTTAGGAGAAAAAACACTTTCATCCATAAATTTGAGAAGAAACCAACGGGGGTCGTACAGTACAATTGGACTTATTATTTCCCATGTCAATTCTGATAGCATGTTTGACACGGACCTCCATGCCACGTGGAATAGGTATGGATGTACGTACGTAGGAAAGACAAGTTTGCATGTGTTTTTCCATGGGGTTGTTGGAATGGCATGACATCTTTGACGAGTCAACAGAAAATTTGTGAGCAATTTTGACTTGATTGGTGTCCGCATCAGAGTGGTCGGAATGTTCAAAACGTTGGAGCACGAATCACCACGGTGTCACAGATTGCGTCAACCAGTTGACTTTTCTCTGTTCCATCGATACATTGCTAATTTTCTTACGTATGCTCTCAGAGTTGACATAACATATTGCACCTACGAATTCTAACATAACGTATTTATCTCTCCAAATATTTAAGTTACTCGCATACGTCAATTTATATTAGCAACTGCAGTTGCTAGTGATTTTTTTTTTTTACTGAAAATTTAAATGCAAAGGAGAAAATATATAGAAATATATCTATGATGTTTTGCCAAAGGTATTAACGTTATTAACAATCAACCGAAGAATATTAACGAAACGATATTTATGTTTTACGGTCTAAAATTTTGGAGGGATATTTATATGATTTTTTTAATCTTTTTTTACTTGTTGTTTTTATGATAAGTTGGATGGATTAACTCAAAATTAATCTCTCCTCGCCCAAATATTTAATGATAATAAATTAAAACGAGATGACGTAAAATTGACCAAGAATAGTAATACACGTGGAAATAAAAAAAACACGTGTCTTTTTAATGAATTGACTTGGCGATCCTTCTCTGTGTCTTCTCTTCTTCCATCACTTGTTGGCCACGTGGCAGTGGTCACGACTGCGGTGGAAGAAAATTATGGACCGTCAGATCATCGAACGCTCAGCATGTGGTCGGCAATGGTCCCTGAACAAGCACGTCGTCGATCGCCCCTCTATAAACTCGAGCTCGGGCAGAGGAGAAAGCGGGCCATTTGCTCGCATCCGATCTCCATCCTCAGGCGAGCTTGATCTCGAGATCCACAGGTATCGCCTCGTGTTTCCTAGTAGCGCATGATTTCGTGTGAGACTCTTTGATTGCGAGAGCTTCCCCCACCCGCCCTCTTGAAATGAGCGGATCAGGAGTATCTGCTTTCTCTCTCTATTGTTCTTCTGTTATCTGTGGACGGGAGCATGCGTCGTTGCTTTTTCTAAGCTTCTTCTGAAGAGATTTACTCAGATTTCATCGATATGCTGTGGTTTCGTTTGTTGGTTCGTTATTGTGTTTGTTCTGGTGAAGATCGCCGGATCTGGCTGCGTCCTTATGCTTCTCGAGTGTTCTTCTGTTTGAAACGTAAGAATCAAGAGAGATTGTGCGCAAAGTTTGGATCTTTCGCCCCGGATCTGGTCCTCGGCCAATTGGTGCCGCTGGTTTTAGATCTAAGAATTCTTTATGTGCTTTGATCGTCTTAGTGGTTCAAAACATCCTCCAGATCTGGTTGATTACTTGGTCAAATTTCAGGCTTGTGATTTTTCAGATCTTTTGGGGGGTATTGTCCATTGATCTGCTATGTTTGCGTTTATCCAGCTCTCAGAAGATGGCCGGCAGCGACACCTTCCTGTTCACCTCTGAATCCGTGAACGAGGGGCACCCCGACAAGCTCTGTGATCAGGTATCTGATGCCGTACTTGACGCCTGCCTGGAACAGGATCCCGACAGCAAGGTCGCCTGCGAGACCTGTACCAAGACCAACATGGTCATGGTCTTCGGGGAGATCACCACCAAGGCCAACGTTGACTACGAGAAGATCGTCCGCGAGACTTGCCGCAACATCGGGTTCGTCTCCGATGAAGTCGGCCTCGACGCAGACCGCTGCAAGGTGCTCGTCAACATCGAGCAGCAGTCTCCCGACATCGCCCAGGGCGTCCATGGCCACTTCACCAAGCGCCCCGAGGAGATCGGTGCCGGCGACCAGGGTCACATGTTTGGGTACGCGACCGACGAGACTCCTGAGCTGATGCCTCTCAGTCACGTCCTCGCCACCAAGCTCGGCGCGCGCCTGACCGAGGTCCGCAAGAACGGCACCTGCCCCTGGGTGCGCCCCGACGGCAAGACCCAGGTGACCGTGGAGTACCAAAATGACCACGGCGCCATGGTCCCCGTCCGCGTCCACACCGTCCTCATCTCCACCCAGCACGATGAGACCGTCAGTAACGACGAGATCGCCGCCGACCTCAAGGAACACGTCATTAAGCCGGTTATCCCTGAGAAGTACATCGACGAGAAGACCATATTCCACCTCAACCCATCCGGCCGCTTCGTCATCGGCGGCCCTCATGGCGACGCTGGGCTCACCGGCCGCAAAATCATCATCGACACCTACGGTGGGTGGGGAGCACACGGCGGTGGTGCCTTCTCTGGGAAGGATCCCACCAAGGTGGACCGCAGTGGTGCTTACATTGTGAGGCAGGCAGCCAAGAGCATCGTGGCCAGTGGGCTCGCCCGCCGCTGCATTGTGCAGGTGTCCTACGCCATTGGCGTCCCTGAGCCACTGTCAGTGTTCGTGGAGACCTATGGCACGGGCAAGATCCCAGACAAGGAGATCCTGAGGATTGTGAAGGAGAACTTCGACTTCAGGCCTGGGATGATCACCATCAACCTGGACCTGAAAAGGGGAGGGAATGGCAGGTTCCTTAAGACTGCGGCTTATGGGCATTTTGGCAGGAATGACCCAGACTTCACCTGGGAGGTTGTCAAGCCCCTCAAGTGGGAGAAACCTGCAGCCTAGGCTTCATCCACCTATCTTAATGGTGATAGAACTACATTATTTCCACCTACTTATCATGTTCTGGTTGATCTTATGAGCTGAGAAGACCAAGTAGAGAACTTTTGAAGCATTAAGTTACCATTTTCTTTCTAGAGTCGAAATTAAGAAGAAAACTATTGCTATTATATTTTGTAAGTTTGAAGCATCAATTCAGAATTTGCTGTTATTGATCCATATTCTATTAATCTGGTTTTATACTGGCTTCATTGACTCCAAGCCGTGCGCTGATGGTAAGAAAGTTCCATGTAGAATAAATATTTTACATTAATGACATTACACATACGTAAGGAAGTCAAAAAGGATAATGTATAATAATGCAGTGGCTTAAGCCTCGATGGAAGAAATAAATAGGGCATTTGGTGTCCTATCCTAAACAAGAATGATTTAATATGCAAAAGTCAAATTGTTTAATAGATTAAACTAACTTGGTATTTTATCTAATCATTTTAAAGATTGGTGATGTAAGATTAATCACCCTAATTTGTTCCAGCAAGTTTGACTTCAGGAGACTCAAATGATCAAAATTAAACTCCCACCCTCTTGTGGAGTTGAAGACGTAAATGGCTTAAATATCAACGACTCGAACAACATTCACATGTGACTCGACGTGGTTTGGGATAAGCACAACCCACCGGTCACCAGAGGCAGGCGAGGACACGATGGCCCTTTGGAGCTTGACTTAACCCCAGTGATGTCAAAATATACACCAACTCTAATATACTTTTTAACTAAAACTTAAGAGATTGAAGTAGTTAAGAATACGACTTTCTCTTCCATTCAATCTTAAACCAAATTTTGATTGCCAATAAAACTATTCTCTTTCAGTTTCTACTAAAAGGAGTTGTTTTTTATTTTTCAAATCCCTAAGTTGCCCCATCGAAGAAACCCATTTATCTAAAATATCTGAGACAAAAAAATACGAGAAGAATAGTACCTGAGGACATCAGGGTAAGCTTCGCGATCCATGCAAATTAATCCTTGCAACAGCTCTTCCACACATCTGGCACCAATCCAAAAGAAAGTAAAAAAGCAGGTTAGAGAAATGCAAGTTTTCATTGAAATCGAGGAGCCCACTTAAGGTTGCAAATCTAGAATGGCAATTTCTCCTGAAAGAATATGTATCTTATGGTTTACAAAAGGTTGATCCTACAATCCCAGAGATGCAATAGACAAAAAGTAGGAAACAAGGTTCGAAAGCACTCACACCAACAGCTTACATGATCCATGTGACATTTCATTCTCTACAAAATATACACGAGAAGGACGTGGGAGATCCTGCCAAAGGAAGCAAATGACATCTACATCTCAAACTATGATGAATATGGAGGCCGTATGATCACAATGGGAACAATCATAACAAAGACATCATATACAAGGGCAAAAAATTATTACAAAACATCACAAATATGGCACTTTAAGCTCAGGATCTTCTGATGCGTGAACATTCGGAAGCAGACTCTCAACCAGACATCAAAGCTACTGTCAATTTCCAAGAACTTCTAATGATAACAATTTCCTCCCAGCTGGAGGTGCCAATCCAGGTATATCTCTGATGTTTTTGTTATTTGGGTGCACTATCTACAAATCAGGAAATAAAAAGTCAAATAACATTAGTTAGAATCCCATGTACTGAGCAACTGTGCCCATAAAACTGTTTATGATTGAGAGATGGCCAACAAATTTTTGAAGTTACATGGATCAAGATATTTTGTGAAGATATATTTTATTTGGTGAAATGTCAAAGAATTTACCGAACATTTAGTATGACAATAAATCCTTTTGTGGTTACCTTTTTTTCCTTTTAAAGCTGCTAAATGTTAATTTAAAGTTAGTAGTCAAGTCTTCTAGCAGGTACAGTATTATACCAACCCGCAGTATTAAATGAAAGTTTTATTGTTGCCAAGTATCAGGAATATGATTATAAAATTCCTTTTTCAAAATAAATGAAATAACATACATGAAAAAGTTTTAACTGTTGCAAGAAAAAGTACCTTCACAATGATGATCGCAATTACACCACAGACTAAAAGAAATAGGAAAAACATGATGCACTTATCAGTAGCAACCTGAAAGTAGAGTTTCAGCAATTAGAATAGGTTAACAGGAAAATACATGGAAGACTGGAACAGAAAGAAAAATATAAATCACAAAGACAAAGGGACAACCTGCCTACCAATCTCTTTCACCAACTGAGAAGCCTTCTTGATGGAAAAGTGAATAGTGTCCAGCTCATTAACAATTCGACCCATTTGTTCTGTCTGAAAAATTACAGAATTTAACTCCGGTGGAAATTTTAATTATAAAGAAGACAAGGAAAAGAGAGATCTCAACACACTCCAGCTTTTGCATCCAAAGATTCAAGACTATTCAATAGCTTTACCCAAGCATCGACGGTTTGGGTTCAAGGCTTTAAGCCACATACTGGACCCAAATTCATGAACCAACCCACATGTTAAAATTCTAAGATAAAACTATCCTTGAACAAATAACAAAAAGATAAGTTGGCAAAAGCAAAGAAGTCCATTTAAGAAAATAATATTCCTGATTCAAAATTTGTAACTTAGTTGGGCTCAGAGACATTTGTCTGGCCCAAATCCATATGATCTATCTACATGTTAACCCTCCAGCATAAGCTATCTTTACAAGAGAAAAAAAATATTAGGAAGAATTATTAAAGTCAATTTTGATCTGCTTGAAACATAAGTGCTTTGAGACTTACTTGGCCCTTAAGGTTTGCAGTAGTTTGAATTCCAACTTCAACAGTTTGCCCAACAACCTATAAGTACAATGTTTTATGTGAAAAAAAGAAAGTAAATGATAACTGAGAAGTTTCACAAGGACCAGTGCTTGACCTTTTTTGAGCGCTCAATAGCTTGATCAGTCTCATCCATCTGTTTCCTTCCAGCATCAATTAGTTCTTGGTTAGACATATCTGCAATATAAGACGATATGAAGGAAATAAGCTCGAAATTATATGGTAACCATGAGTTTCTCAAAGAATAGTCAAGGAAACTGTTAATTCAGAGCAAATCATATAAGTGACTACAGAGAACCAATTTGCACTCTCTCCTGAAACAAGGTTGTATGTTTAGAGCAAATCAGACAATGGGTCATGCCCTTGCATAAATATTGTCCATTGGTGTTAGTTAACGTTCACAATGAAATCAATCCTACACCTTCCATCAACGTCTCATAAAATGAGCCACTTGAAAAATTTTGCACAATAGTACATGATCAAATAGCAGCTCTGAGCATAATGGGACCTCGGATTTAAGTTTCATAGCACCTCTATATTGGTTCACTTGCCAAAAGGCATATCACTACAATTAGGATTTTGGGTTGCAACTGGGGTTGGGTCCACCTTAACTTCCCTGATGCAACTGACTCAATGGACCAAATTAGTCTTTTTTGAAAATACTGGAACTTTGGTTTGAATGGGCAGGGACATCTAAAGGTGACACCAACTTTGCTTGGATTAGGTTTGTCAACCTAACCCAAGAGCAATCCAAATTCAACCTATATCCAACTCTGTTTGGCAATATTACATGGGTGTTTGTTTAATACTACTTTTGTATTTATACTTTTGAAATCCTGCATTTTAGTTATCCAGAACCCAAGTAGCTCAACCCCAAATATGTAATAGACCTGACACAAAGTTGGTTTGCTTTAGGATTGGGAAAATACCAACTAAAAATCAAATTGGGACAAAAACTTAAAAAGTGTTGAAGTGTCATGTTTAAGTTGACTGACATCCTGACAGAACCTGCCAGGTATTCACCCCCTATCTACAGTACATAAAACTGTATGATTTTTTCATGCCCCTAACTAGTGTCACCTATAAAAAACTAAACCATTAGGTTATGCAACTTCCTTGTTTGACAATACTTATACTAAAAGTGGATGATCCTTTTTCGTTATTCACTAACAAAAGAAGCAAAAAACAATCCAAGTTTTTTTTTTAAAATCTATTCGTCTTACAAAAAAGTTAAATCACATTAATTGTGAACTCCACCTAAAAGAATCCAAAGTATCCATGTTCTCAATTACACATGCTTCTCACAAGTAAATGCATAGGATCATCAGCATGCAATGATTCCAATTTGGCTTAAATTCCAGGGATAAAAACATGAGTGTTACGTTAGAACTCAAGATAGGATTACTAAGATGCAAGCATGTCCTCGAAAAAATAACAATGCACGATGGAAAGAACAAGCCCTACTTCTACTAGATGCATCAAAGGCTTCTTCCATCTCCCCATGACTGAATATTCTATTAATTACATAAATATAAACATTTCCCCATGCTTATGACTATTCTATATTTCTGAATAATCTCAAGCCAATTCCCTTGATCTTGTCGGGTGTTCCTGGCCATCTACTGATCCAAAAATCCCAATTGGAGCTAAACTATTTTATTTACTTTGAAAGCACTAAGAAATTTTTGGACACTAAAAAGCAATATATACATATATGCTAAACTGAAGTACCCTCGTAAAATGATGCTTCAGAGGAAAAGATCACCTGAAGCCATCTTAACATTCTCCTCAGCTACAGCATCACTGGTTTCAGCACCCATATCAAAGAGTTCAACTCTTTTATTACCAAGGTTACTCTGGAACCTGAAAACCATGAATTCAGAAGGCACTCAGATCAACAAAAAGAGACTGAAAGATAATGAGATTTGTTCACCACATGAAAGATATGAGAGATTATCAAGCAAAATTTCATTACATAGTGCACAAAGAAAGAAACCTTATGACAAAAAGATCAACATTACGGAAAGAGGAACAACCAAGGATGCAATAAATAGATTGATTGAGTATGAGATAGGTAGACAAAGATGATGTTGGAACCACACAATAGATCCAATTTATAATTGAACAAGCATTTAGGACCAGAAAATCTGATGTCAGACATCAAGTATTGTAGACAATAACAAATATTCTACACATAGTTTGCAAGACCAATATCAGGATTGGGATTGGTTACGATAAATACAATTTGGGATCAGCATGATCAGTTGGATCAGGATTACCTGAGAAAATAATTTGAAGTTGAAAAATTAAATACAAATTATAAATTAGTACAACAACAACAAAGCCATAAGCTTTAAACTATTTGGGTCGGCTGTAAAAAGACATATTGTTAGTTAAGAGTATTTCTCGTAAAAAATCTAAATTAGTAAAATACAAAATAAAATTTGAGATACATTAAAGTATAATATGTTAAAATATTCTTTTACCTACACTAAAGTATAATATTTTAGAATATTCTTTTACCTTCATATTTCATAGGATATTTAACTTTTAAAAAACAAATAAAATTGAAATATAAACAAATCTGAAAAATAATGGAGGACAAATCACAAAAGATAACTGTGATTTACTTTAGTAAAAATAAATAATAATCATATCATATATAAATAAATTACTGTATCAAATAACTATATTGTAAGTTAAATGAAAAAAATCCAAAACTACTTCCCTTACCTTTAGGATAGTGATCGACCCTATTGTGATCACAATACTGCCATCACCATGCAAATGGAATACAGGGTAATGTAAAAATAATTTTAAAAGCTTTACTTGAAGAGAGCAAGCATGAAATTTGGGATTATTTTCAAATTTTATAACATCTCACTTCTTCATAAAAACATCCATTTCTTTAGAGATGTTAGGGCTACTTTAACCCTCTCCTCCTCTTTCCAATATATTTTTTTCCTTTTTGTCTTATATGGTGATGGACAATAAACTTCGTATAAATTATGAGATAACAAATGCAATAATTGCAACAAATAACAAATGCAATGATTGTAACAAATAATGTCTCACACGCTATTTTGCAGTCCGTCATAGTCACAAGATTCTTTTTAATCCTCTCTTGATTCAGCTTCCCTCAACTTCTGCCCCTCCTTTCACTCTTCTTTCTTTCTATTTCTTCTTCTAAGGCTATGAAAAATTGATTAGAATTAACCAATCATGGCTAACTTCGGTTGAGTTGGATTGGTTTTAGTAGATTCCAATAAAATCAGACAGAAATCAAATTGATCTTGAATGATACCTGATATAAAGTTGGTCTTATATCATATTGGAAATGGCAAATACCATGAACTATGGTATACCATAGCACAAAGGCTTAGAATAGTGGTCAGAAGAGGAATAAACAAAAAGGTTTAATCAAGGAATACTTTAAGTTTTGTTTTTATGTAACATTCTGGATCTATTCAGTTTATCAGATACCATAAACATAATATGCAAGGAATATACCATATCACAAATTACAGATAAAGTGAAGGTCTTCTCAAGACCAAAAAAGAATAGTGAAGAGGGATGGCATAACTTCAGATGGCCTTTAACACTCAAAATATGTAATAGAACATAGGCTGGAGCCACTGAATGGTCCTTATACATGCCTGGATGTAGTATATCTTTAGCTTTCAACTTTTTATTTCATTATTTAGATATGACATGAATGCAACGTACTGGACATTAATGTTTAGCTGTTGCTTCAGATAGGATATTGATGGCTTTGAGCTTAATGAATGCCTCATAAGGTGGCATATCATACATAAACTTAACTGCTCATAAGGATGACTAGTATATATACTTGATGTAATTTTAGTAATTGAATTGGTACTGGTTTAATGATATTTTAGCTTGGTGCTCCTGAATGTGTTTCATACACGTGGAAAAGACATTGTTTCCATTAATCAAATATTTTTCCAGGTTTACAAGGCTTTCAACATATGAATGATATGATTTAACATCATTCTGTCTGCATTTATCTGATTTGACATTATTGTTTCCCTATTCCTTTTTGTTCTGACATTTGACTGTTGAATCCTTTGTAGTTGTAACTTGACGTCAAAGCTCAAAAGATGCACCTAAGAATTTTCTGGTTCCTGTGAAGTAATTCACTGATGCAAGTTCTTGGAATATTTAGTTGCATGTTTTTCTCGATGTTTAATATATCATTGAAAAATACATATTTATTTTTTCGACATTTGCTAGTTAACATCTTTTGATCATATTCAACTATTAGTTGAATTTTTTAGCAAAGCTTGAGCTTAATACATTGTATTGCATTGTTAACTTATTTATATCGTGTAATCACACTGCCATAATTACTTAATTTTATTGATGTGATGTATGATTGCAAGTTGAAATTTTAATACTCATCAGTTATTATCCTTAAAAATGTGGCAATTAAAAGACAAAAACAGTAATAAAAGTAGTGATCAAATTTTATTTTATTAAATATCTGATATGAAAGCATAAAAAAGTCATGTCATATTTATGCTAAAGTGCAATATAAGAAAAAGCATAATTTGCTTAAGCTTGTATGATATGATGGTTTAATTTAGGATTATTAACAAATAAATGGATGATCTTCGCTATGAAGTTCTGGGAGCTTCAATACATACTAATCTTGTAGTGAAAGATTTTTGGAAAACTGTATGCATTTGTAAGATGCCTAGCAAAATTTTCTTAATATTTTATAATATTTATACATATGGATGATTCTTAGCATGCACATGAAATCATAAACATTAGCATATTCTATGAGATTGATTATATTATGTCTAATTTATTATTGCATGCTTGGTTATATATGATTAGTCATTCAAAATAAACATCATATTGCTCAGTTATCTTAATAAAGGTTCAATATGGGAGGACTATTGCCCTGGTGCCTTCGAGGGGATGCACTTAGGCTATAATGAGCATTCTAATAGTGCAAACTCAACATGATCCTACAAGAAAATTTTAATGTGATAACAATAACCTGATTGATTAACTAGGAAGCAAACTAATATCCATGTTAATTAGTATATTATATAGAATGAAATATCACTTCAACCTTATCCCTATGATTAGTGCTCCCGTATAGAAATTTAGGAATGGTATAGCTCAGAAAGGTACCCAATGTGATATTTCTCATGAGATGTAACTTTAAACACACACACACACACAAACACACATATATATATATATATATATATATATATATATATATATATATATATATATATGAGAGAGAATAAATAGCAATCGTGCTAAGGATCTAGACAACCTAGAATCTCTAATAAACAAATAAGCCATTCGTGTATGTTGACTAAAACACAAACCCTTTTGACATAATCTATGATGCAAGTCAATTGAAATCCAAGTCAAAGGAATGTAGTTCAAGCCTTGATTTACTCTATTTTACTCATATGGATTTCTACTTCACTAAATAAGATTATTTTTAAAAGAAAACTCTTTGATTGCATAGTAAATACACCAACAGTTTAAGTGTTTATTAATTATAGGTTTTTGAGTACCAAAGTGGATTGTTGGAATAGAGACTCAATTCAGTCGTCTGCCACTTACATTACTCAGTATAACAATTAACATTGACGAGAAACAAAAACCACTAACTAAAGAAAAACAAGTGCTGAGTATTTGTGTTTATAGCCCTGTTAATTTTGAAGATGCATGCATACCATTCAGAATGAATATGTAATATTTGCACAGATGCACCCTTGCACTATCTGCTGTGAGTAGACAATAAAAGTTTACCATTAAAGAACAAGAAAGTGTTTAACATTTTGGCATAGAAGATAAATTAAATAGCAATAAATTAAACAATCGAAAAAAATTCTGAGATAGACTAATGTTTAAAAACAATTCAGGAACTAAACAAGGGTATTCTAATTATTCTAGAATACTGTATAAAATAAAAATAAATCAGAATTTTTATATGATAGTCAGCTTGATGATTGTTCACAGCAATTCTACAGAGAGGCATAACCAGAAATACAATTTGTTTTGACTGGTGTTGAAGAAAATACAAAAACTTGATAGATACATCAGCAAATACTCATATTTTGAAGAGCATATGTATGAACAATCAGTAAAAATATAAACATGCTTGTGTCATATTGGCAGTCCAATTTATCTTTTGGAAGGTTTATAGAACCATTATTTCCTTTAGAGCACTGCTATGACAAACAAAAGAGAGTAATTGAATTGGCCCTAAGAAAAGGAGGATAAAAATCACATGAATTGCAATGTCAAAATCTACACCTGGAGCTTGGTAAACCACGTTCGAGGGAAACGCTAGCTTTCACACAAAGAGTTCACAAAGTGGGCAGCACATTCAACATTAGACAACAAGTCACACTACCAAGTTCTAGCTCATAATGGTTGAGAAGGATGTTTGTGAAGTCACAGAAAATAAATTATCAGAAAAACAAGGCTAAAGAAGAAATATTAACAAAAAATAATGTAAAACATACGTCTTCCTCAAAGCCACATATGAGTTGAGCTCCTTAATCTGTGATAATGCAGTGGAAATTAGTTAAAATTAACAAAAGAATCTAAAGAAAAATGCGAGAACAAAGGAACAAATTAACCACCATGGTTTGCTTCTTCTCATTGAGCTGCTTATTAACCTCTGGTGGATTTCGACTCTCCTGATCTTTAAGTTCACGATCAAACTCTTTAATTAACCTGCCAAGGTTAACATGCCAATAATGTAAAATCATTAAAGGTCCCTTCAGGTGACAAAAACTAAACATGTGAAGTAGGTCACCTTTCATTACTATAAAAGCAAGTGGTAAAGCTATCGACAAGAAAGCTACTTGTATCCACTGATACGAAAACCACAGCTTATATATCAAAAAAATAAACACCTACCGCTTACATTCCCTCATCTTCCCAGTGAGCTCCTCCAGCTGTTTAGACTGTCTATTAGGGTCTTTAATCTTATCCAATTTCTGGAATCCGTTCCTGCCAAGTGCAGAGAATCCGCAGGAAAAGTAATTGTCAGTATTAATCAATTCTCAACAGGGACTTCCCAGGCTCTGCCTTTGGTACTGAATGGTCAATAAACCAATTACAGCAAGGAATTCATCAAGTTTCTACTTTCTTGTACTGAAGCAAGCATTAAACTTAAAAACCAGTTCCAAAATATGAACAAATGGAATGAGGATTGATAATTCGAAGCAGCATTTAACAAAAATTCAATGGAAATGAAGGAAAATAAGAGTATCCTTAAGTACAGAAAAACACAATAACATTGAAACAGGTCATCCCACAAACCTTGAGTATGAGAAAAAAATACTGATCAACATGATCAGAATTTACTAGATCAGTTATATAATTTTTGTGAAGGGGCACGATCCAGTGATGACATTTCTAACCATGCATAGTAAAAGTAAGTTGAACCATGTAGCTTCAAGGAAAAAAATAACTTAAGATTAAAGGAGCCGAAGAAGAAAATGTGAACTCTAATCATAAATAAACAAATTTATAGATCTTTGAGAGGAAAACAGTTTCTTACTGCCATTTCAAGAAGAAAACTCAAATATAAATTTTGTCATGATGATGTAAACACCTAGAAAACTAATGTTGATCCTTCCTGAGAAATATTGAAATTAGTAGACTCTGGTCCTAAAATTCCATGCAACATGCATGTCATTAGCAATACCAAAATATAACTATTTCAGATCATTTTTCACTCTGCAACATAACATATCCTCAGTACAAAATCAGTTTTAAATTTACTGTATTACAGGCAAAAAAGTTCCTCCAGTCCGCATGAAGACACGTTATCACCTTAATAGGAAATAAAAACACAAGATAGATGAAGTTGATTCTTTCCCCTTGTTTTCTATTGCCTTTAGCTTAAACTCTTATAAATGTTGTTCCAAGTGTAAGCTACATTACACATCATTGATTAACTGAAAGTTTTAAAGTTACACATGGTATTCATCTATTTGGTATTTTGACCAATTCCAGCACCATTTTGCTTTTCTCCATTTGTTCAATACCATCTAAGCTATACCAAAAGGTGTTCACCTTCAAGAAATTCAGTATAATAAATACTGAACTGTTGTCGTTTCTGTGAATTGTAAATTTTAAATGACTGAAAACTTGTTTCCTCTACCAATTTCTACAAACCCAAAATTTTTTCCTTCCCGCCAACTGAAATTAGGTTATCAATCTGTTAGAAAACCAAAAAGCACATGCCTTTTTTATATACCCACTAGTTCTTGCCATGTATTTAGAAAATTTATAGTGCCAAAACCACCACTGCAGCTATAGTTTCTTCCTTGCAGAGCTAGTGTCGTTATCTAGTGCCAAGTTTTTTTTCATATAATTGGATCCTTAACATCTAGTTTCCCATAGTATTATGCAGATCTGCCCTGTGATACAAACATGAATGCTCCCGGTAACCATTTTCACTACTTAGCATGTGTTTATGATAAAAGTTCCGTATAAAGAAAACCAGTGTGTTCAAGGTGATTTTCAAGTCCCCTTGTTCCTCTTTTTGCTTTTATCAAATAACACGAATTCAACATGGTCAAAGTCAAAACATATAGCCAGCATGATCCAGTAAAGATAAAATTAATTCTTCGAATCACATTACATTTCAACCGACAAAAGATCTAAAAGAACAAAGATCCATCCGAATTCTGCTGAATGTTGATCTGACAATCCAATATCCCATTTACATTTGACAAAAACACATTACATACACATCTCAAAAGAAAAAGACGAATCTACACCAATTAATGAAGCATGTGAACGGATTCGGAGAAACAGAGCTATCAAATCAACGACTAAAAGTGGAACAGGCGAATGATCTTACTGAAGAGCTCGGAAGATGTCTTGGATCTTGCTATCGATCTCCTCAAGCTCCGGGTTAATCGGCAGATCGCTCGCCATTCCTCTCGCAAGAAATAAAAAACCCCAGTAGCACAAAATGCCCCTGGATACCAACGCCTGGAACCACTCTAAATCACTAAGCTTCCTCGGATCAAACCAACCTCTCCGCCTCCTCTATCAGGAGCAGAAAGATCACCACAAAAGATTCGAATTCTAAAAGACCAGATCGAAATCCCTCTCCCAGCAGAGAGACAAGCGGAGGGAGGAAGAAACTTCTCTCGAAGACTCGCTTCCTCGGAAGCCCAAATCAAATCAAATCAAATCAAACCCGTCAAGTCGTGGCATCGCATAGTTATTCAAACAAAGACTTATCTCTTCTGTTCTGTTTCAATTTCAACGACGACGACGACGACGTCAGATACAAAGCGCGACTCGGTGACAAATACCCGCATCTGTGGGTCGTCTGATGGAGATCAGACGGTGAAATTTGCTGCATGAAGATAATAATTGTGCGGCATCGTTGGGTACAGGATGGGGAAGGTCGGGTCGGGTGAGATGCCTTGTTGATGGGACCCACCAAACGAACGATACGTGGCTCGGTGGGGTCGGCGTGCGAGAGGGACTTGCCGCCCACCGCCGTTATCATCGCACTCTTCTCTCTTGCCTCGGTGGAATTATATATATTCTTTAAAATACATGTATATTAATTCAAATATTAAGATTCTCAGAGCACACTTGTCTCAGCATCAATTCAGAAATTTTCGATTAATCATACTGATCATTTCTAGTGATCATTCCAATTCTGATGAAAGAGTATAGAAATACTAGTTTATGGTGGGGTGATGTAACCAACCCATTTGCATGAGCTTGAGGTTCCAATTGTCATTCTATAATTTGTTTGCTAGTAAGATATTAGTAAGGAGTGTTTCCAACCCATATTTATTTTTAGGTGGAGGTTGGAATCCTCACCCAATAATTTTTTATACTAAAAAAAATTATCCAAATACAACGAAACAGAAAGTAACAATAATATCAAAATTATATTATTGTTATGCCCTCACCTCCCGCGAGCGAAGGAAGATTGGCGACAGCATGAGCTGCGGTGAGGACTAAAGCATGAAATGCACATGCGTGAGGGTGGCGGTGCGGGCTGCGACGGGGATCGCAGGTAGCGGCGAGGACCATGGTGGGTGGCATGAGCGCGGGCAACGGTGATGACTCCGATTTGAGTCGAAACTTTATTTCTCTTCTACCAAAAATATCTCATAGAGCATTAAACCAAAACTCGATACAGGTTGACCAAATTCAAGCAAATTTAGCTCGAAGAAGCGTCTTCGTCAGCATATCTATCTGATATTAATATGTTTGGTTCTATTATGATACATCTGATCGGAAAAATCATGCTCGACCAAATTGCTTTATTCATGGCTTCAATTAGTATCACGAATTCCACCTCGGTGATTGAAAGTGCAATAGTAGATTAGAACTTGAGTTTCCAACTCACTGTCGTACTGCCTATAACGAAGATATAGGCGATAATATATTTTCTTTCATAATCAAAATTTAGAAAAGTTACAAAATATTAATTTTTAAAAAATTAAACAAATCTTTTGGGTCCCCAAAAATACTAAAAAAATCCATTTAACAGATTCCTATTAAACTCTTATTGGGGGCATGTGCAGATCATGATGTATATCACACACCTCATTGCACTTATATAAGAAACTTTTTATATATATATTTTTTGTTTCTCTCTCATGTTAGGGACACAATGACTTCGATAATCCAAAGTCCTGTAAAGATTTTCAAATTTGTTCTGAAATAAAATGTGATAACTATCAACTCATTTTCGTTTTCCTGTGTTGATAATGGCACCTGAATGAGGCTAGAGATCCTTTTTTTTCCTTTTCACCTGATAAAAGTCATATAATATACATACACAATATATGGGTACTTTTGCTGCTACCACACCTCTTGTATCCGTGGTCCTTGCTTAATGATTGACATACATGTTCTCACAATTCTTTTGTATCTATTTGGCTTCAGTTGTCAATCATGAATTAAGAAAAACATAAAAACAAATATTTCAAACACTAGTGTCAGAAGATAATCATCACTTTGAAAGTTTGTACATTGTTTAATACAATATTTTAATATTGGTGTAACTACAACATAGGAAATATTTCCATTCTCCAATTAATGTCTCCTTTTCCATCTGTGGCTTAATTTGAGACAGGATTGTAATGTGCAGCTTTTTTTTTTTCATATGACACATATAACTGATGAAAAATCTGTGTTCCATCATTTTATTGCACTATCACTCTGTGTCTGCAAGATCTCATCCAAAGCACCCGACCTGTTTGATGAAGCTCGATGACCCTAAACCTGACTTTTAATTGTTATATATGTGCAGTATGTACACAAACAATTATACATTTTGCTACCAATTGTCCGGTGAAGTGGTCTATGGAAGAAATGGATTGTAAGAGGGACACATCTTCTCTTGCCTTTTATATGCCCTGAGAAAATCAAGGAAAGAACAAACAGTTGAGAGACAGAAGTCCAGGTGTAGAACCACGACAGCTGAAAGTTCACCTACCTCGCTGCATTTAAGCCGGCAAAGGATACAGTTCCTGCAATCAGGAGGAGAAAAGGGATGGTTATCAGAGCTCGATTGCCCTTTCCATACCCCATGGGAACGCCAGTCCTCACAACTCGCACAGTCGTAGCTGGTTAAACATGTACATTCCATAAATCAATGCAACTTAATGCAATATATGAAACTGACAAAAGCTAAATTTTACCTCCATATGGACTCCTTGATCTTGCGCCTGTCATAACCGTGAACAGTAGAAAGATTTGATCACATAAGTTCGATATAGATGATAATTCAACTTATCATGTGTTGCACATAAAATTTAGTCAGAGAACCATTGCTAGGGTATATTTCTAACCTGATAAATAATGCCAAAACAGATCAATGATGAAATGAGATGCTTATATGGTTATACCTACAGACAAGACTAGAGATCCTCCAAAGAGGTTCATTTCATGACATACAGAAAAGAGCACCTTAAGATCCATATCTTGCTTTTACTGAAACTACCTGACATTCTTGACATTTATCTGCCTCTTTTGCTGGCACACATCACATGATGAAATCAGTGTATCAAAACCAGTGGCATGATAACCATAAAACAATAATTTGTTTTCATTAATTATTAACATAATTTATTTCTTTTCTAAACAAAATTCTCATGTCTTTTTTCAAGATAGCATAATACAAGAACATCTATTATAATAAAGAATCAAATACATAAACACTGATTATGCAAAAGCTTTTCCTGTGCACTCCAGATTTTGAATATATATTTCCATATATCGCCTAGCGTGGTATAGATCCAATGTAAACAGTTCTATGAAATAAAGGAGAACAATTCTAGCTGCTGAATGGAAATTGAAACAGAAGTGAAGAGATTAAGAACTTTGGTTAGAACTATACAAATTTGTTTTATCTTCCTACCTAGGGAACTGCCTTCGGATGAATTGGATCTATGGTAGACATGGAGAAAGAACCAAAAACATGGGTGCTAGGAACTCGATGACCTTGCACGGCTGTTTTTATTTCTTGTCTGTAGCTAAAGAACCAAAAACAAAAGAAGCAAATATCTAGCCAGCACAAGGATGATTTGCAGTAACGCGAGTAGAATTTAATGGAAAAGAGAACTGAAGCTTGAGGAATCCCACAAGTTTCCTCTTTTTCTCTCTCAAGCGAGTGGGACCCCCATATAATTATAGCTCTGAAAAGTAAAGGAGAGGGGATTCTCCACCCATCCAACGCAAGGACTTAAACGCTCAACCTCCCTACCTCCTGCTGCATCTTTTTGTCAAACAAAACTACGTCTTGGGCCACTGCTAGTGAATTTGAAGATAAAGTCAACATGATGAAATATAGAAATTGATGATGAGTGTAGTAAGCCTAAAATTGACACTATAAGGAATAACATACTTTACATATTTGGATCTGTAAAATCAGTTAATAAGCAGTGAACTTTTGTTATAAATAAACTGTAACCAAACTTCTACAGGCCTAAGCTGGTAACAGATCAATTAGTTCTAATCATATGTCACCTAATTAACTGACTTTTAATCCTACCATATTATGAGCTATAATTGCTGCCTGCAGCCCAACCGTGCTTTAACAACTCTTTGGTAAGCAACATATTTTCTTCATATGTTCTCCAGAGGTGTGCAGTTCTCAAGAGGGAAGTCATAGTTCTCTTCCGATGGGACCCCTATTGATAATCTATCGTTGCAGGCAGTATGCTGATTGTTTATATTTGCATATCAAATATCTTCTCACTCATCCAGAATCAGGAATCAAGGCATGAGTGAATAATGCTTTCCTCTACATGCTGTATAAAGCAATTCCGGCCTTCAAATTTACTCTTTTTTTCTACTAATTCTGCTCAGCATCAGTTGTGACCGAGCAAAACGTACCAGCCATCAGCAATTTCTTGTTTGCTGATGTAAACTTCTATAATGGTAACAGAAACAAACATTTGCTCGCTAACCCTCAAACAAACAGCTGCTATAAACCTCTAAAAAACTGTTGAAACAGGCCTGGAAACCAAGCCAACCAAGCCATACAACATAAAAATGGATGCTTAAAAAGCTATATCTTCAATAAAGCAAAAACCTTATAGTTGTTTATTGTCCTCTTTCATCGAACTTTGGTCATATTGTGATAATACATTCAAATAAGTGTCACTAAAATTTGCGTAACCAAGTCACAATATTAAAATGGAAGCTTAGAAAGTTGTAACTGCAAAGAAAAATCCATTAGTTGTTTATTATCCATTGTAATCGACCTTTTGCCATAATATGATTGAACAACAGTTGATATCCAATAGATATCACTAAACTTCATGCAACTAGGGGAGTTTGTAAATTATAACGCATAAAATTATAATTAAACAAAAAAATTACCTGACCCCAGAGATGAATAAGCTTCTGCAATCTACAGGAGAGGATTAAAATGATAAGTTGCAGAAATAACACACAACCTATATAGGTAAAGAATAAAGCTGAACAACACATGTTTGAAAGAAATATATCAATCAAACTTCATGATATCTAATGACACTGATTCCTAGAATAAAAATATTCTATGCATGTTAATACCTTCTTGTTTTCTTAAAACTTCTCTAGAATTTCAAAATACAAAGCACCAACATCAAGAATAGCTTTACTAATGGACCTAAGATTAAAAAAAAACATGAAGACAAATAAAAGAAAAGAACCTTATTGGCATGAAGAAGAAAACAAGCACTAGAAGTAAGTACCAGCTTAAAGTTTGATTCAGCTTGGGATTTTTCATGTGCTGGAAATAGGTCAGGATGAGACTCAAATGCTTTCCTTCTATATGCTGCCTTAATCTGCAACCATATGTGACTTATGGAGTTCCATATATGACACAAACTAATTCAGAAAATCACTTTCTCAACATAAATTTGTTATTCTTCATGGATATATAAATGATCATGTTCAGACAGCACTAGGGAACTAAAAAAGAAAATACAAAACAATTAACAATGCAGAATATAAAACGTAAAGCAGTTTCAAACTTTCACATGCACAAATTCATTGATTCTGCTTGCACAAAAAAAAAGGTGACATGATACTAATTGATTGCATAGAGTGTGACAATAAATGAAGATAAGAAACAATGTGGGATTGGTTATATGCTGTCATAACATATGACCAGATCATTCTGACTGTTGCTACAGAAAGTTCCAACATTACAATGCATCCTAGCATGAATCATGAACATGTTAAAAGAGTTTGTTTATTTAACTCACAACCTTTGAGACTTATAAAACAATAATGGGAGGTAGCATTTTGAAAAAGCTCACCACCTGTGAGATATTCTGTCTAGAAAACCTAGATGCTTATAGAACACAATTATCAGAATCAACTCCAATAATCTTGCATTGTACCAGAATGCCTCATCAAAAACAATAAAGTTACAGAAGGGTTATAAAAGAAACCATCAAACTGAAATCACATGACACACGACTACAACATATTTTATGGGATACAGTATTTGTATCTGTGATTTGGTGAGGGTTCATTGTCATGATGTTCCCTGGGTGATACTCTATAAGTTTAAGGGCTCGTGCTAGTGTTGCATAAACCACAGTGAACATGTTATGCAATAATGATGAGATGAATTTACAGGGCTCGAACAGTGGTTAGCAATACCGACTGGTTATTGCTACCTTAATGTATGAATGCAACTGTATAAAAGCATGATCAGGACCTCAGTAAGAGATATTGATGCCTACCACCATATGAATTTAGTAAAATGTTGGAGCAAGTCCATTTTCAAGATGCTAGATAGAGGAATCAATGCCTGACAGTATTTAAATAGTTTATAGGATTTTCAGAATGACCGATTATGTGACTGAAGTTCATTAACTTTGTAGTACTCATTATGTAAACAATTTTTATGTAACAATAACCATTAAATTTAGCTTATATACAAAGCTTTCAATTAAATGGCTATCCCTATAGTTCATATAGAAGGATCCCAATTGCCAATTGTTTAGAAAGTATTATGCAACATAAACCAGAAAATAAAAAAAAATCAAATATCCATAGTTCTAAAATTTTGTACCCATCGGGAAAGGCAAGAGATAACAAGATCGGGATTAAGTGAGATTGGTTGATCAAACTGATGGGACCAAAATTGTCTGAGAATTAATTTAAAATAAATAAAGGATTTTTTAAGAAATTAAAACATTTTATGCCAGAGTATTCTTTTATCTTCATATTTCATAAGATATTTTTTTCTAAGTGCATGGAAAACTTGAACATAAAGGACAAAAAAAATGTAAAATAACAATAAAAGTAATATAAAGTAATTTATTAAAAAATAACTTTAATAAAGTATAAATATTAATCATATCATACAATGATTTACTATAGTACATAGCTATTATATATCATTATAAAGCATTTAAACTTATCAACCTGTAGCTTTAAAGATAATGACAAACATGACTTTTAGCATAGATTCTTCACTAATAGCTATGCATGTATATGTTAATGCAACAACAGATAAAGATAAAAGAATTGAGACTATCTTAATATCCTTTGACATCTGCATTCTTTATGATAGCACCCTCCATTTCCAGGAGGTCAAGGACCACTCTTTATTGTTCACTTTTTTCTCTCTTTATATTATATTATTTTTTATTTTACATGATAATGAATAGAGGATATAAACAGAAAATATATATGTGACACCCAAAAGTAAAACAGTGGCTCCATCACTATTGTTTCATACTCAATAGTCGATTCTTCATCATTTATCTTGGTTTCTCTTCTTCTCCTCCTCCTACTCCTCTCGTTAACTTTTTCTATTGATGCTGTGAAATCAACTAAAATTGGCCGAATCAGTCAATAACATGAATTATGTTAAGGACTCTGTAGCCTATACAAAGGCCAACGCTAGAATATTTGAAACTATCATATTGTATCTAGGACCAAAAGTCACCCATTTCAACTAGAATCTGTACGTAAATGTTAATAACAGGGGTTAACCTTTCAACAACCATTTCAATTTCCAGATATGCTACAGTTTTGTCAGTGTATGGACTGCATAGCATTGCCTACAATGGCTATTCCTTTTCTTAATGCTAATAGATTCTTGTTGCCAATGGCTTGCCAAGCATGATACATCATAAACTAGAGAAGAATGTATCTTGTAATATCTAATATTATATACCAAGGTCAGTGCTAGAATTGTCAAATATCACTTCAATGCATCTAAAATTACCTATCAAGATTAGCGACCCTATGATGATTAAGCACGCAAGTGCAAGTGACGGTTTTACCGTTCAACGGGGATCATGACTACTACTGCTGCCCCCAACTCGACATTTTTGAGAGCTCACTGATAAAACCACAAGATCCATATGGGATAACCAAATACTATGAACCCTGTATTGCTCGAGATTTTACGACTTCAGAAAGGGTGTTTTCTCAAAAGAAAAGAAAAAGGAGGACGACTGTTACGTCTGATCTTTTGTTTCCCAAAGAAGTATGTCCCCTTCATCGGAGCTTAACAATCAGCAAAGATCCGTAGGGCAATTCCCTCTCCAGATTCCATTTAACTTTCGGCCTAGGTTACAACGGCATTTACATCTGATCTGAGTAATAAAGACGGAAAGAATCGTATTCTAGAACCGATCAAGAACATCAGAAAGCAAACCCTGATGGAAACGCCGACGAAGACACTTGATCATCCGAGAGGGGCGAGAGAGGGAAACGAGAAGCGAATCAGATTTACCTCAGAGCGGGTGGGGCACGAGTCTGGCGAGAACCCCAGAATCTTTCTCGCCTCGTCGCTCCGCATCCTCTCCCTCTCTCTCTCTCTCTCTCTCTCTCTTTCTCTCTCTCGGCCAGGTCCTTCCAAAACCGTTAAGCCATCCTCCACTCTTCATCTCTACCGTCCATCGCTTTTGATCAAGATCAAAAATAATTTTATGATCGTGCCAGGGACTGGGGTTCCTCGGAGTGATCTGCTTTGCGGGACGACTTAACTGACGACAGAAGGTACGCCACGTCATCTGGTCGTCCGTCACGAGGCGGCATGTCGTCCAGTCGTCAGTCAACTCGTGTCTGTCTCAATGCAGATGGGGTTCGTGATAGAAATGAACGGTGTGATAGGCAACATAAGATCCTACGGCTCTTGCGAGATGCCTGGTGTGTAGGAGGAAGCGCCACCGTAAGAAGACAAACACAGATGGGTTTCGGACAGAAATGAACGGTGATTAGAGGCGGTAACTTAAGATCCTATGGCTAGACAAAGCGCCACGTAAAAGATAGATTAGGAAAGAACATTGTACAACATGCTCTCATTGATAAGGATTTAATCATAAATCATAAACGTTTAATCTGCTATGAAAAGATCAATCTACACATTAAACACTGTATACATATTTAGACTTATGTTCATCTAAGCTCAACATAATCTTCATATTGTCTTGCATCGACACTTAGTCAGCAACTTTTTATTCATCTTGCAGATTAGTAATGTTAATGAAATAATTGGACGCATTTTCATGTTACAGCTTCCTAAATACATATGACGACAAAGATGATGGACAAAAAGACAAAGAGACAAGAATAATGTCTAGTTTATCAGATTGTTAAGGCATCCGAATAATTAGATATATCTGTTGATTATTCAGATTAATTAGTGTGTTATTATATATGCGATAAATCTAGTGTATAGTTGTATAAGTGATAAACCTCAGCCCGAATCTATGTGTAAGCTTAATGTACACAGTCCAATTTACCATTTGGATTTATAAAGAAGCCGCAGAAAGATTACAAAAGAAGAGCACAACTTAACCTCAATTTCATCCCTATATAATCTTCAGGTCAACCAACGTCAAGGTGTCCAATCAATGCTGAAGCAAGAAGAACAAATGTTAGATGAATTGGATGATCATGCTGTTGAGAAAGCAACAAACAGTTTATATAGGGTTTGGACATTTGATTATATAATGGCAAGAAGAAGCAAGTTTATCTCTGCAACTTTAAAGGTCAATACATCTGATTATAATTACACTAACACATATTGACCATTTCTACTGATGCCAAAGACACTGAAACACACAGAATACATCATCATTAGTTGTATTTTTGCTTTTTTTTTGCCCATTTCTTTGCGGTTCCTCATCAGAGAGCATAAGGTTGCAGGGAAACAACAAAATCTCATGGAGTTCATCAGATATCAAATTGGTCAAATTGCATGGCAAATCTCAGGAAGGAAGCAATTTCCAATTTGGTAATTACAGAAGATGCTAAATGGCCAGATGAAGTATTGAGGGCAAAAAAAAAGATAATACAACAGATAGACAGATGGACATTTTCATGAAGAGAATTAAAACACTATGAAAAAATATTTACATTTTTGTATGTAAGTTTGATCACCTGATAGTTTATATTTAAATGAATTTAGCTCACTGCTAATTTATCACCTAACTCCTTGCGGTAAACCTGAATTAAGCCAGTACTGTCACTCATATGAAGCTTCTCTCCCAGCATGGTTCTGTAGTGATCATCTGTTTCCTCCATATTCCTCATAAATTGAACCTGTAATACCAGCTGACTCATTAGTTTATCAAGATATAAAAGCATGTCAGCGGCTGTTTATTCATTAAGAATCATTATTCTAATTTGTGCCTTCTAAAGTGCTGCATTAATTTCCAAGATATAGTCTTCATATGGCCTTCCCAATTCAAACTGTCAAATTCGAATCATCTTATTGGAGCCTCTGTTTCACTGGATGACATTAGTTTCCACCATTTCAGATGAAAAATGCGCAACAGAAAACAAAGATTGAACTCCTTTACAACTTAGTGATTGATTGAACTATTCAGAATAACAATGAAAGAGGGAGATGATGAATTGCAACAGATACTACCTACGGAAACCAGCAGGCCAACCAGTGTATCTTGCCATTATACTGAAACCTTACCTGTCTCTGAAACAGATCAAACTCTTCAGAGCTCAAAGAACCATCACAATTTGAATCAAGAAGTTGCATGAGCTCCTGAGCATCTTTACTTCCAGCACCAAGCTCTTCCATCACTTCAGTAAGTTCCTCAATACTGATTCTCCCATCACCATTTTTATCAAGAAGGCGAAAAATTCGATTTCTGTGGTCAATATCGAGTCCCCCTCTATGATTTGCAGATGGGAGATCTCTAAGACGCAGAGCTGCAAGTTCGGCTGCAGCCATCATGATTGCTTTCAACCGTTTTGCCTGAATTTAGAAGTTAGTAGGATTACCCAAAAAAGTCTGAATAAATTATTTTGATGAACAAAAAAAGAAAGCAAAATAAGATGAATTTAGATAACCTGGGAAGCAGGAAACAACAGACCACTTAATAAGTATACATGAATAATAAAATATAGTAGGATTATACAGAATGAAAAGTCTAAAGAAAATTATTTTGATGAACAAAAAAAATATATAATAAGATGAATTTAGATAACCTGAGAAGCAGTAAACAACATAGAACTTAATAAGTATATGTGAATAATAAAAGATAGTAGGATTATTCACATAGAAAAGTCTGAAGAAATTCTTTTGATGAAAAAAACAGAAAGCCTAATAAGACGAATTTAGATAACCTGGGAAGCAGGAAACAACAGAACACTTAATAAGTATATGTGACTTGAAGATAATTCTGGTTTTGCTTAAATTGCAATGTATGAAGTAAGATATTGTTATATATAAATTTACATTGCTAACAAACAGCTGTTTTTCCTTCTTTTTTGTCCCATTTGTACTCACAGTTATGCATATAATCTACTTAATTTCTTGAACAAAAATGTACCATACTGTAGTCAAACCAATACTCTCACTGTAATTTAGCAATATATATACCCTTGCAACTCATCATCTTGTAGTCAGAATGAACTTTGTGAGATACATTTTCGGTGAT
The DNA here is from genome assembly GCA_900464855.2 of Musa schizocarpa. NCBI lineage: Eukaryota > Viridiplantae > Streptophyta > Magnoliopsida > Zingiberales > Musaceae > Musa > Musa schizocarpa. The sequence continues at coordinate 45,250,269 of LS990919.1, forward strand.
GTTTTTCACAAAATATTTGAAGAAAATTTGAATTAAACCAAGGTTCATAATTTTGTACCGTATCGGAGTTTCGAACTCAACTCGATATGGTATGGTATAAGTATACCGAGCGGTACATTTCGGTATACCACTCTCTGCCCGTGTGAGGAGGAGGTTTCCTTTTCTCCGTGCTCTACTCACGTGAGAAGGAGGTTTCCTTCTCCCTGCGTGAAAAAAAAAAGAGAAAGGCGACATCGCTCGGTTTCTGCCAGCATGGGGAGAAGAAATTGTTTCCTTCTCCCCCGCACGAAAAAAAGAAAGAAAGGCAACGTCGCTCGGTTTCCCCGTGCAAAAAAAAAAAAAAAAGGAAAAGAAAGGCGACGTTGCATCGTCAACGTCGCTCGGTTTCTGCACGATGGGGAGAAGAAATTGTTTCCTTCTCCCCATGCGAAAAAAAAAGAGAGAGGCTTTTCCCCGCGCAAAAAAAAGAAAAGAAAAAGAAAGGTGACGTCACTCGGTTTCTGCCCACATGGGGAGAAAAAATCGTTTCCTTCTCCCCAAGCGAAAAAAAAAAGAAAGGCGACATCACTCGATTTCTGCCCACGTGGGGAGAAGTAATCGAGGGTTCCTTCTCCTTTAAAAAAGTTAAAAAAAAAAAACACCTCATTCCTTCTGCCTACATGGGGAGAAGAAACCGCTTCTCCCCGCGACGTTATCGAGACGTCGCCAAGGCTTCTTCTCTCCCCGTGCGGATGAGTAGAAATCACCGACGATGCCGAGGCCTCGTCACCTCAGACGAGGAGGCGACATCATCTGCGGCATTTAGCGAGGGAGAGCGGCGACGGATCGGGATCGTCGAGGGAGAGCGGCGCCGGATCTTCAGGTTTTCTATTTTCTTCTCCCTCTGCTGGTCGATTTAGGTGATAGCGGAGTGAAAACAGCCCCAATCGACGCTACCGCCCAGTACGGGCTGTATTATTCGAAATTAAAATCATTGAATTAAACAACAAATGACTTTATAGAGTTATCAATAATTAGACACATTGGATAAAAGACCACATTCTGCACGTTTGAATACAAAATCCTTGGTTTAATATATCTTCTTCAATGTTTGTGTATTTTATGCTGATGATATGTTCCAACTGCAGCAAAAACAAAAAAGAACCTACATCTAATTACACCAGCACCAGACAGTTGTAAGATGCAATATTTTTTTGAAAAAGTTTTTAGCTTCATCTTGCCATAATTTTCCTCATTTAGAGTTTCAGGCTTTCAGCAGTGCATGTCATACATGAGATTCTATGCTTTCGCAATTCTGGTGCACAAAAGCATCAAAATATCTAATTTATGCTTTTCTGAACATCTAAAAATATAATTTTGAAAAGTTCCCTGTCACCAACAAAGAAAGTGATTAAAAGTTGGAATATTGGTTTCACGTCAAAATGTCAAATACTAATAGTTCAACAAATCATGCTTATGATCCATCTGTGTCACCTCTTGAAATACATGCCATGAAAGCAGGCTTTCCAGCCCACCTTGAAATGTTAAATTAATCTGGAACGACCATGGTGCCTCATACATAATATTGCATGCACTGATTTAGCCAACAGTCACCTCCAGTTTTATTTCAATGTTTCTCAGGGATAACCGAGCAGTAACAGAAGCAGGTTAACTTCTGTATTTATTAATGGATATTCAGTTCAACAAAGTTCAAACCAAGGTCTGTCGTACCGGACCGACAGGTCAATGGTACGTGGACCGCACCGTACCGTACCGAGCACTGTAGCACTGTAGCAGTATACTGTAGCAGTTCTACAATACTCGGTACACCTGGGTGTACCGAGCGGTACACCGTACCATACCGGTACCGAGCCTGGGTCGAAACGCTGGTACGGTACGGTACGGCGGACCTTGGTTCAAACTATTCATATATTTAAAGTTCAGAATCCTTCATTAAATAAAATAAAAATGATTTGTGTATATAGCTCTAATTTGAAAAACACTCAGGTTAACTAAGTCATTGCTACAGAATAGAGACAAACATAAAATCATCATACTATCCTATAAATTTATGGTCAAAACTGACCGTAAGACATTGTTTGCTTATAAATGAATAGCAAGTTAAAACTGAAATATTTATGTATGCTCTACACTAAGGTTTATCTTATCGGTCCATACTGTTGTACCAACCAGCTATTGGTATGATATGTACCGAGGTGTGTTGATGTACCATATGTCGGTACACTAGGGCATACCTATAATACGCCCAAAATTACCCAAAATAGCTCCAAAAATACCTGAAAAATAAAAAAGTTTGATTAGAGTTTTAAAGTTGAAAATAAATATAAATTTAGTATAATTTTAGTAAAAATAATCTAAATTAAGAAAAAATAATAACACAACTTTTTTTGGACTTTGAGGAGTTTTGTGGTGCATTCTGGACCATCCTCCCATTAATATTAAATTATCTATAAATAAATGATTTTAATTGTTAGATTTTTTTTAAAAATAACATAAACTTTAAGGTTCAAATGAATCAAGTAATTAATTGATTGATATACGTAGTTTTACCACCAAAAGAAACGACAAGACTCCATGGGTGGTCGATCAGGGTCCTCGATCCTATGTATCTGTATATCAATTTGATATGTTTGTCTGATCCAATCCTAAAATTGATCCGACGACATAATATACTAATACACTGTATGTCATTGGTGCATCAATGTGGTGATTGTCAAAGTCTGATCGTCGTGAATTACACGTGTCCGAAACGGCTCCTAAGACAAGTATGATTATGATATATTTAAGTGCGGAGCATGGAGAATAATGTCGGATCTTCTAGTTTCGCCATTGATCTACTACTCTATATCAATTTGATTGTTTAAAATAGGACAATCTCAACCCTTGGTTGGTAATGGTCAAATTTTGATCGTTACAGACTAGTACAGACCCTGTATTGCTCAATATAGGGTCATGTAATGATATTGCCTGGTATAGAGAGATTCCTGTATTGGTCCCCTTTCGAACCGGTACATACCGCCCATAACAGGCGATATGCATTGGTACAACAAACCCTGCTCTACACATAGCCAATTAAAACCAAAGTTGCTTCTTGATTCCTACTAGGATATTTAATAAAAATATGTACATAGCCATTTAAACCAATACTGTCTCTAGATGCCTAACATGGAGTTTCTTAGTATGTGGCATTGCACCTGAAAGCTACTCATCATCTCAAAGGATTTTTTTTCTTTTTGTTTTGAACTATAGAGCTTCATTTGTCACTTTACCTGATATTTGGCAAAAGATAAATTGAACAAACATAATTGGTTCAAAGAGAAACATACAGGTATCAAGGAGATCATATGCAACAGCTCATGTACAATGCATCTTGTCAAGACAATTAACTAGTTATAGGAATTGTGCAGGTGCATCCTACAATTTTGGAACACACAAGCTTTTTATTGAATCATTCTACCAATTGATACCTAGGAAGTAATATAGTTGATTTTATTAAATAAAAGGAGAGACATGGAAAAGATGTGATTTGAGCCGCAAGAATTTTAAGCTACTAACCTCACTTGGATCTGTAAGACCACCTTTGTACAGAGAATGAGAAGCAGCTCCACCAGAAGCCAAAGAGTCCATCTCTTTAGTACGTATCTGTATCTCCATCAGTGGCCTCACCCTTCCTTCTTCACTGACATCAACAGCAACATGTAAGCTTCTATAACCATTTTTCTTGGGCCTGGCAATATAATCCTTTGTCCTGCTGGGTACTTCTTTCCACAGAGTTTGGATAATCTCATGTGTCCTATAACAGGCTCTTTCACCCCTCTCTGGCATGTCATCACCAGGTCGAGGATTTAAGATGACCCGCAAACCCAAGAGATCATTCACTTCTTCTGGTTTGCGTCCATCCCTCAACAGTTTCTTCATGGTGCTGAAACGACTCTTGTATCGACCACGGATTGAAATGCTATCCACCATCATTTCCAATTCACTGTCAGCTTTTAGTACCTGCAGCAACTGCTCCTTGTACACTTCCAGTAGGGGTCTGATCTCTGTCTCATAACTTCTCAACCATGTATCAACGTATAGGTAGGAATAGGGAAACAAATATTGGAAGGAGAGGTCCTCAAGCTCCAGCGACAAAGAACCTGTTCCAACTGCATGGGCTAATGGAGCATATATCTTCAGTACCTCCAGAGACTTAATCTGTTGGCGGTATCTTGGGAGGTAATCAAGATGCCTCATCATATCAAGTTTGACAGCAAGCTCTAGACTCAATGCACGGATGTCATAGTAGGTTAAACAATATCTCCTCAGTGCACTGGCACTTTCGTCATCTAATATCTCGACTTTAGAAGGAACATGCATTATGCGCATGCTCTCGTGCAACAAATGGGCAGTACTAACACTGATTTCGCTTTTGACTTCATGCAAGGTGATAGCACCTGCCTCCAAAGCTTCCCTCAGCATGCCGGCAGAAATAACTTCTGCATCCATCTACTATTCCAACTAGTGTTAGTTAACTTAAAGTTCAATCAATTTGTTCTACGTTTTCACAGCTTAAATTCACAAGACCCTTACTGTAAGAAGAACATACAATGTAAATGTAGAGCAACACGTAAACAAATAGAATTCTGTTCGTAGAAAAATATTGAAGTCAAACAAGTCAAAACCAATTTGAAACAGTGGAGATCAAACGATTTCCATTAATCTAGAAGTCCAATCAGAAGTAACCATGACCCGATGAGCAGTTTAGCCTCACTATTCTTTGACCCTAAATTGATGCCAAGTTCTTCCTTCATATGAATAGGTAAATCTTGCAGATTTTTGTTTATGATTGGAATTTAATGCTACGTTTTACTCTCCTCTTCTGAATTGCTCGAACTTAATTATAATGATAATGAAAAGAAAGAACAAACACAAGGTTTATATGATCATAGAGATTGAACTCCATTCCTTCATAGAGACAAAGCCCTCCAGTATATTTGCCATCTGTGAAGACCAATGACCTCGTAAAGTATAACTCAAGATTTGAACATTTCCATCAATTTACTTGCTTCTTTAACCTACGAAGCGAATGGATCAATCATCTCCAACCACAAGGAAAGGTTTTACTTTTCCACCTTGGTATATGTTGAGAATATCACTGAAGTGCATATGCACACCTGGAGATCGGCGAGAAGGCAAGCAACAGAGAGAGCACGGGAGAGCGGCGGGCGTCCGTCGGGAGCGAGCGGCAGAGCCTGGAGCAGGGGAATGGATAGCTTCAGAGTCTTGAAGAGCAACCGAGACGAGGAGGTGGTGGAGAGAACGCCGCCCATCCTACCCGTCAGTTCGTTGAAGGCGCCCACCAACTCCACCACCATCTTCCCCCCAGGCTGCTCCACCAACGGCGGGCTATTGGGCGAGGCCTCGTCAGCGGCCGCGAAGGACGACCGGATTCCCGGAGCGAGGTCGCGGCGGGAGGCGGTGGAGAGGGCGGGAATAAGGTTCCGACGAAGGAGGGGAGTCCTGGGGCTCGGGACACGGCGAGGTTGGAGCCGCAGGAGGAGGAGGTGGTGGTTCGCGGAGGCGGCCACCGCCATGGCGGGTGAGAAGCAGTGGTGGAGGACGGCGGTGGTTCTGCTCCATTTGGAGTGACGGCTTCTCGGTGACCTTTAACCATGTGGCGGAGAGGCTTCTGGTTCTCGTGCGTTGGTTTGTGTGGTGGGAAGGACGGATTGGCTGCGGTGTCGCCCGATTACCAAGAATAATAACAATAATAAAATTATTATTATTATTATTATTAAAATATTATTAACAATAATAACGAAGTTTCGATCCCATTATTAAATTAATAATTAAAAATCTAAAAAATATTATTATTATTATTATTATTAAAATATTTTGAATAATAACACTAATAAAACTATTATTATTATTATTATTAAATTAATGAAGTTTCGATCAACTGTAAATGTTCTTCGAAATAGTTTAAATTACCTCATTCTCGAACCTTGATTTAAATGTATTGACCATCCAATGATCGCTATAGGGTTTTTTTGAAAATAATTTATAATTATGGAAATTTTGATGGGAAAAGCCTTAGAATTTGGGCTTTTTTTATTTATCACACTCCTTATTTCCATATTACACAAAAAAAAAAAGAGTCTCATCCTTTTATAAAAAGATCAAAAGAGCAGAAGAAGATGCTGCATGGAAATCCAATTTGGATTAAATTAGTAGTCCAATATTATTTTTTTTCTTTCTAATATTTTTGATAGAGTTATATTATTTTTTATTACTGAATAAAAAAATCCTATGAAAATATTATATCAGGATAATATCTCATTCTTTTTTTATCATCATTCCTCTGATCATGAATATTATAAGTTTATTTATTTATTTATGCTTAAAACATATCCAAATAAGTTTGACACACAATAGTCAATTTGGACAATTTCAACCTTATATTTAAGAATTGTATGTTAAAAATCTATTTAATTTATGGGAAGTCATTTTCGTTGTAATTTGAAATATGAGTTTAAAAGGATAGGGAGTGTGTTAAAAATCTATTTTTCCATCCTTACCAAACCATCAGAACATCGACATTTTATTAAAGGTTATCTTTGATGTTTCCACAATATGCGCAATATATATTTGTTTGGATTGACGATAATACTCAATTCCACAACATGTAAGTTGAAATTTAAATACAATCGTAGTATTGGTAATTAATATATATATATATATATATATTTATTTATTTATTTATATAGTTAATTTGGTGGAAGATTTGAAATAATTAATGTATAATTATGTAATTTAATTTAATGTTATTTCCGAAACTGTTCACACTTTCAACGCAGCGATTTGCTAAACCTTCGTGAGAAACTGGCAACTATCTAAACCCTATACGTCTGCACCCGACTGCCCGCCCGCCCACCCGCCCGCCGCCTCCGCCACCATCATACCCATTGTTCGCTTCTCCCCGCTACATTCCTCTGCGCTAACCCTAAGATATCGTCCCTCGGTCGCTATGTCGGCCGCCTCCAGAGGCATCCTCTCTCGCCTCCGTCTGCTCTCCTTCAGCTGTAGGCTCGAGGCACCCCACCAGCGAAGCTTCTGCGCGCTGCCAGTCGTTGGAGATAGCGAGATCGAGGCCAGCAGTCGGGTTATCGAGGCCAAGCCTGGGGTTATGACACCCAGCTCGAGAAGGACAGGGGCAATCGGCGTCAAGTGCGGGATGACGGCGCTATGGGACAAGTGGGGCGCCAGGATTCCGATCACTGTGCTTTGGATGGACGATAACATCGTTTCCCAGGTGAAGACTGTCGAAAAAGAGGGGATTTTTTCTCTACAGGTGTGTTGATCAGACAAAAATATTGGATCTTGGGCTTTACTCTCTGTTAGAGTATCTGAGGCTTTTCGCTTCAACGTTACCATTAAGTTCGTTTCTTTTCTAACATTTGGGGTAATTAAATATGCGTAATTCATAACAATAGAATAGTATTCTTTACTTCTAGCATGAATTTTGAACTATACTTGCTTTGATGATAATTAGGTCGGAGCTGGACAGAAGAAGGAGAAGCATTTGACAAAGCCAGAAGTGGGACACTTCAGAGCTCAAGGGGTTCCTCTTAAGAGGAAGCTGAAGGAGTTCCCAGTGACAGAAGATGCACTTCTTCCAGTAGGTACACAGATCACAGTCCGGCATTTTATTCCTGGACAATATGTTGATGTCACGGGCATTACACGCGGTAAAGGTTTTCAGGTATCGGATGCTTGTCTTCTGCTACAGTCATATGATCTATCTTGTTTAAAAAGATTGGCCTATGGAATTGATCCTCTCTCTACTATTTTATTTTCTTCCATGTACGTACTTAATTGTTTCATGATGACATACCTAGAATCACTAATCTTAGCATATGTTAACCCAAATTACTATTTTCACACCATAGAAATAGCCAAATATGAGTTTGTCTTGAATACTTGCAGTACTTTTCACTGTCCGACTATCATATTTTCTTAAAAAGAAAACTTTTTCTGATTAAGAGTTTCTCAGTTCATAAATTATTCAGTCTTTTTACAGGCTCCACATATGAAACTGTGGTAATTGTCGAAATCCGGGGCGGTACCGGTCAAAATACTGGTATTGTTCGGTAGAGGACGGTTCGCGTATTGGTATCCTCTCGGACCGGTATGGGCGGTACACATCGAAATTGAGAATCTTGATATAATGGATGTGGGCTTTGTGAAACTTTGATAAGGCTAAAGTAGGCCTCAGAGTAACCCATGTGGGATGATTACTGGTACATTTGCGTGGAAGGGGCAAACCTTTTGTAGTGTGCATAGAAAAATATTTTAGGAAACATATATAGGAAATGAGATTGATGAATTTTTAACACACATGTAATTCCTCGATGGAAGATTTTCTAGCAAAACATAACATAAGCCGCTCTATGCTTTATGAAACCTTTTAATATTATTATCGTAATTCAATTGTTTTTCATAGTTAAGGAAAATAATGGCATGATGACCTACGTTCGCTCTAGTAAGAAGTTTCAAGTTAACAAGGGATTGGAAGATGGAAGAAGCGCTAAAAAATGTTGGAAAACAAAAGGTGTTATAAAAAAATTGCCAAAGTATTTCTTTGGTGTGTGAGATTGTAAAGAAGGAAAAAAAATCCAGTTAACAGTTATTTTGCTTCCTTCATAATATATTGTGTTAGGAGTGGAGATGCAAAATTTACTATGCTGTATGTGCATTGTCTTCATCTCCTCACATTATTTATCCAAATACTGTACACAACTTATAATAGCTGTTGTGATTAAAGTCTATTTGCATGTCATTTTTGCATCCTCATTTTGAAACCCACGTGATATCTTATTGAACATGCAAAAATTGCCAAAAAAAAATTGTGCTAATTATCCAAAACTTTTGATGCATAAATCTCCTTTAAGATTGGCTTTGTTTTAGTTGTTCTTCTTACCTCCATTGTTCAGGTTCCTCTTAAGTTTCTCTAGAAGAAGTCTAAGTGGATAGTATAAGACCTGATTTTTAAGGTGTTTTCTGATACAAGGAGAATAGGCCTCCTGAGGCTGAACAAGAGAGGAGGGTTCTAAATAACTTAAAACATTTTTTTGTATAAAATAATCAGTCTCATGGCCATGCCTTAGGGGCTTATAACTATTTATGTATTTAGGCTACCAAGAGACTACATATATCCTGTTAAGAGGTGTTGATGGAGAAAGCTATCTTTTGCCAGTAATCTTGTCACTCTCCGGAAACCAAGCTTCCAAATACATTTAATAGCTAAACAACTTGTTTAACTTATCAAATCTTAGACATTAAATAGACTCAAAGTTGGACTCTAGATATTCCCTAAAATCTCAACTAAAAGTACTGATGGAAATTAGGGATGATTGCGGATCATGTTTTTTAGGTAACAGAGTATTACATGCTTAAACCTAGTCTAGGTACCATTTAATTGTGTTTGAGACAATTTTTGGTTGAGAAATAGATAGCCCAGTTGGGTTTGGGTAATTAGGTAGTTGGTTGAGCTCAGATTGTAGGTATCCTGCTAATCTGAGCTAGGGATGGTAGTCTGTCGTTTTTGGTTTGATATCATGGTCCAACTGACTCACGTAATCTGGGCCCGAGTACCTTTTTATTGGGTTTGGGATGAGTTCAAGTAGGAAGGTAGGTAGTCATAACCAAGGTTAAAATTTCGTATCGTACCGGTATATTGAGCTTTGCTCAGTACGGTACAGTACAACTTACCGAGCGATACATCTAGGCGTATCGAGCGGTATGCCTAATTTAGGGATAAAATCCTCCAAAAATAGAAAAAAAGTTAAGATAGGGTTTTTAAGTTAGAAATAAATATACATTTAGTATAAGTTTAGCAAAATCAATGTAAATTAGATAAGAATAGTGTCATATATGTTTTTTGGGTTTTGAGGAATAGCCTTATGCAATGTTCGTATTTCGGTCCATTACGGATCGTCCTTCTGTAAATATTGAAATATCTACAGAAAAATTATTTGAATTGTTATGGGGGAGGATGGATTTAAAAACTCATGAGAAAGGACTCCAACGATCAATTTGATCGTTGGAACACAGTTACAGGTTGGCAACGGTCGAAATTGTTTGTTACCAACCTGTAACGGTCGAAATTTACTGTTATCGACTTGTGACGGGTGGTAATGGTCGAAATTTCGACTGTTATCGCCCAATACAACCCCGTATGTCCGATACGGGGCTATATCAAGCGTTCCACCCAGTAGCGGGCGGTTCGTGTACCGGTCTACTGGTGGACCGGTATGTACCACCCGGTATGGGCGGTATCATTCGAAATTTAGAACCTTGGTCATAACTCATCAAATTCTAGTGAATTTGTGGGCGACCTGATGCTATCACTATGGAAATACATTTGCAACTAATAGACACTAAAAGGCAAACCTATTACCTTTAGAAGTTTGTGTGAGAGCTTAATTAGTCATCTCTTTCCTGACTTGACTAGTAGTTGGTTGTCAAAGTTTTAATCACTCATTGATTTTCCAAAATTTACCATGGTGTGGTGGTTAAAAAACATATTGCTAGATTACATTCCTTACCCAAAACACTTTTCTTCTTTACATGATCATGGTTGATATAAATGACATCATAGATTTCTCTCTATAGATGTAGAAAGCCATTGCTAGTGTTAGCATTGACTCAAGCCAAAGTTTGAGATATTAAAGCTTCATTTAGTGGTTGACATGATGAAAATACTTTTCAGCTGTTAGATTTGTCTGTGAAATGCTAACTAATTTGATTATCTACTATTCTTAAATTGTCGTAACAGATTTCAAGAAACTAAAAAAATTAATTCGTTGTTGAGATTATTCCAGATTTATATGTGGGTTGTTAGAGCTTCCAGAAACCACTTGTATGGAGGAGATAACACAATTGGTGTCAAGGATGCTGGTGAAGCATCTTGTGGTGTTGCTGTAGTTTTCTTTGATCGCAACTACAAGTAGGAACTTGAATTCTCTAAGCTGCAAACATGAAACATGTTGCAATAGCTTCTCCCAGAACTCTGTCTTGCCAACAATGACATCAATTCTGGTTGCCTCTGCCATAGACTTGTTATTGAAGAACATTGCATGGTCATGGTAGTTCGCATCACTGTGATACAAAAATGATATACAATTTTCTTGTCAGGTTAGACCTACTAAGAAGATAAAATGGGAGATCTAAGTAATCTGAATATTTTATTACATAAGGAAAATACTCGGTCTCAATCATGCATCAAACGCTTACAAACCACTTATATGGCCTACTAAGAGGGACTAACTAAATTCTTTTTTGGCAATTTCGTCTCTCAGACACTCACCAAAAGAGCTTCTATAACTCTCTAAATATGGCTCCTAATAGATAAACAACTTGCTTAATATGTCCTATAATTATATATCTTTTACACACCAGATATACTTAAAATTGGATTGAAGACTGCCTAAATATCAACTAAAAGTAATGACAAAAATACATACTAAAATAATATGATAAGAAACAAATTTAAACTTGTCGCTGCTAAAGTTAGTAAGAAAGCTTGAGTACTCCTTTCTTTTACCACAGCTTCCAATCTTTTTGTAACATGAGCAAAGTTGAAACTTTCTGAGCCAGAGCATAAGTTTGCAATCAATAAGAAGCTATTGTTTGGCTGCTTGTTTTTTAATTCCATATTGCTCGATTAACATTAATAGGTCATAGACAAGTTGATAGCTACATTCTTTACTGTTCTAAGAGGTACTGTCTTGGTTTCCATAATTTTATTTTCAAGAAATAAACTCTTCTTTCTGCTGCTTCATCCTTCATGTTTTCTTGTTTATTTTTTCTTTATTTCTCTCTTCTTTTTCACTTCCACTCAAGGTATTGAAAAATTTAAACCAGCTGTGTTTTAGGTTTTTGGTGCAACCAGTTCCAAAAAATTGATTGTGATTTTGTACTGCTAATTTTCTAATTATTGACTTGGTAACAATGAGGTAATGCCACAATCTGAGAATGCGTTGGATGTTTTAGGCACATATTATATTGTTGAGAATATGGATGAATTACTGGATTAAATGTTTAAGAATAAGTTACACAATATCATGAATTTGAGCATGTACCTTGATGAAAAGATTAGATTAGATCTTAGTTCATACCAAAGTATTCATATATGGATAGATATGGTTTGATATCTCATGTCCCTTATGTATTTGGTGTGCATTCATTTGGTATGGAATCCCTCTAGCATTAATTTAATATATTATTTTATCAATTTTCTCTATCTCATACATTTCTTAACATTTAACAATATGTGATGCAACTGTATAAAAATGGCATTAGTATAGAATGTAAAATAAAAAAAATATGTGATGCAACTGTATAACAATGACATTGGGATAAAATGTAATATAATAATGTGCCTTTGTCTATGCTGGGAGGTATGTGGATATCACAAGGATGAAGCATTCTTTTCTCAGTTTCAGTTTGCAATATGCATTCCAAACATTTCATTTGTATGGATTTGGTCTTTTAGTTAATTTATCAACTTTATCTTAAATATTGCTTTTCTATAGTTATGAGTTATGCTAGGTAACATCTCCAAGTTGGGTGTATTTAAGAAAAAATCATTTAGCTTAATAGATATACCTCCTTTTTCCGTTTTAAATGAAATTTCGAGGGAAGAAATGGAGAATGTATTCTTAAATAAAATCTTATTGTAAGTTGCCTTCATTTCTTGGTAAAAATCATAGGACCATTGAAAGCTACTAATGCACTTTGATGTTGTGCTCTCACTTTTACCGTAATGCTTTTGTTGGAACCTGTTACATAGTATGTCTCTTTCAGTGTTTATCTCCTTAGCTAATTTTTTGGTTATTTTTATTATCAATAGGGTGGGATGAAAAGGTGGGGTTTTAGTGGAATGCCTGCATCACATGGTGCATCATTATCACATCGAAGCATTGGTTCTACAGGCCAGAGGGATGCTCCTGGAAAGGTATGCATATATTATAGAGATGTCTCCATGTGACTGCAACTTACGTTAATACTTAAATAAGATGTGAAGGATCATGTGCTTATCTGCTATTAACCTTTTCTTGATTATTGTTTCTCTGCTGTGTCATGGCATCTGTCTAACTAGCAAATATTCTGATGTGAAGCTCTTACAAAACTCAAATAGGATAACACCTATTTGGCATCCAATATTTCAACTCTAATCATCTTGTGCATTCTCAAGCACATCATACTAGAAGTAATTATGCCAATAGGTATGTGTTTACAAAAGGTGTCTTTTTCTTTTTTTCAGAAAAAAAGCTTTATAAAAGGTGTCTGAGTTCAAAAACAACTCCCTATAAGCATATGATTTTTCAGATCAGATGTTACGTTTCTTGAATTTTTACTAGTCAGTGATGACATATTCTGTGGGTGATGCCTGTGCTATATAGGTATACAATAGGTTATAATGATAGATGAGGATGGGGCCCAAAGAAGATGACTAAATGCATTTAAAGAATATATGTCGGTACAAGTTAGAGATGACATGGTATTTGTAAACCAACAATGTAGGGAACTGTGTTAATAAGGGGATTAGAAGCTGAACACTCGAGGCAGGAAAAGGATAATCAGAGCTGCACAGCCTTAAGGAACTGTATGTTTGTCATGAAGTCATTCATCTTAAAATCACATATACAATAGTACTTAACCCTTGCACTATAACTGCTGCAGCAGTTTGGTAGGATGATCTTATGACTAACAATGATGTGATACTTCCATGTTTGCTTTTGGTCTTATACCTGTCATATTAGCATTTTCCTGATACCTAGTATTGTCAAGATATGAAAAAGCAATTGCCAATTCAGGATAGGATAGATTCTATTATTAGTATATGCTCTGTTGAAAAGACTAGCTGATACGAGATGATTCTTCTGTCAGGGTATTCCTCAATTCGAGTAAGGAAAATTGGCTTCCCAAGGATGAAAGAGGGGAGGAATTATAGAATTTATAACTAAACTATGAAAAATATATTATGAATAATGAAATAATCAATACTAAGACATAGCCTCCAGGACTTATAATATGCTATATATACAGCATACTAAAATATTTTATGGGAGAAGAGTCTGTTTATTCAGAATCTCAGAATTGCATAAGATGCTCCCTAAATACACAAAAAAAACCTCTAAAGGCTTAGAGAATTTTCGTACCCTATATATTACTAAAGTAGGATCCATAGATGAGAAAACAACTCAATGTATGTCTCTATAGTTGGTCTAAAATGATTTAAAATGTCCAAAAAATAATAGAAAGAGAACCCAACTGAAAGGCCCTTATCTGCTTCAAGGATGATCCGGTTTTCGGCACCTTTGCACAACATAGGAAAATGTGGAAGATAGAGATACCATGATTTGGCTCTGTTGGGATCTACTTGGGCTGGCCAACAAAATTTTAGAAAGCAGTGCATGAAAACAGAAAAAGAAACCTCGCTGTGATATGACCATAGGGGGTTGGTCGGTGTATTGATGCACCGTGATGGTTGAGGATCTAAGACATTCATAGTTGATGAATCAGAGTTCTAGGCCCCTTGGATGTTCAATGTTGAAAGACAATTGCTTTCAGCTTTAGTTATTGAATTCTTTTCTTTAGGTTGTCAAAGACTTCAATTTTTGTGCTCCAAACATTTTCTGGGATTTTTTATGTTTCTTTAAGTGCAGCATGCATACACATGCACTTATATCTTGTAGCTAAGTACTATTGTATATGTGCATCTTCTGGGAAGCACAGTTGCATGGGAGTTGCTCTGTCGTTTGCTCGACTGCTGTTAGGAAATCTGGCAATTATTGAGTTGTTATTATTTAAAGTTGATCTAGTATATTCCATGGTTTAGGAGACAGTTAAGATTGGTATGTCTTGACTGATCTGTATAGTACTGGTCCAACCAAGTATTGAAATACAGAGCTCAATACCATGTGGTAGACATTGTTTACCTTTATTTTTTATGAAACTTTCAGTAATACTGATAGAAACAGAGTGGTATATATCTCAGTGTAATAATACTGTATTGATCCGACAACTTGTTGGAAAAAATGCATTTAAAACAAGCTGTTGGCTTCAAAATGATTGAGAAGATGACAAGATTATTGTAGTTCTCTTGGGGCTTGGCTAGTCTATTAGTTTGAGCTCCATTTTGCATGTGACATTGTCTGTCCTTGGCCTCTAAAACTGAAACTTGATCTTTTAACATATAACTGGAAGTTAAATCCATCTCTATAGGTTGCTATACAGGCTGTAATTCTGAAATTTTGAACCTTCCCTCGCCAGCTTCTAGACTAATCTAAAAGACATCTTGGTAAATATTACTGCATACATAATAGAAAATTGTGGTGTTAATAGTATTGATGCTCATATGGCCATTACCTGGTGCTTCGATATCTTACTGACAACCCCTGATACTTGTTTACTCCTTTTCTTTTGAGTGACAACATAAGTTTGAGCCATAGAAGCAGTCCTTTTCTACAGATGTAATTCAGCATCTGACCCTGCCAATACTCATGCTGTTCCATCTCTTACAAGCGATGACTATCCACTTCAGCTACTTGTTTCTTGTAAACCATCATTTATCCATCACTAATTAATTAATGTCTGGATTTTGCAAAAGGTAATGTTTTGTTCAATTCATCTCTATTTCCAGTGTATGTGTGTGTATATATACACACACACATGTATAAAATATGGTCTTATATCATGATTGTTAAATAGGTCTTTAAAGGAAAGAAAATGCCTGGACGAATGGGTGGAAAGCAGTGCACGGTAAAGAATGTATGGATATACAAAATAGACCCTGTCAGAAACTTGATGTGGGTGAAGGGTCAGGTAAGCTGATCAGCATTTCACCTTTCATTATATATGAATGCTAAATTATGTACATGCTTTGCAAATTCATCTTGCCATGGTTTTGTCACCTACTGGATGCTGCAGGTACCGGGGGCTGAAGGAAACTTCGTTTTTATCAAAGATGCTGTATACAAGAAGCCAAACATATCTCTACTACCATTTCCGACCCACTTTATCCCTGAAGGTGAAGATACATCAGAACTGGAACCGCTAACTGCTGAACTTGGGGAAGTTGATCCCTTCATCGCAGCAGATTAACCAATGGTTGCAGGTTTTTAGGAAATTAATTTCAGAGATTTGAGAATTACTGTCTCGAATTGCACACATGATGTTACAAGCTTCCGGCAGCAGTTACTTCTTTGAGGTCAGGTATTCAGAGAAATTTTCTGATCACTTATTGTAACAGAAGTGGCAATTCACAATAATTTTCCTATATAAATTGGCTGTCTTTACTATTATTTCATGAAAATTGCATCGGTGTGGTCACAGATTTTCCATTGCTATTGTTTTTGTTTCCTTTGCCACTCATTTCTCTTTTCCTGTATGAACTGCTGGTTCAATTGTGAGGCAACCTATGAAAGAGTGTGTTTGAGGGCAACTCTGTCAATATCATGGTAATGATTATTTTTCTTAGCTGCTTGAATTCTTATGAATCAGATAATGTTCTTTATAATAAATGTTAAAACAGTCAACATTCGTAGTATAATCAAATATGTTTATTTCAGTTTATATATTTTTGAACTGTTCTATCAGTAGAATAAAGCTTATTGTGATCACATTCAAAACTTGCAGATTAGGGTAATAGAACAAAGCATCCTCTTCTAGATTTAGAATTTTCGTGGTAATTCTTTTTCGTTATAATTATCTTTATTTAAAATTATAATTATGACTTTTTTCTTCATTTGAGTATCATTCTTCTCTTTATCTTTATTATTATTATTATTATTATTATTATTATTATGTTTCTTATTTGTAAGAATGACATATTTATCTTCTTTCGAGGATAAATTCTTGTCATTTGAGATTAATGATTCTTGAGAAGTAATAAGATTTTTAAACTCTACTAAAGATATTTATTAAATCCATCGTTGAATAGAGTAACATAATAAATATATATTTTTCAAATGTCATAAATAATATAATATTTTATTTATGCATCAGAAATAGAGTATATAGGTTTAACATTAGAATCTCTTAACATAAATTTTTAATCTTAAAAACTATTAAAAAATTAAGAATAAATGCCAAAATGTTAGTGGGATTATATTTTAATGACTCGAATATATATTTGATATAAATTATAATTACTATAAATTCCTCCATGAACGCACAAACCATTAATGTTCTTCATTACTAGTCGACGCAGCGCGGAAGAAGAAATTGCTTAGCAAACGAACCATCCAATTACCACTTCTCGACCAAAAGTAATTTTCTTTAATAGAATAGTTTGTACACTCAAAATTAGATGATTAACATTACATCCTCGACACCATAATATATAACTTATCCTCACATCCTTTATGTAATTATCAACTTCGATTTTTTACGTGAGACATAATATATTATTGACACCAACACCGATTTGATCTGCCATTTGATCTCTTGGGCATATTCTTTTCATTATATTAAACTACTTATAAGACACTCGACGAGTATATATAGACAGCCCAACTTTAGAGATCGGCTTTAACATTGGGCGATGAAATGCTTCATCTTACGACTTGGCAGTCGCGAGAGGGAGAGGATCTGAAACCCTCATCTGAGTGCAGTGGGGAACGATCAGATCTCGTCGATTCCTCCTCCGATTCCTATAAAATTCCGTCCGGCTTCGCCAAGATCGTGGTTCTTTTTCTCTCTATCTAGGTTGGTTGTGATTGCTTCCCATGTTCTCGTGCTAATCATTGTGCTGTCTTGATGAGGTGTTGGTTCATGTAAAAGCGGTAGCTGTTGGGGATATTTTGTTGTTTTAGTTCCTGAAACACTAATTCCGCCGTGACAATGTCCATTGATGGGTTCCCCTCTTTTATTATGCTTTAATGGATGCCCATAACATTTACAGTGTGGGTTTTCGATTTGGTCAAATATTTGCAGTGAAGATGTTGATTAAATTGCACAGACATATTGAATTACGTCTTTTTGGTCTTAGAGCTTAACTTTTTCATGATTTGCGCATTTTGTTTATTATATATATTAATCATCATCAAGTGTCTTTATTTGGGCGTATTGATCGGAGAGATTAGGTTCACATGCACGGTAAAGGTTTTGGATGTGGCAAAATAACAACAACATGACGATGTAAATGAAAGATTATCGACGATGAAATTGTTGATCAGACTTATTCGATCATCGGTAGGTCTTCGAGCTTAATTTTGTTGTGACTTGTGACGTTCGCAGTAAAAGGGGTACATTTTTGTCTTTACCTTTTCTCCCTGGACTAATGAGGTAGATACCAATTTGGTTTATTCTTTCTAATTAAAGAAGGAAATGTTTCTGTTTTTCTTCCAGTAATGTCTTTTCTCCTTTTGTCTGTTCGATCATGCATCTACTCCCCATATACATTTACGCTAACAATATTTCTCTGGAAAGTTGAGGTACTTTTATAGCTTGCTTTTTTATTACAAGATATGTGTTCTAAGTGTTGAATAGTTTCTTATGCATTTATTATGGATTTTATTTATATCAAGTAAATCTTTTAACCATTTGATATCTTATACCACTATATATTGCTTAAAACAAATATACCCTATGGTTGTCAACATCTTAGGAAAGAAATTACTTTTATAATTTGTAAAGAAATTATTTTTATGAATGATTTAAAGAACATTTCACAAATAACTTAGTCCTAAATATAGTAGATTTAATACTTATATATTTGTTCATAAAATTAGAGCAAGTGAGCTTAAGGAAACACAAAAAAAGATGGAAGTAGATAAGAGTGTGAGATTGATGGCATGCCTATTGAGGTTTGGAAGAGCTTCGGAGATTGAGGAATAGTTTGGTTGATTTCTTCTTTTAACAAAATCCTAAGATCTAGAAAAATACCTAAGGGAAGAAAAGTTTTCTAGTACCAAATAAGGATAAGAGTGATGTCTTAAACTTTTCTAATTATAGATTAAGATTATGAGCCACACTATGAGACTTTAGAAAATAGTGATTGAAAGTCGAATATGACGTGAATCAATTTCGTTTTATGTTTAAAAGATCATCAATGGAAGTTATCTATTTATTGGGATAATTAATGAAAAAGTATAGAGAGGAAGAAAGATTTGTATGTGGTTGATATTGATTTAGGGAAGGCTTCTGATAAAGAGTGTGTGTGTGTGTGTGTGTGTATATATATATATATATATATATATATATATATTCATTAATATTAGAACTATGTGGATTATAGGGAGTATGTTTATTGAATTTCCTATTAGTACATGAGTTTACTAAGGATCCACATTAAATATTTATCTTTGCACATTAGTAATGAACGAAGTTACAATTTATATCCAAGAAAAATCTTTTGTGTGCATTTTTTTGAAATGATATTAATTTGCTTGATGAGAGCTTAAATGAAGTCAATTCTAAACTTGAGTTATAAAGGCATCTTGAAAAACAAAGGTTTTAAATTAAATAGAACTAAGTATAAATATATGAGATGTAATTTTAATAATACTAAGAGTAGACATGAGGATATAGTTAAGTTGGATATATAAGAAGTTTCATTAGGTAAAAGTTTTTAATATCTTGGATCACTTATTGAATAAAATAGAGATATAAAGATATCATTCACAGAGTAAAAATTAGACTCTTGAAATGGAGAGTAGCATCAAAGAGTTTTGTGTGAACACCAAGTGCCTCTTAGATTAAAAGAAAAATTATATGAAACCATTGTTAGACCAATTATGCTTTATGGATCTTAATGTTTGATGGTTAATAAACAAAGTTTGTGTCATTGAGATGAGAATGCTAAGATGGATGAGTAGTCTTATAAGGAAAGATAGAAAAAAATAATTTTTATTCGTGAATAATCAGATGTAGATTCGATAAAGAATAAGATCAGAAGGCATTATTTAATATGGTATGACTATATACAAAGGAATCCTATATACTAATTACATGATTATGTTAATATTAGTGGTACGAGGAGAGGTTGAGAGACATAAACAACTTTATTAGAAAGTATAAGTAAAAATTTAAGCACTCTTAATTTAGATAAGAATATAAATATTTTTATAGAGCTGAATGGTGATAAAAGATTCACAGTCGGCTCCAAATAGTTGGGAGTATATGGTTTTGTTGTTGTAGTTGTTATAGTGATATTAGTTTTAGATGGTTAAAAATTGTATTATGATTAACAACAATCGAAAAAATACTATTGCTATCTATGTTTGTTTGCGATGGTTGCGGGTCAATTGTCTCATCCGTCAACAGCTGACATGATGAAGCAACTAGTTTTTCTTTCTCGACTGTTGAGCATTATTCAAAACCCTTTGTCTGTGTCCAGTAACAAAGCCCCATATTGCTTGATATGGTGGTATTTTGACCTTGGATGGATCTGTGTCCATTAACAAGATAGTACTCTGTTTGTTGTTCAAGATGAGTGGTGATACACTTTTTATTTTACCCTTTATCTTCATTTGATGAAAAAGCTTTCTTTTCCCCCCCTTGATTCAACTTTTCGTTCCCTGATATCTTTGATTATATTCCATCAGCCGATTGAAATGGCTTTTACTCATCAGTATGATTATGCTTCATCAATCAACTAAAACAGCCTATGACATACTACATCTTGACTTACAGAAAATTGGAAAGAAACAAAAGTGGAAGAGTAGATTTGTACTGCACAGTATCATCTGCCTTTGGTTTTTGAGCCTAGCAGCTTACAACATCTTGGAAACAAATAGTGAGCTTTCTTGTCTGGGGCTGCACTCTGTTGCTGGTGAGCTTACGTCGTTAAATATTCCCAGGATCAACTCATTTAGCAACTCAAATCCATTGTCATACTTGCTAATTCAATAGAATATGATGGGATGACAAGAAATGCATGTAAGAGTCTTTTTTTTTTTTTTTTTCTTCTATTGTCAAATCTGTACATGCCTTCTTGGAAATCATATTCCTAGTCCAGACAAGTGAATAAATTTCTTTCCAGTCAGGAAGACAAGCTTCCTTGTGCATCATAATTAGCGTAACCTCTTCACGGATGAGAGAATTGAACCCACCCTTGTTTTACTTTGACAATGCTCTTTCGTGTTCATGCAGGTGTCCTACAATATTCTATATGGGCAGGCCCTACCTTTAGTTCTCATTTGACTACAAAAAGGGCACAAGATGAAATGTAGGAAAAGAGAGAAAAGAAAAGATATCTGCTTGAATGTGATGAGAAAGACTTGAGAATCTCAGCTATATATAGTTTAATGCTTGTTTGAAAAATCAAAAGAAGCTTGACAGGAATTTATAATATTTATCAGCTGCATTCTGATTCTGGTGACCTTTTTAGGGGTAGGCCCGAAGACTGAAGAGAACAAGATTTAACCACTTGTAGTCTTGTAGCATATCATAATAATCTCCTAGTTCAGTTCTTCTGTTAATTATGTTTTCTTGCCTGGATTGGCTTGTACATATGCATTTTATTGGCGTTCTTGTGTTGCTAAATTCCACCGGCTTCAAACTCAGTTAGCAACTCAAATATGTTATCCTACTTGTTACTCCATGGTACAAAATTTGATATCGGATCCAATCAATTTGCTAGTTGGTCTATCGATACACATACATATTGGTTAGTACTGAGAACGAGAGAGGAGAAAGAGAAGACGAGGAGGAGGGGGGAAAAGGACAAGCTGATGATGAAGAAGGGATCAAATCTGAAACCTTGATTACCATAATATAATATGGTGGGGGGTAGAAAACAATATAAAGGGATTATTATGAAGTCTGTACATTCTTTCTTGTGAATCATATTCAAGGCACACACGAGTCAACTAGTTTCTTTCCGGTCACGAATGGACCTCTTGTGCATCATATCATATGAGAAGGGACATACAACTCAGATTACTTTCTTTTTTGTTAAGAGAATGGTCCTTTGTGTTGATTTTGACTTTTCGAGCTGATGCAGGTAACCTGTGATACTACATATGTACGTCCCACCTTGCTTTTGCTGACCCTGGTAGCTGTGGATCTGACCGCTGGTTGGGCTCACGTTCCGTTGACTGACTATGTTGTTGTAGGCCTTGTGATGTGCTGCAGCAATCCACCCTCGTCTTTGGAGGAAGCTTCCTAGCACTTCAGTTTGAGGTGTATGTATGTCAGTATACTGCAAAGGTCTATAATGTTGGGTAAGTGGATCTTGAAATTTCATGCATCATTTAATCACAAAAAGGCACAACATGACAATATGCATCTAGATATCTCATCAGGGGTTAATTATATATTATCTTTTATATTTAGATTTTATTAATATCAGAATTTTTATATTTAAAAAATCTATATTAAGATCCCTATAATTCTAAAAATAAAATAAATAACTTCATTTATCCTTACAACTATATTAGCGAAGAACACAGCATATAACATCATGTGTTAGATCGACATGAATGTAATGGATAAAAGAATAATTTTAATATTTTTTTATTTGTAATAATTTTATCGATAAAAAGATAATTTTAATTCTACATGTCGAAAATGAAAGAGATATTGAAATTATCTTTTTATCTATCACTTTCATGTTGATCTAGCACATGATGTCACATGTATTTTTCATCAATACAGTTGATGACGTTAGAACAATGAAGTTATTTATTTTCTTTCATAATTATAAAGATTTCAATATAATTTTTTAAAATATAAGGATCGCGATACTAATAGGGTCAAATATATAAGGTAATATTTAATTAACCCTCTCACCGGAGATTTTAGTATAGAGTTTGAAATGCAGAATTTTGATGCTTGTTTGTTAAGTCTAAAGAAGAATGTTAGTGGATCAAAGAAAAACCACTGGCTGAGATTGTTTTTTTCTTTTTATCTTGTGTGCGGGAGGTGGTCTTGTTGTAGAGAGAAAGCAAGGGGACCATTGGCATCTCAAATGAGCTTTCATTCAGTCTTAAAACCTAATATATCTATGGTTATTGTGTAAATGTGTATCTGTCCTGTAAACGTGTGGAATGTTGGGGTATCTTTATCTGAATTTGTAATACTGGCATCTGTTTTTACCTGGATGTTTAAATGTTTGGATGACACATAAAATAGTATTTGGGATGATGTTATATTTATGGCTACTATGCCAACATGATCCATCTTGTTAACATGTGTCATTTGGAGATATTTTTTTCTCAAGTATCGTTGACTTTCTGTGAGTACATTATCGTGTTTGGGAAGACACACAAATTGACATATGATAAAGATGTCACTCGTGTACATTTTTCTCTGTATTTTTGCCCCCATCCCCATCACTTGCCTCGGAATCTTATAGGTGTTGGTGTTGGTGTTGGTGTTGCTGTGAAGGTAGTAGTGACTTTGTTCTTATCTCATGTCCACCAGCACCGGATGGGATGGGCCTGCTGCTGTCTTTGCCATCATTACAACCTACTTTTCACTGAACCACTTGCAAAGCAGTCCACCATTTCACTGCTACACCTTTCTTTTTCTCATCCACTTTTAGAATAATACTTCACAAGCTCCTCTTTCTTTACACACACATCTTCCACCATCATCTCTCTTGAGGTGGCTGTTCTCTATCACGGTGTGGTGCCATCTCAGAGCCTGTTTCAGCAGGAGTAGGGCCCCATGCTAGATTTTCATGCATCCTAGCTCATGGCTAACAGGTATGTTTATTTGAGTTCTTGGCTAAATGGTTGCAATTTGAGAAAGAGGATACGATGAGTAGCTTCAACTTTATCGTCGAAACAGGTGTGGCCTTGTAGAACAATGGCTTGTGTTGATTCTCTACAGCTGTGTGCCACTTGGTGCTATTAAATTCGTATTGGGGTCTGCAAGACATGGAACCTGGTCACACTCAAGCTGTGGTAGACACACGTGTTGCAACATTAGATCCGGTTAGGATAAGGATGTGGGAACGATGGCTTCTGATGATTGGTCTCCTGCATTGACCAAGGGACCATCTCACTTGGGTAAAGGTAGACGACGATGAGGGCCAGGGTGGATTAGATCTTGTGCGCTCCTCTAACCATCTTTATTGGAGAATAGAAAACCCATGTAATCCAAAAAAGCTATTTTTGCAAGTGGGTTAACATGAACTAATTCGATGGGGGGAGTCATCACATAAAACAATTGTGTGTAGGGGAAACAAGAATTTGGTGGGTGCAAAAGGAATATATTGAACGTGGAAATCATTCTCTCTCTCTCTCTCTCTCTCTCTCTCTCTCTCTCTCTCGGTCGATTGAGGTCCATCCCATTTTTAGCGAAACCGATGTGATTGATGGAAAGGAGGTTGTACGTGATAAGCTTTTGCAAAACTATCTAAAAGGATTACGATAAGGTTAGGGAAATTGCAGGAGTCTGTGGGTGTGCAGACTCAGCATACTAGTTTAGCACTATGCCACCACAAAGGATGGCATGACCAGTTGCGAATGTCAAACGTTGGGCTGTCATCACATTAATTATAAACCGGAGAGGGAGAGAGAGAGAGAGAGAGGTACGATATCAGATAATGAATGGTCTGAGCATCAACCTGCCCTTTCAACTTGGATTCACATCAAGAACCATAATTTACCCTTCCGTTGGAGGGTGACCTCATTCGTCCAACCAACCCTCATCCGATATGTAGGCTTGCTGACCAAGTCAACCATCACATGCTTCTGGTGTCATCTTACAGAAAAAAAGTATTATAAGGAAAGAATGACGGTAATTATTGATTGCTTAGATTTCTTTATACACAGTAGAGATTTTTGATCCACAAACCCCTCCATTCACCATACCATAATACTTATCCCTAACCCCTGATTGATTATTCAAGACATCACACTCCATAGCTGATTTTATTTTCGTTTTTCCAACAGCAAACAGCCCTTTCAGCACCCTCTCTCTCTCTCTCTCTCTCTCTCTCTCTCTTACACTTCTTTTTACATATGCTCTCATTTCTAGTACCCTAAAACTTTCACTAATGACTTGCACATTCTCTCTTGGAACAGTGAGAGCTTTGTTTTGAGCACCAGTCTCCACTGTCTTACTGTAGTACCTTCAGCTAACCAAAAGCTGGCCTACATGTGGCAGTTGAGCGACTGGCCCGGCCGGGAAGATCTCCGGTCTATTGCCGAAACCCAGACCGGTCTGCGCCTGAACCGGAACGGGAAGCGGACCAAGAACCGGGCCAGTCGCCGATGACGCTGGGGCCGCTGCCTCGGCCTCCCCTCGTTTCCGCCTCTTGGGCGAGGCCCTTTCGGAGGACGACGAGGACGAGGAGGTGCCGTATGAAGACGAGGAGATCGAGGAAGAGGAAGAGGAGGAGCTGGGCTCGGATGAAGCCCGCTTCGATGGCGACGCCACGGCCGCGGCCTCCTCGGAGCCGATCCGGAGCGGGAAGTTGAGCAGCGCCCGGGAGCCCCGCATCCGGTAGGCGGCGCGGTCGTAGGCGAGGGCGGCGTCCTCCGCCGTCTCGAACGTGCCCAGCCACACCCTCGCCCCATTCCTCGCCGGATCTCTGATTTCCGCGGCGAACTTCCCCCACGGCCGCTGCCGCACCCCCCGGTAGTGCTTTCCCTTGGCAGGCGCCGCCCTCAACGACGCCGCCACCACCGCCGCCGCCACCTGCTGCTGCTGTTGAGATACCAGGACAGCCGGCGGCGGCAGCCTAAGGGTCAGCTCCCCCTCCTCGGCGGCGGGCTCCGGCTTGGCGCCGGAGGGGAGCCAGCCATGGTGGAACGCGTCGCTTAGGGCACCGTAGATGACCATGTCGTCAGAGTCGTCGAGGCGGAAGGGGAGCCCGTCGGACCACCCGTCGGCGACGAATCTCCCGAAGCTAGAGCTCCGGCGGTAGGCCGTCACCACGGAGGGCCCGTTCGGATCCGGTCTCGGCTCGTCGGCGTCCATGAGGAGGTGGTGGCGGGCGGCCTCAAGGAGAGCGAGCTCTTGTGATTGATTCATGATGTGTTTGCGTTGACCGGTGGGAAGGATGAGAGGCGAGCGGTGAATTTTAGCCGGTTGGGAAGTGAAAGAAAGGAAGAGGAAGGTGCGAAGGCTATATAGCAAAGAAAGGGGCCTCGTGCTTCCTTGAAGGTTCCCAATTTTATCACGTGGTAGAAATCCCATTTCCTCTTAATTTTTCTTTTATCGTTATCATTTCTCTCGCCCCTGTGACGTAATAAAACGTGGAAGACGGGGCGGTGACGTCACAGGTGAGGTCGTCACCCGTCACGGGTTGTCCTCACGTGGAGCGGGTCGCGTCCTGGCGAAGCCTGGACCGTTCCTTTACTCGCCGATTTAATCGGATCGACGGTGCGGGAAAGGGACGTATTGCTGCTTTCTCTTTGTTTTATTTCGTTGAGCTAAAGGAGACGGTGATGCTGTCCTCGTTGATATTTTCTAGAACATTTATATTTTATTATGCAAAACGTGAAAGAGGTGGGTGAGATTTAGGTCGATAAAGCAACTTCTTAGTGGTAAAATACAAAACGTTAGAGGCTTTTATAGTGTAGTGCCACTGTCATTTTATTAGGATTAACAGAAGTGCTTCATGGCTTACGCTGTATTATTATAAGCTTCAATTACGAATGCTACACTCCCATTGATTGCTCTGAAATATAAAATATATTAGATGTTGCACAACTGTCCTCTATAATATTTTTCTATTCTTAATCGCAAGTTCCCTGCGGAGGTGTTGAGTGATCGTTTCCATTTATTTGGGATTTTTCCAATATATATATATATATATATATATATATATATATATATACTGCACTATTTCAAGACATTTTATGTTTACCTAACTTTTCCAGCAAATTTAATGTACAGATAGATAGCTTATTCAGGCACATTTAGGCGACTTTCACCTGCTTTTTTCTACTACGTCTATCCATAAAATATGCAGTGTTGGTTTTTATGACTCAAATATTTATAGTTTTATTCTTTTTATTCTGACAAGTGAGATATGATGTTAAACAATAGAAGGAGAGAATTAATTTCTCTTCCCTTCTTTTCTACATGTTTTTCTCTTTGCTTTCTTTCTTTAGCATAGAGAAAAAAAAATTATAGAAAAGAAGGGCCAGAAATTAAGATAGGGCTTTGTCTTTGCTTCCTTTCTTTGATTTTGTTAAATGTACCTTAAATTAAGATAGGGCCAAAAATTATTTAATGTACCGATTTTTTGAGTCAAAGAAAAAAAGAAAGCAGATTGTGAGTAAAAAAATCTTTTTCCTACATAATTCATTATTTTTCTAAAATTATATAAACTATAATGACTAGTTATATCGATATAAAGAATTTAATGCTACGTTTAATTACATATGCATCGGTGAGAGAAGAAACATCGGTGGTTATAGTGCTAGAGGCATCAGCGCAAAGTGGCATCGTCAACATCGAGCATCTCCGTTGATGATGTTGGAGAAAAGTCAAAAAGTCAAACAACGAGAAAAGAGCTTGCTCTAGCCAAACACCTTTGATACCATGTAAAGAATTAAACGAAAAAGATAGAAAAATAAAAATTATAAAAAGAAATTATATTCCTCGTTAAGATGTTATCCGTATTTATACAAATTAGGAGGGAGGATTTCCTTCGACAAAACAACGAGATTTCTCGTATAGTTGAAGAAATCTTATCTGCTATCAATTATAACATGATTAAAGAAGTAAACGACAATATTATAGCCATCAATAAAGAAGTAACGAGATTTCCCTCTTCAATAATTCCAAACAGCTGCAGCTATGAAAATAAAATGATCGAAACAGTACATATGAGCCCCATTAGTTTCTCTTTCTAGTTGTGAAACTAATATTTTGGTTCCACCAAGTTCACATTCCCCACGTGAATCCTGTTAAGGTGACAATGTGTATTATGCCATGATAGATTCGTAGAACATGTCTCATTTCCAAGATAATGATAAACCATGGTGGTACTAGTAGCTTTCAAGCTAATAATGCTTGAGTAGTGACCTGACAACATCTAGAATGTGTGTGTGTGTGTGTGTTTCAAGTTAGATCCGAGTGAGAGGCTATGGATCGATCATGAATCATCGAAGAAAAATGTAATTAATTTAAACTAATAAATCAAAATTTTGCAATCATTTTATACAGTTTCATATAATTAATTTTAGCTTTTCTATCTGTGAAACCATTAAGAGCTCTTAACCTATTTGATATTAAAGAGACTATCTAAATTATTGATAATTTAAATCAAACTCACAGCAAATAAGCCAACGTATAATAATAAATTTCATGTCCATTCATATCAGATATAGCCAGAATTTAAAACCATGGATGGAGAGAGAGCGCAACGAAAAGGAAAGAGACAAGAGGGAAGGGAAGACCGCAGGCGAGGAATCGGCGATGACAAGTGAGCGAGACGCGTGCACTGTCCGTGGACGAGTCCGGATAAGGTCACGCTTCCATCCCCACTCCTCGTGTCGGCGGGCTCCACCCCTCGCCTCGGCCCCGTGCATGCACCTGCGACGTCACCCGCGACCGAGCCCCTTGTCACGGCTTGGCCCCTCCACGCCTTTATGGCCACGTGCCTTCAACCGCTTCGCCCCCGCTACCGAGTTTGCTGTCTGTCGAGCACCGAGAAATCCTTATTTATATTTTCCTGTACGGAGACGAATGACCAATTGCGTTCACGTACACTGCATCTTACGTGGCCGCGGAACGAGGAACATGCTCATAAGCGCAAGAAAATAATAAATAATTTATTCAAAAAATCTTTCGAGAGCACCCTAAATGAACTGATGACATTATTATAATCGAGACAAAGAAAAAAAACCTTTTCTAATATATCATTATTTTTGTTGAAGTCCATCTTTCAAGTACATAACACACATATTTTTATTTAATCTATTTTTTTGACATTATTCATATTAAAATATCAAATAAAAGTAAAAAAAAACACATGAAAAACCACATTCATGTATTTAAATGAGAGTGTATCAAATTTTGATAAATGTGGCATTGTACGTTTTGGACAATAATTGCAATCGCTCCCAATTGGTACGTACGCCATGAATTCACGACGCAGTTTGGGCGTGAAAGATGCCATGTCAGGATTCCAGAACGCACGTGGCAGCCAGCTGGGTTGCGTTTGGATCCACGTGTTCCTCAAGCCACAGCGTTCACGACTCTTCTCCAACCGACTCACAAAGCTCAATAATTAGGTACGAAATTTCTCGATTTCTCGTGCATCATAAAAATTCTCGAGCCGTTCGATCGGTCAGTATCACGAAATCAACTTTATTCCAATCAAATAATTATGTATATATGTGTGCTATGATTAAAGTAACTTTGTCCATTAATTTTTAATTAAAAATAATAAATAATATTCAAATACTCTCAATTTAATTAGACATGATGTAATAAATATTTTAATAATATAAAAAAATTGAGTTCTGATTCAACCCTGACGAGTGACGTGTTAGAATTGGATGGTCAAGGTTCAAAGTGTCAATTCATAGCGTGGATGTTGAAGCTTGTAGTCGCGATGCATGATGGCTGATCTCCGGGACCGTCGGATTGGGTCGGGAAACGATCGGACGGCCGAGGAGGGATTTGGTGGGTCGAAAGTAGGTTGTTTTGACCGGTGCTGGTCCTGTTCCAGCTTGACCGAGCACCACCCCATTTTGACTACTTGGAGGTGAAGGAGGGTTGCCCGGATGCGCATCGATTGGCTGTGTGTTCATGTCGATCCACCTTCCCCGTGGTTTCCCCAATTCGTTCACGAGGTGATATTGCATAAAAAGATATTGTGACTTGGGAAGCCCGCAATTGATTTCGATGATCAGTGGGTGAAATAGTAAGGGCAGGGTGGACTAAATTTTGTCCCGAGCAACCTATTACTTCCAACACTAATCCACCGTCTTCATCTTACTTGATTTCAGTAAGTAGAATTC
Source organism: Musa schizocarpa (assembly GCA_900464855.2). Taxonomy (NCBI): domain Eukaryota; kingdom Viridiplantae; phylum Streptophyta; class Magnoliopsida; order Zingiberales; family Musaceae; genus Musa; species Musa schizocarpa. The sequence continues at coordinate 45,280,196 of LS990919.1, forward strand.
AATGGAAAAGGCTTGAGGCTTTGGAGAATGACCATGTCTTCCCTTTGTGAAGGTGCACATGAGAAATCAATGGCCTTGTGACTCTCTCTCTCTCTCTCTACCAGTGACTTGCCATAAGAAAACTGGGCCAACATGCTTCCAGTAACATGATAGAAACCCTTCAGCTTTCCTTTTACTTGGATGATTCTTAAGACCAACAATCGAAGGAGACTCAGCTTACTCTATTTCATGATTTTTTGTTGGCTATGCTTCATGCAGATTTGCATCAGCAAGGCATCTCTGAATTGTTCATCGTTAAATGTTCTTTTTTGAGAAGCCTATGAAAATGATTGAGCTCAACATTTGGATTTATAGGGAGAAACTTCACCAGTGAAATCATGAACTGTTTGGTGTGCAGCAAGAGTGCAAGAGCTGACCAGAGACCATCATCCACTTCCAAAAATCAAAAAAATTATCTTCTCTTATGCAGGATTTGAACTCCAATTCTTGGTCAGGTGTACTGTCTGACAATGAAGTTAGGTTTCTCAAGTTGTCAGCTGGCACATACTCCAAAATGCCAGGTGAACGATGAAGATTAATCTTTATTGCATGCATTAATGGATGCTCTCATCTTTTATATTTTTATTTTCTTTTGTCTTCTTGAGGCTTTATCAATCTTTTGAGGTTCATAATTCTGGTAGCCCCTTTTGAATTTGTTAGCATACATCTCTTAATTAATTTGCTAGCTTTCCTTTTTTTTTTTTGGTTTGCTTACTGTAAATGAAAAAGGTGTCATTATCACTATTTTTTTCTCAAGCAAAAAAAAAAAGAAAGAACAAACTTTTAACAGTTTAAAGATCAAGAGGAGAAATTGAGATTTTTTTAATTGATTATCAAAATTTGAAGAAAATGAAAGTCTTGAATTGAGATTATCAACAATGAACATACCATAAAACCGATATGTAATATGATTCGACAACTCCCTCTCTAGGTCTATGAAAAAAATTAAATTTTTTATTATATGAAAAATTCAAATAAAAAATTATTCTTCCTCAAGTTAACCTAAACCTAAGTTTGAAACCCATTGTACACACTGTCACATAAATTGGAGGAACTATTCTCTCAATTCCCTCTAGATACACTAAAGAAAAACCTATACGATCATCCAATGTCTCTTGCCTCTCCCTCTCATAAAAATCTTAAGACGCAATGTATATTTATATGAATAAATTTTAATTCTCTAAGGATTTTTCTTACTTGAATTCTTAATCTAAATCCTAATCCGCCAACAAGTCTAAATTTAATTAGGACTCCTCCCAAGTAGTTGAAACCTAATTACAACTTAAAAAATACTTACTAATCCTAACAATCTTTATTTTGATGAGTATCTACTCATTTTATACCTCCAACTGAAATTGAACTATTGACTTGAAGAATTAATCATATTAAATTAATTTATTTTATTGCCCAACACCTGATTATAATAAACTCACCAATTCATGTTGTGTAGTTGGAAACAAATTAATAACACTACTTGATTCTAGAGAGAGACCCTCATTTCACTCTTTTAACACTAGTAGGATTTTTTTATCATAATCATTTGCATCTTAAAAATCATAAATATCATAATTTATTTTTAACACCATGAATAAAATTTTCTACTTAGGTACCTACCAACTTCTACATGTGCAACATGTTTATAGTCCTTTTAAGGTTTTAATTATATTTCCTTCTAGACTATACAACCTTTAATACATCTTACTTTCATTAGGATAATTTCCTCAGAGTAACTTTTAGAGCTCCACTTTGAACATTGGAGTTATAACCCTGGAAATCTAAAAGACATAAAGAAATTAGATTTTTTTTATATATCTTTAGAACATAAACCTTGTAGCCATAACCTAAGATTCATAAAGACATAGATAAATTAAATTCTTTTGCATATTTAAAATATAAGCAATATCACTCAAATCATTATCCAAATGTTTTGATATTTACTATTCAAATCATTATCCAAATGTATATATTTGCATCATGTGAATAACTAAACAAATTTCTAAGAATAATAATTAAATTTCTATTTATCACATATAAAATTTTAATCAATATATCATATGAGAAAACTATTAAAGAAAATTATAATATATAATTTTTCTATTTTTACATAAAATCCTTATACTAGTTAATCATATTTAATTGGACAGATAAAAAAATTTGGCTATCCAAATTGAGCTCATAGATTTAGACCAATCATTTTCCCAAGTAGGTCCATCCAAATTAAAATTGATCAGAATAAAAATTAATCAAGATTTAACTTTTCTTGAATTCCATCAAAACTTAACTGATTGAACCTAAATTTAGTCGAGCAATCAAAATACATTAATGATCAAGTCCGATCAAAATATTTGATTAAAATAAATCAAACTAATCAATTTTATAAACGAGACCATGAGTTAAAAAATTTTAATTTCTTAACAATAAAACTATCATTTTAATTAGGATATATAATAAAAATTTTAAATCTCTTAAGGGCATAATTGAAAAGTAATCTTAGGGACACAAATTAGAATTAACCAATTTATAAGGTATAAAATTATCTTTTTAGTAAAAACCTTAATTGTCACTCCCTTTTTTGGCGAGGCATTGTAGTCACCGTCCACAATCGTTGTGTGAGGTGTGACTGACACCACCGACATGTAGCTATGCACATGAATTATTTGAGGACCCAACGACCCCATTGGCTTTAGGCGTCCAATGATGTGAACCATGGTCAATCGATGTCATTGTAATGGCATTACTACAATCGCTGTAGTCATCGAGCTATATAGGCAATGGTGTTACTGCACGCACTACAAAGCCACCGTAGTTATTGTACACAACAATAATGGCCAAAGTTGTCATAATCTACGGTACCTTTGTTACATATGTAATCACTGCTCATGATTGAGTTAGTAACAACCAAAGACTATTGCTCTTAACAATATATTATCGACAACAAGCTATCGATATTAGTCCATCGATCAAGCATTAGAAACTTCACATTGCTCGCAAACAAGCGATATAATAGACTAGATAGAAAAGCAAATCAGCAATACAAATGAATTGTTCATGCATCATAAATAAAAACCAAATAATACATTTTCAAAAGATGTTAACAAATAGATCTAAAGTATTTGATCTCACAAACATATCTATAATACCAATTGTGAGTATAAAAACTATCCTTATACTACTATTATACGAAAAATTTTAATATCATTATATGAAATCAAATAATAATATATCTAAATTTATGATGTATACCTCTGGATGCTATTTAAAAATCTTTTATCTGATCTTCGAGCATCGCTTCATCGAATTCAAAAGCTATAACGAGACCGATCTGTAAGAAAAACTAGACTCACATTCTCATCTCTTTCTATCCTTCGCAGGACTATTATGAGTGATCAATTAAAGATAAATGAGAGATAAGAAAAGATCTATAATCTTTAATTGACTCATTCACGTAATTAAGGGGAGATGAGAGAAGATATATAATTTTAACTCAATAATATCATGTATCTTCTCCTCTTATCTACGTATCTAATTATTCGCATTGAGCCTCTAGGAGATCTTGTTCTTTTATGGGTGAGAGTAAAGAATCTAAGATAACTAATTAGGAAAATCCCTCCCATTAAGATCATCTCATAAATAATTTAACTATAATTAGATCTAAGAATCTAATTATATCCGTAATGTATCTTACCTAATTAGATAGGACCAATAATATAACAAAAAGTTGAATTAAATCATCAAATTATTATTATATTTTATTTTCTAAAATGTCAATATGAAATTGAATATGATCAGTTGAGATAGATCGGTATCTAAGGAATGATCTTGATTGAAATCTTGCAACTGAGACTTCAAATTTAGACTACATTTAACTTAATCCTCACCAATTTTAGTTCAGGTTAAATCCGCCCAATCTTTGAGAAAAATAGAGTTCTTAAAATTGATCTGAACTAAGTTTGGATCTCATAAGCCATATTTGTTTCAGAAATGAAACATATGTCAGCCGTTGGAGAAAGTAGCACTCCAGTCAGAGGTAATTGTGGATTTATGCAACAATGATATATTGGTCTAATACTATGCATGAGCTTCAAGCTCAAGAGTTCTATTTCTTCGTTGGATTTCATGAATGCATGTGCAAAATCTTTAAATAATCCAATTTTTATCCACCTTTGTTGTCGCCCAACAGATTCTTTTTTAAATAATGTATTTGTTTCTAGAAAAAAATAATTCTTTTACTAAAAGGAAGTTAAAATTAATTATCTGATGTATGCCGATGATAGTATTCATGGACTATTAGTTCCGAATCACTGAGCAAAAAATAGATACATCCCTTAGAAATAAACATCATATTTGTGACAAACTAGCAATCCAAAACTTTGTGGAAATATTTGGACATACATCTCTTATAATAAACTGCTGGGAAATTATCAAACTGGATGGTTTCTGTTTTCTTTTAAGAGGATAATTATTTATTATATCACTTATATTTTCAGTCTATAAAAATCCTGATACTGATTATGTTTCAGATTTCAAAACTAATGCCATGAATGATATGTCGAATGCAGTTGTTCAGAAGTTTGTATTCATCCTCTCCTATCACATGGTCTAACATAAGCTGAAATCTAATCTTCAGAAGCATTTCATGAATCTGTTCCATATGCACAATCATGAAACTAGTAGCAGAATGCTCACATTATCATATATGTATTTTAAACACTCATAGAAACATGGTAACCAACTGTGTGATGGTACAGATTGAATTACCATCCAATGACAACCATACTGTTCTTGTGAAACTGTATCTAGTCAGGTAATCTTGACAAGAACCACCTCATAGAAGCATCCATGAAAAAGCATTTAGGAAAATTCAATAATCCAAATCATAATATTCGCTTCTGGACTACTAGCATAAAATCATCTATATTCATTTCATAACACCACACAGAATTTCATAATTCTCTGCTCCAAAAACCTTTAGGGCGCTTTTGTATTTACACAGAATGTGTTGTAGAAGTTGTTCTTCCTCCTGATGAATTTTACCTACTATTGCAGCAGAGGCCTCGTAACAGTCAACTTGTTGATACAGGTATGTGGGGAACTATTATATCACTTGACTATTTCTACAGATTAATGTGACTTTGCTTTACCCGATGAACACAACGTCGCTTTCCAAGGAGTGTCTCATTGAGTTCTGGCCTTCCAGTCTTTGATTGTAGAAAGAAGAGAATTATTACATATAATTTCTTGAGTGGGCAACAGTAAATTTGTCATTGGGGATGTGTCATTCCTGCTGAGCCATGTCTCGATTGCATTACGATTGTACGTGTAACCATCAGCAGCGATGCAGGGATCATCCATCACAACCTGTACAAACTTTCATGGAACTCGTAAAACATATGTAATTCCACTTAATGAGTACAATAAAAGATGGAAAGCAAGTAGTCTCACATGTATATGATAAAGAAAGAGGTTATCGATCTAGGAAACAATATTTGAATACCTTCAGTATTGGACAAATAAAATGGTTTGGAGGGACAGAGGGGTCATGTAGTGCTGAGTCGTAAGCCTGTTCAGCCATAGCTTTGAGCCTCTCTAACACTGGAAGAACCTGGTCCTTCAAGTCAGGCCTGTCCTTGCGCCTCAGCTCTAAACAGCTTAGTCCAAGAATAGCTAATTCTTTTGCCTCAGCTTTAGGCCATTGTCCAGCTTTAGAATCCAAAATATCCATTAAGCAGTCCCTTTCCAATGCAGTCTCAACAATAAGGGCAAGTCCCATTGGTGATTTTGCAGTCAGCAATTGCAAGATCACCATTCCTAGTGCATAGGTATCAGACTTCGGTGAAACTAAACCAGTTCTTTGGTACTCAGGATCCATGTAGAAAAATGTACCAACAGGATCAGTATCCTTGTACATTGTAGACAATGGCATATTTAAGGTAGGAAATAAGGTGGAAAGGCCAGCATCACCGATCTTGCTCACAAAATTATTGTCAAGCAAAATGTTGGCAGGTTTAAGATCCCGGTGAACGATAGGTTCTGGTTTTGAGTTATGTAAAAAGATAAGAGCAGAGGCAACTTCCCATGCTATCCGAAAGCGACAGAACCATGGAAGTGGGAGTGTATTGTTTTTGCATTGTAATCTGTCCTCCAGGCTACCATTTTCCATATATTCATAAACCAAGCAGCCCTTTTCAGTGCAAGCTCCAAGCAGCAGTAGCATGTGTGGATGACGAACTCTACTAAGAATTTCAAGCTGGAACACCAGAAACACAAATTAGACACTTGAAGTGTAATAATATAGAAATAACACAGTCATGTTTGTTGGGACAACACAAATTCTTGAAAAAGAAAACTAGACTGTAACTTAACTTCTCCTGGATCAAAAATTGATTTTCTATTACAAGCTTCTCCTGGTAAGGAACTTAAATTCATTTACCAGTTGGATCAGTTCATATTGACTGATATTTACTGGTTCAATTAATAACCAGAAATTTTTATTAATTCTGTAAGAGCTAGATCTTTCAGCATTACATCCGGCAATCAAAACATATAAATGACGACTAATCCGGCAAACATTAAACTTGGTAAGATAAAATGATTAAAAAATTGAAAAATGAGATTATTTAGGAATACACATTGAATGCTAAGATAATGCATTGAAATATTTGATAGTAGACCCATAATCAAAATAGCTTTTGTGATTATTTCAGAAAAAATAAAACAAAAAACTAGGGTAGAACTAGGACAGTTATTGCATGAGGTCTACTCAATGCTAGATATAGAACATGGGCTGTCCCATAATAAAACCAGTTGTTGCTGATATCTCATTTTCTTCTTCCATAACCACTTGCCAAACCAATATTGGATTGAGATTTACATCCTTATTTGAAACTAAAGAAACATATATAATCTGGATGTTAAGACTAAAGAAGAAACATAATACCTCTTGCTTGAACTGCCTGGTTGTGTAACCTTCATTGGAGTTCAATACTTTTATAGCTGCAACTGTATGATGAAAGCTTCCCCAATAAACAGTTCCACTTGCTCCAACTCCAATCTTGAGAGCATCAGAGAATGATAAGGTAGCAGCAACTATCTCTTCCCAAGTGTACTTCACATAGGGCTCACTACTGCATGCAAGTTCCTTTTCAGGACTTTGCTTCTCACTGACTTCATGAGAAGCACTTTTTTCCACATCTTTCCCCAGTAAAACTTCTATTTCGGTGCATTCTTTAACATATTCAGCTTCCTTTTCTGCAGCTTCACGTCTTTCCTTTTCTTGTTGAGCCATCTTGGTGGTTTTCTCTAATCTAGACCATATTTCTTGAAGCCTAAGTATTTCCTCAGTGTGGTGTGTATGTATGTCATTCAACTAATCAAAGCAAGGTTTCACAGGTTAAAGCGAACAAATCTCAAATATCAATTATCTATTTGGTAAATATTTTTTAATACAAAGAAAAATCTCACCTGCTGGGAAGCAGAAATTGACTCATCTGGAGCTAATTTATATATCCTCATAAAATGGTCGATTTCTGTTCTCAGCCTTTCAAGTTCAAGATGAATATCTCCCTGCACAAGTGAAGCAATGAGTAAACAGACTATTCTGCATATCCCAAATTTTTTTCTTGTGATCTGGAAACTTCTCACTCCAGACTCAGGACTCTGCAGTTGGTAGAAATGTGTACACTAAAGACTAAGCTTTTATAATGTGAGTCTAGTTACCTCATTCCCTGATTGTGAAGACTCTGTCGAACGATAAAAACTCATATTAGAACTCCATGACTTGTCTGTTTGATAACTTCTCAAACTAGTTATACTGTTACTGTATTGAGTCTCTGATGTATTAGAACTGGAAACTCTAGAATCTTCAAACAGAGATGTATTTCTAGTTAGAAGAAAGTTAGCTGAATTTGAGCTGTCATAGTCTTTACTGGCATAGGCTAAGTTCTGCTGAAGCTGTGGCAGACAAGGAAGTTGAAAAGGGAAGTTTACTTCTGTGTCCAAGTCTATCATTTCTGCAGAAAGAATACATTTATTATATGGACAACTTCCAAAATCTCAAGCAAAGATATGTCAAATTCCATAAAGTTGATGAACAGAAGATTATGTTTGACTTTGAATGATGACCATCTGTTGGCCCCTAAAATTAGTCACTGTATTCTATTTTCCCTACAAATTTATCTGCCGTGTATGTGACTGAAACATATATTACAGAGTGAACTTTGCTTTTATGTATCAGCCAAAATAGAAAAAAAATCCATAAGAATTATTCCAGTAAGAAAATACTATCAGCTATTTTTTTCATTTAAGTTGATAGCAGCCTGAAATTATAACTGAAATGTTGTTGTGATAAAAGACAGTTTTATCCAAATCTAGTATAAAAAATATCTAAAATGAGAACTTCATAATTGTTTATCTGCGAGAAAGAAGATACAATATCTTTATCTGTGTTGCATTAAACTTATCAAGGAAGTTTACCTTTCTTTCCCACACTCTTTTTGATGCTTGGTGCTCAGGATCCAAACATGCCTCAAGGGCTTATATGTCGTATATATATGACTATATGTAAGGGTTGTTGTTGTTGGGGGATATTGTATCCTTATTGGTTCTTTAGCAAGGTTTGCAATACCGAATGGTACCACCAGTATCGGGTGGTACATACCGGTCTGCCAGTTGACCGACATGCGAACTGCCTGCTACCGAGAGATATCAGCCCGGTTGCGACGAGGCGAGGAAGAAGAGGTGTTCGAAGAAGAGGGAGAAGCTTCGAGAAATAGTACCCGGCCTCACCCTCCTCCTCCTCCTTTGTCATCTTCTTCTTTGTTGTGGCACCTGTTGCCATCGCTCCCTTAACGCCGCAGCTCTTCGGGGCCCACTGCCATCATTCCCTTGACACCGAAGAAGATTCTTCTTCTTCTGCTCCTTCGCTGCAGCGCCTGCTGCCATCCCTCGATGCTGTAGCTATTCACCTAGGGTTCAGGTGAGCGCTGCTAAGTTATATATTTTTTATATATTTAATATCATTTAAATATAATATATTTAATATCGTTTTAAGCGCACCATCGTTAACTATTTTATATTTCTGTGATTTTATATAATTATATATATTGAATATTATTGAATATTAAAATTAATTTTAATATTTTTTAAACATATTGTTCGGTACGTTCGTACCGTACCATACTGAGCAAACCTCGAAATATTGGTATGGTACGAAATTTCAATTATTGTTCTTTAGAACACTAATTAGACACAAATTAGGAGCTTTTTTAAACATCAAACTAAGTACTCATAATAAGGAAAAAAATTGAATTCAACAGAAAAATGAAAAAAAATTCTGCTAAAAGGTTGGTACTGAGGTAAACTTGTTATCCTAGTATCACTCTTAGGAGTTGTCATATGAAGTCCTTTCCAAGTTGGATTGCTTCCTGTCTGGAATAGGAAACATGCAGTCTCTTTCTAGCTCAAGTAGGAGTCACTTTTCAAATAGGAATTCACTTCCACTCCAGATAAAATTTGAACATATGTTTCCCTAATAGAAATTACATAGAGCATCACACAAGGCACCAGAAGCAGTCTTTCAGCCCTACACATGGTTGGACCAGTTGAAGATGGTGGCCTGACAGCTGAACAACCCTTAATTTGCAATGTAGATCCATTTCATGTGGTCAGTCATGAGGGAGGATGGCCAATCCTAGCATGAGTCCAGGTGGAGATGTGGTTTGGGTTCAGACCACTCCACAACAAGGCTCATCATAACTCATATTTGACAGTTCCAAAATTTTGCATAATTATTTATGATGAATCTAGTGACAATTGACATGGATATAAATAACAAGCCTATAACTGCAACATTCCATGATCAAACTATGGATAATAGATCCATGTATCTATACTGAAAAACCAATTACCAGAAAAAGAATCTAGATTGACCTCAATGACACTTCATTCTAAGAGTAGATAGGTACTTGTCAAAGTATACTCATTGCAATATCTACTATTCTTATGGAGCTTTTGGATGAAAATGATCTGAAGTTTCTATACCAAAAGAGATTAAATCTGTCATCTCAAGTACTGCATAAGTTAATTGCAACTTGTGTCAGAGAGGCAGAGTCCATTACCCGATTTAAGAATTGGAGAATTGTTTGAAGAACTATAAAAAACTGCACTAGAATCATTTTCTTCTTTGATACTATCCTTTGTCACTGATGTGGGTGCAATTTCATCTGTCCCAAATGCCGATGCACGAACAGATGACAGTTTACCTCTTGAAACAACATAGACTGTACAAAAGCTTGGAGTACATTCAGCAATTCTGGATGACAAGTTGCTTCCCCAAAGTTTCCTACAGCAACATATTCATCATAAACTTTGTGAGATTTAAAGCAAAAAAATGTATAAATATGTTTGTAAGACCAGAATAATGAAAGTATGGACATTTAAATATTTATGCAGTCATGCAGTGTGAAGGGATCATTGTTTACACACAAAAAATTCTGACTGCAACTAAATTGGGAACTATGTAAGACTATATATATGGAAACGTTTAGGGAAATGTCAAAAGATATAAAATCAACCATATTTCCATAATCTGGTGATCAGAAGGTGCTCAACGCAGAAGGCTCCTATAAAATACGGGGTCTGTCAAAGGCCAGTCTTTGCAGCCTTACCCCAACATGGAGATGCTGGGCTGTACAAACTTGAATATGAAAACTCAGGAAGTCTATTTTTCAATGGAAAAGCCAGACAATTCAAACAATAAAACCCCAGTGCACCAATTGTTTGGCTTTAAGTGCTTTACTAGGACTAATGTCTTCCTTACAAAGTCTAATTTACACTTATGTAAAAGCTGACTAATATATGAAATATTAATATATTCAAAGTGAAAGAGAAACATATTTAACAGAAATCACAAAAACTAAGATGGAGAAACCAAGTAATTTCCCAGAGAACATTCTATTTAGACCTTGGCATTTATTTATAAACAACATTTATGTTAGATTATCAGAAAAACACCAATTGCATCATGTGATGAAAGAGCAAATCAAATTAAATTCAAGCATAGTTTTTTGGGGCACATATTTGAAGCCAAATCAAAATTTGTTGAGAAAATTCAAACCAGTGTAACTATAAAAGAACTTGATAACATGGAAATACTTTACTACTTATACGGCCATATACTTCTGATTCAGATTTAACTTTGTAAATGTAAAGAAGCTTTCAGATTATAACATTTGATAACATAATGAGGCCAGGTTTGTTTTTAGATTTATGTTGATTGATATGTGGCATTCGGTTCGAGTCAAATGATATTCAAAATCATTCAATTTGATTCTGTAGGTCTTAATAATTATCATACTCTTATTAGGATTTTCAGTTAAATTTTATCATTGTATTTCACAAAATCTTATTGTATCAATCGCAAACTGCACCGAACTGAACACTAACTCATCATCACCTACTAAAGTAAGATTATGTGTAAATGAGTCTTTCTCATAAAAGGCTACTATTTTCTGCTTTATCTGCAATAGATTGCTGTTCAATTTTCTTAGAGCAATAGGTTATGCAAGTCACAGCAGCCTTCTTTTCCTAATCAAAAGGTTGAGTCATAATACCTGATTATTGCATTTTTGGAAGAAGCACCTATAACAAGCATGTTGATGCTATTTTCTGTGACCGCTTTTGATATTGCCTCAGCTACATCATCTGCTTCAAGTATCACAACTTCTGTTTCAATCTGTAGATATAGTATAAGTTTAACATAGTCAAAGCTTATTTTTGATTTGAGAACAAAAAACAATGCAATAGATTTGACCTGCTTTGCAGAACACATATTCTTGTAGGGGCGAAGCATCACTTCTGTTTTCCATTCTTCTTCTTTCTTATATGCAGAGGCAACAACATCTTGCACTTGCTCAACAGGGAGATTCCCGACTAAAATAATAGGTACATGACGTGTAGAAATTAAGTGTGCAGCTTATTGAGGACTTAAAGGTAATAATAGTTAAGATGTTTAAACACAAAATTAATGGAACTCCAATTGTAAAAGCCAACACAACGTGAAAAAAAATCAAATTTTTTTCTAAATGATAGTGTGATAATATTAAATGATGATAACTTATCATTTAAACAACTACAAGTTTTTTATATAGGTGTCTTTAAGTTTAGGTTATGTCCTATATTGAGATTTAGTTTGTGTATGGATCGGGGTCAAGCCAATTCTTTTTGAATGTTTTTAATGACTTTCCACCCTTAGTGATTCCTTCAGTAAGATGTAAAGTTACATAAACATCAAATTGTAGTGTATTAGACCTCTAAAAGGTAGAAAATGGAATTAGGATGTTATTTAATTGCAATAGTCAGGTTTAGGAGGCCATAAGTGCCTCTTAAAAAAGAGTTTTACATGTACAAATTTCATGGAAGAAAAATTCTTGTTATCGTTAGGTCCTTTAATTAGGATTTGCCTTTAAAAAAAATCACAAATAAAAGATCATGTGGCTAACTGCAATTGGGCTTATCTTGATGAAAGTTTATTGAGTAGGCCCTGGTACCTTTCTCTGCTCTAAATCTTTCAACTATCTTCTACTCTTTTCTTGCTACTCACTCCTTTTCTTTTCCTTTAGATTACTGTTGCAAGACTCTGTGTAAAGGAAAATATAATAGATTAGTAGTCATCAATGTTATAAAATTGTTTTTTTGGATTATATACTTGGTTGCTGCAGCTTACACTTTCTCATTGGAGAAATATTAAAATTTAATTGAACCTAACTATTGGATATTCAGCGCCAAAATGTAGATAAGGACAGGACAGGTCAAGGTAGACATAATTATAGATATAGATATCGAAACAAATATCCACGAGTGAAACACTTCACCACGTCTGAGAATAATGCAAATAATAAAGTCCTCGTAAATTAAACTTACATGAAAGGACTTCACATGCTAATTCATGGCTTGAACAAAGAGTCTATTGTCCACTCTCTTTCTTTACATTTCACTTATCTGTTATTTTCTCCTTTATTACCCCATTCCAGAACAAAAAATTGCATTCTTTAAGCAGATGGACTCATAAAAAATCCAAATCATATTATATTCCTTCGCCAATCCATTTCTTGCTGAGCACAAGGCACATGTAAAAACTAATTTTCTCATGAAAATTTAACAAGAGATGAAAAACAACTATACGCATCAAGAAGATACAAGTATAGAGATAATGCATGAAGCAATTAATGCAACAACTGGAATCAAACAGATACAGTAACTACGGTTTCTCGCCTTTAGCAATTTGACTAACTGAAGATAGGCAAGTCACAGTTTCCACACATAACAAGGAAAATTGATGAGGAATAGGACCAAGATGTCATTATATTCTCAAGGATTATGCAAACAAGAAATCAGAAGTGATTGGCCTCAACTATCAAAATGGAATCAGCATAATCCAAGCAAGTTTCAAAATATCAGATACCGTGTTAGATGTAATTTTATACTTTCATGAACAAGTTCGACTAGCCTTATTCGACTATTCCTTGTCCTTGATGAGACAAATGTGACAAGAAAAAGAGATCGACTAAATTTTACATTTACCATCAGCTACTGTCAATGAACTAAGACAGTAGAGATATTTCTCCCAACAACAACAAGCAGCCAAAATACACATTTTTTTCTGCCATTGGGCTTTGTGGAATACAATATCTCTAGTTATGTTGAGAGCAATCAAATTTCTTTTGTATTGTCTCTGATGAATTTTACTAAGGTCTCCCTCTATGTCTCCTCACAATACCCATCCTCGACTCACATCGTCTAATCAGAACTTTAGGCCTCCTTTAAACATATCAATACTATCTTAAATGATTTTTCTCTCAGCTTAACCTCTACTAAGACACAAATTTAGTTCCACATTCTCATCTTAGCTTCATCAACTTTGTGCAGGGTATTTTTTAGCTGCTCAACAATCTGATCTTACAATAAATTATAAAATGGACCAAATATGCCACATATCTAGATTTATATTTCTACTATGAAATCTTTTAGTCTTTTAACCTATTAAATGATAATTATAGAAGCACCTAAGATTGTGAAAAAACATCATGATAAAGCAAAGAATTGACTAAGGATGTCTTGCAACATATCATTTGATGAGATGTATCCATTAGCTAAAGATTTGATGAGTTCCATAAAAACTTAAGAAGTGCATCCAAGGAAAAGTTTGTCAGCTTCCACTAATCTTAGGTATCCATTTAGTTGTATCACGTGGCCAACCTGCAAAACTACTTGCTAAATGCTTTTTGATATTTTTTTCATTATACAAATTTTAACAAAACTTCTTCTACAAGCCAATATAAAAGCTATAACTAAAGTTTCATTTGTCTGTTAATTGCCTCTATATCAGATGGATTTTGCAGGTTCCTGTAGATGGCCACTCTGTATCAGTATGAGTTGATTGAAGCTTTATCAACTACAGAGTTGATCACAGTATGAAACTTCATTTATGTTAACAACTTGGAGTTTTATTTTTTTGGTTGACGGATGTATCTATTGCCATGGCCAAGATTGTTAGTTGTTGATTAGCAGCATAGCTTAATTCTTATGCGTGTAACCGCATTGCAAGAGTTCGAGTGTTACCTATCCTTGTTCCTGTTTTAACAAAGAAGATGGTAATTGGAAAATAAAGACTTAAAAGATAAATTGAATGACCAACAAAAGAGTTCAATTAGCTGTCATGACTTACTTGGTGACGGAACCATCTTAATCCTTGACCGAACATGTAGAAGTTTAAACATAACTCCACCCCCAGAAATGAATTTATTCAAAGCCCACTGAACTATATGCTTGCTGTTGCTTGTCCCATTGATAGCAAGTGCAACTGTAGTAACTGAATTATGTAGCAACCTGTCGCCTTTCTCCATCTCTTTGAGTACCCAACTCTTTGCCTCCCTTTCCCAGTCTTAACAATTATACATCTTTCTTTACTTGCAAAAGGAGGATAAAGAAGAAGAAACAAAGATCAGCTTTCATGCAGTTAAGATTAATCATACGAAAACATTGGTTCATCAGTTCATAAGTAGCAGAGGAAATGTGATAGATGAAAAGGAGGACAAAGCGTTGGAATTCCCCTTAAATTATGAGAGGAAAAGGAGAGAACAGGGGAGAAGTGACCTTCCTCTCCTCCAACAGGAGTGGATGTATAGTTGGAGTGAAGAGGCCTTCCTCTCCTTTCTCCATGTCCAAATCACAAAGTCTAATGGGAAGAAAACAATCCAGAAACCTCTCCTCGGAATAAATCAGAAGAAGAGAAAAAGTTAAATCCCCTTTCTGTAATAGAATAGAATCTCAAAAAAAGCCCAATTCTATAGCATCATAAAATGCTCAGAAAAGTTCACAAATGAACATCGAATCTTAAATTGGCTCAAAAAACAAAACAAAACTTTATGACGCACACCAATAAACCTAAGACGTAGGACGCAGACAAAGACTAAGCCTTTGAGAAGCAAAAAGAACTTATCTCTAATCCTACCAAGCATTCATCGGCAGAAACCATATCCAGAACAACAGAAAAAAGAAGTCAAATACCAAAAGGATCACACGAAGAGCGCCACAAACAAAGATTCGAAAAGAAAGCATAAAGCTCCTTTCGGAAACCTTCTACGCGGCTTCACACCAACGGAAGAATCCCCAACGTAACAGCCATCAAAACCCCACTTTTAATCGAAACCAAGCATCAAAGCCTCTTGGTGGTCACGCAAAAACCAACTCATCAGCGCAGAGCAGAGCAGAGCAGGGGAAGCGACCGACACCAAACCACGATGCCATGCTGGAGACTTCAATGCCAGGAGACCTTAAAGAAAGACCCAAAAACCACTTTCCTTCTTAGCAGTAGAGCAAGTCGAAGCTTTTTCTCTAAAACCATCTAATTATTGTTGGTGGGCTAAAATTTCTACTTTTTCACACTCGAAAGATGCCAAAGTATCGTTCTAGTAAATAAATTTCATCTATGGTTGAGGATGCAGTGTAATCAAGCACTTGTGAGCCCAAAAGAAAGAGGAAATGCTCTTTAGGTTCACCGAATCACCCCAAAAGAGAAAACCATTACGGCGGTCACAGTGGCACAATCTATGAATTAGGATACCGCGTTTTGTTATTCTTAGAGTCAAACACAAGGGTGTAATGTTATGTCACTGTTTTTTTATTATACAAGAAGAAATAAATAAACATCAAAAAAAAATTTTTTTTTTGGAGAAGAAATATATTTTAAAATATTTCAGAATTCCAAAAACTTTCTCCTCGTCTTAAGAACACGATCATATATGGGTGTTTATGCCGATATAATGGTACAACACGATATTCCTACTTACAAAATCCTGACAAGTTATTCATATTGTTTGTACCGTCAAAGAAACCAAGTAAAAAGCTTCTCTCTCTCTCTCTCTCTCGCTCTCTCTCTCTCTCTCTCTCTCTCTCAACTTCCGTCACGAGTCCTCCATGATTGATCTGTCCTGCAACAAGAACGCCATGGAAGGCTCGGATATCAGCATCTGCTCTTCAACTCAACCTGCGGAGTTGAATGCTGAAATCAGCTTCGTGAGAGGCCTAATCGATATCTAGAAACACGTTACGGCAAATCGTTGGTACAGTAGCTGAACTCGGTATACGTGCATGTTCTTCTTAAGGAAACAACAGTTTTCGAGGCTGGTCATACTTGTCGAAGATTTCCTGTCGACTTTGTGATATAGGGTACAAAAGAAGTGATGCCTTCTTGGCCCCACCATGTTGACTCTCTGAAGTCAAATGTATTCCCTAGTACCTTAGGAAAGGAGAGAAGAAGAAAAAGAAGCAGCCAAGCAAACTAATGAATGAGAACGACTGGATCCTTGGGATGTAAGGAAGGAAGCAGATTGAGACTCTTGCATGAAGAGGACGATAAATAGAGACGGCCAGCAATGTTGAAAGAATCTTCATATGAATTCACAGATGCTAGCGTGTCTCCTGGCCATTCTGCTTGGATTTGACTTGGATTGTGCAGTACAGATACGAAGCTTCGTCCACAACCAAACATATGGCGCATTCATTCATCGAGACATAATTTAAATGCTGTGGTCCAACATGTTCTTTGTACGCACTTGTTACGATCATGACCTTTACCTCTTCTTCCCACCTCAAGTAACATCCACAGCTTGGACAAATGTATCATTAGGGGTTATCATCAATCATCATCGACCCTCCTTGGAGACCAAGTAATCTCGAATAGTTATTGAAAGCGAAGAGAAATGAAGATTTTTTGTGACACTTAGACGCGCATCAATCTAGGCTAAAGGTATGATCTTTTCATTTAGTTTATTGTATCCACAGCTAATGAGAGAAGAATGTTCTTATCTACTTAGGAAAAATATGTTATAGATCTAATTAGATTTTAATGATGGTTATTAATAAATAAAAAATAAGTTTAATTATAATATAATTTTTAGGAGATGATGTTGATAAGTGAACCTAAACCCTCTACTCTTATTTATAAAAAAATATAACCTTTTACGAATGAAAGACTAGTTATTGAGATTATGTATTTATTTTTAGTTTCTCTTAATCTCTAATCCATCACTCATAATGCTCTTGTAAAGGATAGAAACAAAGGAGAAGACGAATCAGTTCTTCTTGCAATTGACATCATTGTAATTTTTAAATCTGATGACAGTGCATTTGTAAATCATATAAAGACTTTCTAAATAGCATCAAAAGGTATACATCGTAAATCTTGATCTATCGTTATTTGATTTCAATCCTAGTCTTAAAGTTTTTGGTATAATAGTAGCATAATTATAGTTTTTATGCTTACGATTGGTATCTGAGCCATAATTTTAAAATTAAATACCTTAGATTTGTTTATTAGCATCTTTTAAAAAGATGTTATTCGGTTCTTATTCATAATGTTTTAATAATATATTTGTGTTGTTGATCTATTTTTCTATCTAATCTCTTACTTACGAGCAATACGAGGTTCCTCATATTTGATTGATGGACCACTATTGACAGTTTATTGTTGACAATAATATTATTGAGGGTGATGATATCTCGGGGTTGCTAGCCTAATTGTAGGCAACGACTGTGTGCATGTGCTATTGTATACAACGAAAGAGCCATGAGGTAACTGGCCTACCTTTACAATATTATTTATTTATAACTATAAATAATATTCATAATGATACACATAATTAGAAGATTTAGATAATTTGAAAGTAGAATCTACTTCAAATAATTATGTGATAGGATAGGATAATGCTATTTTAGATATCCGTATAGTTTAAGGTTATATATCCAAAGGTAACACTACTATTCCACAAGAAAGATATTAGTTTTTCAAAAGTAATTTTGAGTGAACACTAGATATATTTATACTTCACCCAAAGGTGAAAGATAGATGATATCAATAATTCATCATATCTTGAAAACTAAAAAGATTAATATTATTTTATACTTTACAATGGTACTTCCTTTCACACATTTTAATGCTTCTAGTATCTCTATACTCTTTGGTTCAAATTATTCAAGATGTACATATCACACTAAGTATATTAGATTTTGATTTAGTATTACTTATTAAAAGATATGTAAACTTGACTTATGAAATTACTATAGAACAAGTAAATAAAATGAATGCTCAGGAAGGATCTAATAGGCTTAGTTTCATGTTTATAAGAATAATAAATATAAATAATATAAAGGCTTTATTATCGTCTACAACTAGCGCACAAGAATATTTGAAGACTATAAAAGACACATTAATGAAAAAACTGACTATGACTGAATATAATGACACTCGAGAGATTCATAATTACATTCTCTGTATGAGTGACAAGGCTATGAAACTTAAAAGCATTAGGTATGATTGTAAATGAGTCTTTCCTTATACAGTTCATTCTTAATTATCTTCCTCCTCAATTTAGCCTATTTAAGATTTACTATAATATAAATAAGGACAACTGGGACTTGAATGAGCTAACTAGTATCTATGTTCATGAAGAATTAAGATTAAGTTAAGAAAGATCTCATAATATTCTAACTACTAGTCAAGAAGTTGGTAATAAGAAAATAAGGTCGAAGCATCATCCACCAAACAAATTTGCTAAGTTTGAAAATGTAAAAAGACTAATAAAAAGAAAGCTTTCATTATAATATATTTCTTTTGTGGCAAGAAAGAATATGTAAAAAAGGATCACATTAAACGTAAAACTTAATTAAAAAAAAAGTATAAATTCGACCTTTATATATTTCAAATCAAATATCACAGAGATTCTTTGTAATAGTTAATGAATTAATTCTGATGTTTCAACTTATAATACCAATGATATATAGATATTCCTTTCAATCCAAAAACCAAAAGAACAAAAAAGATTCATCATTATGGAAAATCATCTTAAAGCAAAAATAATAATAGTGAAAACTTATCACCTACACATAAAAATGGGTTATCTAATAGATCTTGCAGACATATACTATATTTTTATTATTTCTAAAAAATTAATTTTTCTATCTAGAATTGATAAATTAGGATATTATCTTATTTTTGGTAATGATAAACTTAGTATATTTTATGATTCAATAAAAATTGATTTTAGAATTATACATGATAGTTTGTGTAAAATTAATTTGAATATTCAATTTGTAAAGATATTAGTGACCCTATAATCAAATATTGAATTGACACGTAGTTTGAATGATGAAAAATCTTCTATATTATGGCATAGATATTTAAGGCATATCTCCAATTGAAAATTTAGTAAAGATAATATTTTGAAAGATTTAGACTTTAGTAATTTTGATGTTTGCATATATTACATTAAGAAAAAGCAAATAAAGTATACAAAGAAAAATATCATAAGAAATAAAAAAAACCTTGAGATTATTCATATTGATATCTATGAACTACTCTATATTCCTTGTTTCAGAGAGAGATATTTTATTATATTTATAGATGACTTATCAAGATATAACTATATGAATTTAATACATAAAAAGTCTCAAACTATTGAGATTCTTGAGGTATATATAAATGAAGTGAAAAGATAATTACATAGAAAAGTCAAAATTATCATATATGATATGAATAGTAAATTTTATAGTAAATATGATAAGTTTGATTAGAATTTTGGTTATTTTGTAAATTCTTAGAAAAGTAAGGTATTTGTGCTCAATTTAACTTATCAGGGTGTCACAACAAATAATATTACTGAAAGGCAAAATCATGCTCTTACGGATCAGGAGCATAATAAATTATTTCTCTATATTTGAGTCAATATGAGTTGAAACTCTTAGGACAACAATATAGATTTCTAGTAAATTAGTTCCATAACTCCATTTGAGTTATGGACGAGTAGAAAACTCAATTTAAGACATAAGATTATTCAATATATTTAGAGTTGTCGTGTAGAAATAAGAGTCTTTAATATATTTAGAGTTGTCTTACACAAATAAGAGTCTTCAATCCACGGAAGTTGGATCCAAATTTTTTTTAGTATTTTATTGGTTATTAAAAAAAATAAAGGATATAGATTTTATTGCCCTAATCATAGTACAAAAATAATAGAATGTGATAATACAAAATTCTTAGAAAATTATAAAATCAGTGATAGTAAAAAATCTTGAAAGATTAATTTTGATATAAAGGAGATATAGGTTAATACTCCATTATCATTTCCTATTCAAGATATTTTTGTTCCTTAAATCTGTAAAAGAATTAATGAGGATGAATAAACAAAATAACATTGATGAATTCTCATGTGATATTGATATTACTGCTAATGATTTTGTACAATAACCACAACCAATAGTTTTGAGAAGATCTCAAAAAAAAAAAAGACTTACCATTATTGATAATTTTTTGGTATATCTATAAGAATTGGTATAGGAATAAAAAAGGACCCCTTATTATTTTCATAAGTCATGGAAAGCATACTGAGAAATAGTATGATGCAATGAAAAAAGAGTTAAAATTGATAAAATTGATAGACCAGAGTAGTGTCTAGAAATTCACTAAATTGCTAATAACTATTCTAAGAGTGTCAATTACAAATGGATGTTTAAGATAAAACATGACTCAAGAGGTAATATCGAATAATATAAAACTAAATTTATAATTAAAGGTTATTATAAAAAAAAATGTATCGACTATAATGAGACCTTATCTCTAGTTTCTAAAAAGAACTAATTGAGAATTATCATGACATTAGTTGCTCATTATGATCTTAAGTTATATTAGATGGATATAAAAATAATATTTCTCAATGGAGATCTAAAGAAAAAAAATTACATAAAGCAACTCGAAGGATTCACGGAAAAAAAAGAAAAGTTGGGCTTACAAACTTAGAAAATTCTTTTATAGCCTTAAACAAACTTTGTATATAAAGTTTCATAATATCATTATTTTTTTGGATTTAGTCAATATATATATCTATATCTGAAGGTTAATATAAATAAGTTTATTATATTAGTCTTATATATATATATATATATATATATATATATATATATATATATATATATATATATATATATATATATATATATATATATATGATATTTTACTTGCCAATAGTGATCTTAGTTTATTGTATAAAATCAAGATTTTTCTCACCAAAAATTTTAAGATGATTGATATGAATGAGTCAGTCTATATTATTAGTATTGAGATATTCAAGGATAGATCTCAAGAATTATTAGGATTATCTTAGAAAGAATATATTGACCGAGTCTTAAAGAGATTTAGTATACAGTTTTATTCAATTAATGATACACCCAAAGGTGAAAGATTTAATTAAAGCTGACATCCTACGAATGACTTAGAAAGGAATCAAATGGAGGATCCTTTTGTATGCATAACTAAAAATCTATTATATGCTCAAACTTGTATAAGACTATATATCGGTTTCGTAGTTGAAATACTGGATAAATACCATAGCAACCCAGGAATGATATATTAGAAAGCTACAAAGAAAGTAATGAAATATCTATAGAAGTTGAAAAACTATATGCTCCGGAAATTAGATCAGCTTAAAATCATGGTATTTTTATATATTAATTTTATAAATTACCTCGATAATAGGAAGTCAATCATTATAACTTGTGTAGGTAGTTGGACTTAATATAATACTATTATACTTCTTGGACTTATTAGTGTATTTTAAAATTAATGGTCATATATAAAATACTTTTTAAAAATTTTAAAAATCCAATTAGGTAAAGTTATTTTCAAATAAACTTTTATATTTTTATTTTAATTATATTTTTTTATATCTTACTGATTGATGGGTCAGTGTAAGAATGTTTAATTATGTGATCGTATCTGATTAGGTAAGATATATTATAGATTTAATTAAATTCTAATGATCGTAAGAAATAAGCTCAATTATAATAGAATTTATTAGGAGATGACCTTGATCAAAAGGACTATCCTAATTATCATCCTAAACCTATGCTCTCGTTTATAAACACTGACCTTCTAAGAATGAAATATTAATTATTGAGATTATAGATCTATTCAAAATATCTCTTAGTCCCTGATCAATCGCTTGTAATAGATCAATGGAGGATATAAAGAGAGGAGAATATGAATCTAGTTCTCTTTACAGTTTTCAGATTCGACGATAATACACTTAAAGAAAGATTTTTTAAATAGTATCAAAATGTATTATATTGATATATCATGACCTCCATTCTAACATTAAATTTTTTTACATAACAATAACAAAATTATAATTTTTATACTTTCAAAAAAATACATTATCTATTAGAAATTAACCCATGGATAATTACAACCATTACATTATCATCTCTCACCTCGAGAAGGTAGACCTCGGCTACTCCGTGTTGGTGCCGAGACTACTTTGTTTCTGACATGTTAAAAACTCCATGCGAAGATTGGACCCGTCCCCCGTTACCGCCGTACCTAACGAAGCATGATAGATTCTCTTGATGTTATCATTGCGAGCGGTTGGAGCTGTGGCAGTCAGAAAGATCGGCTTCATCCATCTCCACCTGTTCTCATATAACCAATTCGTTCAACACTTGGTTATGAGACGAAAGATCTACGCATTTGCCATTCGAGAATCTTTCATAGATCTCACGCCGAAACCAAATTCCACACCGTTCCCAGTTAGACTCGTAGTCTTACAGCGTAAGCGTATTCCTCGTTTTAGTGATTGGAAGCTTGCTGCCGCTATATTGGACTTGAATGCCGATAGCTCCCTCAATATACGACTTTTGTGTAACATATACGTGCAACTCATGCTTGGAAGATAATTTTTGTTTCATAAAATTAAGGTGCCACGTATTTATTTACTTTATAAATTAAAAATAAATGATAAACTCCTTATTAATTAAAGTCGTGTTAAAAAAAGCTTTGTATCTGCTTTCATGTATTCACACTATCAAATTATGATGTTAAAACAATTGTTATACCAATTAGCCACTTACAAAGTGTTAAAACGCCACTTGGTTTTTATGTTCTTATACACGGATAAAAGATTTTTTTTAATTCGATAATCATAAATCTTAAGGATAAGAAAGTGCTCATTATATATTTGGTGGTTCGCACATCTCACTCACCTGCAAAACTTATGTGTCATGACCTGCTCTGATATTATAAAAAATATTTTAAATTAGATTATTATAAAGCTCAAAAGATTGACACACCCTAATATATATATATTCGATTATGATATCGCATATGTTTGGCGGACAAGATTGAGCCCAAATGAGTGGTGCAAACTAAATATTAAAAAAAAGGACATCACATAAATGTTGATTGAATATTGAATGAAATAAAGAAGGATAAATACATTTTAAACAATGACAAAGAATGATGATGTGACTAACTAACATATTAATATATTATATAAAATGAAGCATCACTTTAGCCTCATTTCTATTTATGATTATACTACGGTATAGGAAGAAAGAGATCTGAAGTAATATCTTTTTATGAAGTATAACTTTATATGTCTTTAGTATATGATAAAATTCATACAGGATCATGATTAAGGATGAATAAATAAAATAATTGTGTAAGGCCATTAATGCACATACTCATGAAAATTTATTTCAAAGTGTGTGTAGACCTGATTTACTCTTTGTTTTTTTAAGATTAATACACTCTATACAAGGTGGATTTGTTTAAAGGCACCTTGCATATCATAAAATAAATACACACACACACTCTCTCTCTCTCTCTCTCTCTCTCTCTCTCTCTATATATATATATGTCATTATTCCCTTGTTTTTTTCGATTGTTGTTGTACGAATCATCTTTCCGTCCTCGACATTTGTACATCTAGGAGTATGATCCCCGATAGCATCTTGGAATAGGTTTCTCAATTGCAACTCGTACAAGGGAGAGAAATAACATGAGGGCATTGCGCTTCCGTGTTTTGTATTATTTAAATGTAGTATAGCTTTGATCTACTACCTCAACAATAGTAGATATTCTTAATGCAACAATAATCTCTTGTATTTGCAGCCTAACCTACTAATACACATATTGTGAGAAGAAGAAAACTCTAACACAAAATCAAAGGTTAAAAAAATATAACAATAATAACATAAATTTCTCGATTTTGAAATCATTTACCTAAATCTATGCAGAAAAAATTAAAATTTTCATTATGAAAAAAGATAAAAACATTTTTTTTTTTGTTAATCCAAACCTGAGTCTGAGATCCTTTTTACATCCTCTTATACAACTAGGTATTAGATTCTTTTAGTTCAATTTTTGGTGTGTACCCAAAATCTCGGTGCTCCACCACCAAGATAAAATTGATTTCCATAAACACCGGGGTCCTAATGCTCTTTCACTCATATACAATTGCTGGAGTATGATTTGAGTTCTTGTAGAATGATTTGGTGAAGTGGAACACATTTAGATCAAGCTACCGGAAGACCTTTTTCTTTAGCATTTTAGCTACTGTTAAAACCAGTGATATCTAAAGTGATAAAGGTTTAAATAGTTGAACAATTTTACATTAACAAAGAAATAGATTAAGCCTCTATTGTAGTTGAAAGAGTGAAAGATAGCGATGATAGCGGACCGCAATGACAATTGACATCGATGAGTTCTACATTACTTGCCCTTACAAGCTAGTTCAATGGGATTATATTACTTTTGCTCCATTCACAATACTGATCCAAAATATCTAAGCTCAGATTAATGGTGTTAGAATCATCTATCTCTTATCAGTTCAATCAAGTCTTTTGGACTTATTGTAAATAAGTTCAATCAAGCTAGTTCTACATTACTCACTTTAACTTACTAGGTACATATATGTAATTATAAATATGTTAGGGATTAAATATAAAAGTTTGTTTTTGACATTTAACACCTATTTTCAACAACTTATGTCTAAAAGCTAAACTTTGAAGGACTGATATCATAAAATTTTTTGCTTCATCTTAAACCTCCTCTACTA
Organism: Musa schizocarpa; assembly: GCA_900464855.2. Classification (NCBI taxonomy): domain Eukaryota; kingdom Viridiplantae; phylum Streptophyta; class Magnoliopsida; order Zingiberales; family Musaceae; genus Musa; species Musa schizocarpa. The sequence goes on from LS990919.1 coordinate 45,305,677, forward strand.
CATCGTCAAAAAGACGCTTAGCAATCCAACATATGATAATCCAAAGAAAGAAAAAGAGGAGAAGAAAAAGAAAGGTGAAAAAGGAAGAGAGAAAGAAGAAGAACATAAGGACCAGGAAGTGATAGGGATTTGCGACACTTCTTCTATTTTCATTTTTTTATTATGGTGGATTGTATGTCACTTGAAATCTTATATACATTGTTGGTGCACACTTAACATCTTTCATGATATGAATCTTGTTTTTGGTACACTATGATGTCATTTATGATATCGTGTTGACTATGGACATCATCCTTGCCAATTAGTAGATAGACCAGTATTGGTAGAATAATTCCATTTGAGTATTGATGATTTGATAAATATACTAGACGATCATCAAGAATATGATATGATTCTTTCCTCTTACGAGAGTCGAATCATTGATGATGGTAAGTGAATGTATGATAATTATATTATTAAATAATTATTATATGATATTCATTATTCATAAATTGATTCTCTCTTATTTTTATATATTTTTTAAATTATAAATAACGAAGATGAGGTTCGAATTTAAGACTTTATGATAAACTATCAAGATCTTTTCCATTCCAACTAATTTGACTGACACATTCCTTTTTATATATTGTTCATGCATAATATAAAATTATTTTCATAAATGATATTTATTTATTCAACATATGTTTGTTTGCTATCCTTGGATTATTCCTTTCTCCCTGTTGGGCATTAGTGCTCATTATACTTTAAGATCGTGATTAGATAAAATTAGAAAGGAGCATTGGATGATGGTTCTGATAAGGCATTTTCTTAAGATAATTGATATTTTTTTATATTTTATATTTATTGATAGATATATGATACAATAAAAAAATATCAGCTTTGAATCGTGAATTTTATGAAAAGGTTCATGAATGATATAGTTTACTTGGTATGTAAGTTAAATAATACCAGGGCATGAAGTACTTGATCATTTTTTAAGTATTATCATTATCTTGGTTAAAAGTTTGATTATTTTTTGTCTCTATTAAGTCATCCGAGTTAGTAAGTATGTTGTTACACAACTAATAGGTCTCAGGTTTGAATCCACATCATATATACCTATAATAAAAATATTTAATATAAAAATAATTAATGTTTAAAGATAAAAAATTGATATCATACTAGTAAAACAAAAGTATGATTTTTTAATTTGGAGTATCAAATTTTTTAAAGGAGAGAGGAGTCATTATATTCCAACTAAATGAAAGAATAAATTTTATATCCTACATATTTTTATATAATTATATGTTTTTGAAGAACTAAACTATAAAATTTTATTTTTAAATTAGATTTTATTTTGAGTCATAATCTAGGGACCTAAATATGAATATAACTGTTGGAAGGATATATATGTTCTCATCTCTCCTTTATTTTTAAAGTAATTTATGATCCATTCATACAACCTAACCTAAGAGAAGAACAACAAAAGATGCGAAGGGATAAATAGGAAGAAAGAAGATACGAGAATAATGATGTAAGAAGTATTGTGCTATGTGGTTGACACCCAGCCCCACATGATCCACTACTAATACCATGTGACTAACACTTCAACACTACATGATCATAATGATACTCCATTACCATATGGCTAGAACATTGATGTTAAACAGGTGACACATCATCACCCTTCGGGTGAAGTGGAGAAAAACTTATCTCTATGAAAATTAATATATGAGATTTGACTTAGCTAACTATTACTCTATGTTTCCTAGATTTTGTGTCATATAATTACATATGTGATCGAAAAAATGCATAACCATTCAATGACCTCAACCCAATAGTCAAATATCATACTACAAAAGGTCCTTGGTATATTCTCAAGAGACTATCCCCTCTCTAGTAAATTATACTTTTCATATTTAACATTTGATTGAATCATTCAAACCCCTTATTGAGTTAAGAATTAGAGGGGCCTTCAAGGGTACACCTCGGACATACTTTTTTTTTTTATAGGATCTCTTATCAAATCCATTCATCTCCTGATATTAGGTTTGTGATAGATTGAACCAAAGTTAACTTGACCCAGGCATAAAGTGTCCATCGATGATAATGCAACCAAACTCGACTAAGAAGTGTCCTACCATAATTATGCAATTGAATTTGGTTGTAAAGTATCATACATTGATGATGTGACCAACTTGGTCCAAAAGCATCTCATAATAGTGGTGTTGGCCGAGTCGATTGAGAAGCATCTATCGACGATAGTGTAAATTGAATTGGCCTAGAAGCATTTCCTAACAATAATGTGGTCGAATGATCCAAGGTGCTATTCCGACAACTTCATGGTCAAATCAACTCAATGTGCTCCTTACCATTACATTATAGTCAAATCGATCTAAAGTACTCTTTTAGATAATAACATGATTAAATCAGCTCAAGGTGCTCCATTTGACAACAATATAGACAAATCATCCCAAAATGCTCTTTCAATGATAAACGATCGAATTAGCCCAAAGCGCTCCTTTCGATGACAAGTATGATCAAATTATCCAAAGTATTATTTTTATTGATAGTATAGTTGTATAAGTCCAAAGTGCTCATTTCGAGAATAGCACCCAATGTATGTCTTATGATAATAATATGATCAAATTGACGCAAAGCACTTATTTTGATGATAACACGATTGAATTGGCCCAAAGCACTTGTTTCGACGAGAACATGGTCAAATTAACCCAAAGTGCTCCTTACAATGATCTCAGTTGAATCGACCCAAAGCAATACTTTTGACAACAACGTGGTCAAATCGAGCCAAAGCACTTCTTATGGTGAAAGCATGATTGAATCGACTCAAATTAGTCTTTTCGATAGTAGCATAATCGAATCAGTCCAAAGTACTCCTTTCGCCCATAGTGTAATAAAATTGGTCCATATCGCTCCTTTAGACAATAATGTGGTTAACTTAGCCCAAAGCACTCCTTGTGATGAAAGTATGATTGAATCAACCCAAAATGCTCCTTTCGACATAAGCGCAATCGAACTGACCCAAAGTGCTCCTTTACAATGATAACATAACTAAATTAGTCCAAAGAGCTTTTCGATGATAAAACATTTTTTTTTATGATAACATGGCCGAATTAGCCCAAAGAGCTTTTCGATGATAGGATGACTGAATCATCCGTCTTATAGTTGGTAGTCAAATAAAAAATTTATTATGCCCCAACTCCACTACACATAATTAGGTCCTTAAATAGGAGGATCAAATGATGTCGGAATAATAGAAGAAGGAATGTGGACACCTCAGTGGCATGTGATCGACACCTCATCACCATAGCACCATAGGACTGACACCTTATATAATTCCTAAAATTTAACTTAACGACCTAATTATAAATATAGATATTATAGGTACTGAAATGTAAAAAGGTAAAAAATAATTCTTCCCCATCATCTCTCTTCAAGCATAACTGCCTCTCTATGACGCCTCTCCCTTATAGAGAGAGGAGCTTTGGGTGAGGGGAGATCGGGTTGAAGAAAAGGGAGAAAGGAGCGAGAGGAAGAAAGAAACAAAGAAGAAGAGAAGAATAGGAAAAGAGGTGGAGAAGAAAAGAAGGAAACAATGAGGGTTATATATTATAATATATTTTAGAAACTAATTTCTTCTAAAAGATATGCATTACCTAAATCATGAGGGTTAAATATGATTCTGAAACCAGTCACGAGGAAAAAACATGGTCATAGCCATCAATACTACTATGACTACCATTTTGACATTTTATCTATACTTACACTTATGAATCTTTAGTTATATTTATGCTCAATTATAAAAAATAATGATAGTCTTTATACTATAATGATTTATATTATGTGACATTAGTTATGCTTATACTTTCAGTATGAAAATGCATATAAATTTATCGTGCTTTAAAAAGTATTAGTAGCCAGCGAGATGCATATGAAACTGATATTTTGTAAATTTTATAAGCATGAAATAAATATATGGTATTCATGAGTATTTTGAAAACATGTGTTAAATGCATAAAGAATTCATGTGTTTTTTTAAAATATTTATTTATAATAATTTTGATAAGACCCTAAAATTTTATCTTAAAAAAAAAAGAAGAAAAAGGGATGATCACTTCGAGGGGATCGACCCTCCTTGATCGCTTCGAGAGGGGTCGATCCCCTCGAAGCGATCAAGGAGGTCGATCCCCTCGAAGTGATCATTCATTTCTCTTTGATCCCCTCGAAGCGATCAAGGAAGCCGATCCCCTCGAAGTGATCATCCCTTTCTCTTCTTCTTTTTTTACGATAAGACATTAGGGTCTTATCATTTGGTATCAGAGCGACGATAAGATTTTAGGGTTTTACCATTTGGTATCAGAACAATGATTTATTTAATATTTATTTATTCTTAGAGTTCAAATCCTGATTGACTTTAGGTGAAACTCTATAAATATGAATGTAACTGTTTCTTTTCAATTATCTATGAAAAATATTATTAACCCTGGAAAACCGATTCCCTCGAAGCGAAATATTTGTTTTTCATTTTGGTATCAGAGCAGCGATCATCAAAGTTCTATTTGTAGTTCGTCATCTCAGAAAAAAAAAAAAATTGTGAGGGCGAAGCCGGCAGCCGACCACCCCTGCTTTCCTTCTCCTCCACCGCCGGCGCTGCTTCCTGGTCGGCGACCACCGCCGCCGCTGCTCCCCGGCCAGTGCCCATCGCTGCCGCTGTGCCCCGGCCAGCAACCTTCTCACCTCGCCTCCTCGCTGCCCGCATCTCGCTCGAGCGAGAAGGGCCGCGGCCGCCGTTTCCCAGCCAGCGGAACACCCATCGCCGCTTCTACCATCGACGACGCTGCCTAGCCGCACCGCCATCGCTGCCTTCCCTTGGTTGCAGCTTCGGCCGTGCGATCTGTCGGCGTCGCTGTTTCTGTGGTGCAATAGAAATAGAGCAGCCGCCGGTCCCTCTGCTGCCGCAGCCGCCGGTTGCCTCTACCGCCGCCGCTGTTTCTCGTCCACTTCAACGCCACCCCTCTCCTTCGTTGCCGAGCCACCACCGATGCCAGCCACCGTGCGACGACCGCCGCACGCCTCCCAGCAGCCGATCCTCCTTGCTCTGCATCCGTAGTAACAGAAATAGGGCAACTCACCGGTTGCCCTTGTTCCCAACCGTGACACCGCCGACTCCTCCTTCTCCACCGCTGCCGCTGCTTCTCGGCCGCACGATCACCGCCGCACCGCCGTTGCCAGCATCGCCAGCGGCTCCGGCTGTGGTGCGATAGAAACAGAGCACCCTGTTTCCCATCTCCAGCATCGCAACTTCCCGGCCAGCGACGACGCTCGCTGCCTTTTTCTCCACCGCCGCCGCTGCTTCCCGATCGGTCGATCACCGCCACCCGCCTCCCAGCCACAACCCTCGCCGCCCCCCCCCGGGTCTCAGCCGCAGCCGCCGGTTGCCGCAGCCCTTGTTGCAACGGTTGCAGAAACAGAGCTTCCTCTATTGCTGCAGCTGCCGTCGATCCTGGCAGCGACCCTCGCTGCCTCCTTCTCCACCACCAATGCTGCGCTCCGGCCAGCGACCACCGCTGCTTCCAGCCACCGCAGCCTTCTCCTCAACCGCTCGTGGTCCTTCCGGCCAACTCCTTCGGTGGTGCGACAAATACAGAGTACGCAACAACAAAAACAGTGGCACCCTCTGCTGCCGTAACCGCCGATTGTAACCACCGTCGTCGCTCCCGGCCAAGAACCAACCCCTCGTTCTGCAGCAGCCGCCCTCCAACAGCGAACGCAGCAACCGCAGCAAGTACGCTGCCTTGCCTCAACCCCAGCAGCTCACACAACACCGATTCCTCTTCTCAACCTCGGCCGCATCAATACCGCCTCCCCCTTGCTTAGTATATTCTACCACAACCACAGGTTGCCATCACCGCAACCTCAACCCCGTTGCTCGACGATCGCCCCTTAGGTCGCAGTAGGTGCAGCCACATCAATGCAGTCACCTTCCAACCCCGGCGCTCTCACCTCACGCAACGATAGAAACAGGGCAACTACTATTCCTCCAATGCAGCGACCGCAGCACCCTTGGCGTCCACCTCCTCGGCAACTTCGCATCAACAGTGTTGATGCCCTTGACCGACACTAAAAATAGGAGTTGAGATTACAGATTTGCAGTCTTACGTAATGACCACTGATAACTCGATGAAAACACAAATGGAAGCATTGGAAATCAGAATTTAGAACCGACTATAAGAAATACTTAATGATTTAAAAAAGAGCCTACTGGAGAGCCTCAGCAAATTTCAACAAAATGGGGGCTCAAGTTCTACATTGCATAGATATGAAAATACAGGAAAAGGGCCCCAAGATTGTGGCACAAATTACTCACACATGAAGATAAAATTTCCGAGATGGAAATATGGAGATCTGACCAATTGGATCTCTAAGGCAGAAATTTTTTTTCGTTTTTATAGAACACCAGAAGAATCCAAGGTAGAAGTGGCCTCAATCCAGCTCAAGGGAGATGCACTCTAGTAGTACGATTGGTATGAAACTTTCCACGGAGTTCCTTCGTGGGAGCAATTCAAAAGAGGGCTTCTTGTTCACTTTGGCCCATCCGAATATGAGAATGTTGATTGTTAGCTCGCCAAAATTTGTCAGACTTCTATAATGTTCGAATATCATAGTAGGTTTGAAAGATTGTCAAATCAAGCTAGAAATTGGTCGGACCGATAACTTCTGGATACATTTATTGAAGGGTTTATTCCAGAGATCTGGTGTGAAGTTAAGGCTCGTCAACCCCGCACTATGATAGCTGCGATCTCATTTGCAAATCTACATGAGAAAAAAATTAGCAAGGAAAGATCAGCAAGGGGTTTGTACTATGATGAAAAATGGAGTATAGAACACCGATGTAAACAAAGTCAACTTCTGATGATTGAATCAATTGGAGAGGAGCTGAAAGCTAAGAATGTGGACTCCGATCATGAAGGTATAAATTCTAATGAAGACGTTGAACCTACCATACATACAATTCATACATTAGTCGACTACTCTAACCCACAAATTATGGAAGTTGTCGGAACTCTAGAGCATCATCCTATTATAGTTTTGATTGATACTGGTAGCACTAACAATTTTATGGACAGTGAGACTGTTGACCGATTGGCCCACCACATTGAAGACTATGACAGATTCGAAGTAAAGATCGTTGATGGGCGGATTTTTACTTGCGATAGCAAATGTTCAAAGATAAAATTGATTATACAGGGCCAAAAGTTTCATGCAACGATTACTATACTGAAAGACCGACCTGTTGCTTACACTATCAAAAAGTGGAGACCATACTTACTTGATCAACGGGTTGTGATGTGTTGCAGATAATCTATGACTAAAGTATTGAAAGAGAAGCTCCCCGAGATTGATGCTGCTCAACCTTGAGGACAAGACTGATTTGAAAAGGGAGGAACTGTTAAGACCATTTTTCTATGCTTTTGAATAATGTTTATTGAGTCTGTTTAGTCCGGTTGTTTATTGAGTCGGTTTGGTTCGATTAGAGTCAAGTAGAGGTTTATTTAATATTTATTTATTATTAGAGTTCAAGTCCTGATGGACTCCGGGTGAAACTCTATAAATAGGGATGTAATTGCTTCTTTTCAGTTATCTATGAAAAATATTATTCTGTCTTTTGACAAATCTTAGGAAGCCGATCCCCTCGAAGCGATCAAAGAGGGTCGATCTCCTCGAAGCGATCAAGGAGGCCGATCCCCTCGAAGTGATCATCCCCTTTCTCTTCTTTTTTTTCATTATAAGATTTTAGGGTCTTATCATTTGGTATCAGAGCGACGATAAAACTTTAGGGTCTTATCAAATTTTTTACTAGTATTTAAATCACGAGGCTTATTGAGTTATGGTTTACTCATATGATTATATTTCAATTTTTCAGAGTTGCACAGTAAAACCTTGTTGGATCAACTATAGATTGAATTATGTAATCAATCTATTGAATTGATATGAACGTCCTCTGCTTCAATTGATTGTGGTTTGGAATATATAATATATGTCCTATGGGTTGATTAATTATGAATTAGATTATACAATAATTATACTATGAGAGTTGTTTACGGTGTTGTATTGTATGCTGGGATGGGGGTGTCAGGTTGTGGCCTTATATTCTTATAGGAAAATATATAGGATTGTGGTGTTATATTGTATGCTGGGTTAGGGGTGTTACACCTTGATGTGGGGCTGGTGATACATCATCTCCTTTCAAGTTATGTGAAGACTGACTTAGCTTCATAAAAATTGTTATACTAGATCTGACTCGACCAATCATTAACCTATGTTCTTTGGATTTAACGCAATGCGATTATATGAAGTTGAAAGAAATATGTAAATATTCCTAGCATTAACCATGACCTCAAAATGATAGTCAAATATTACATTATAAAAGGCCAAGCTATGTTCTTAAGGGGGCTCCATCCTCTTTGGTGAATTACAACTTTAATATCTGACATTTGATAGAATCGTCGAAGCCTTTCACTAATTAAAGCATCAAAGTGGCTATGTCGCCCCTCAATATAGTTCCTTTTTTAGATCCCTTATTAAACCTATTTATTTTCTGACATTAAGTTTGTGATAGTGGAAACCCCTTCCCATATCGGACAACTAAATTATACTTTACAGAATGACATTAAAAGAAAGGCCCAACAAATAGATATCACAAACTACTCGAGCAAAAGAGCTGTCGTTGGAGTTGAGTAGTAACATGGAGGGTTGCAATTGCTTGAACATGGTTGAACCCCCGGATAAGTGGTTCCAACACCAACATGGTTGAACCCCCCGAAAAAGTGATTCCCAACACCAACACAGTCGAATCCCGTGATCGAACCCTTGAAAAGATGGTCCCAATACCTGATAAGTAGATGAGATTTTTCTAACTGTTTGAGGAAATCTCTCTACTCTGTTGAGGGAAATCCTCTAACCTGTTGAGGAAAACTCTCCCTTCTAACCAGGAAGGGTACTCTCCCTTCTAACCACTATAAAAGGAAGGGGATATGTTAATAACAATCAACTTCTTCTACAACTTGTTTATCTATTTATTTTCTAACATGGTATCAGAGCAGTTCCTCCTTGGTGACAGCAGTATCGCCGTGTGTTAGCCAAGCGGCCAAGCGGCAACAGTAACACGCTGTCGCTTCCCTCTACACAACGGCGCCTCCTTAATGGCGGTGTCCTCCTCCTCAATAGCGACGAACGGCGAATGACAGTGTCTTCCTCGCTCAGTCTTCCTTGCTTAACGACGACTGTCGCGTCTTCCTCCTTCGCTGTCGCAGCCGCTTTCCGGCCAGCAGCAGCCGCAACCGCTGCATCTTCCTTCCTTTACCGTAGCAGCTTTCGCTGTCGCTTTCCTCTATACATCTAATTGCTGCAGATTTCTCTCACTACAGTTTCCTTGAGTACCGCTGCAGTTTTCGCGGCCATCTTCCGGCGAACTGCAGCCTCTACAATCTGTTACAGCAAGCAGCAATCCACAGCAGCGAATCGCAATCTTGAGTACCGCTGCAGTTTTCGCGGCCATCTTCCGACGAACTGCAGCCTCTACAATCTGCTGCAGCAAGCAGCAATCTACAGCAGCACCCTCCTCCCTCATTCTCCACCTTGTGTGACCAGAGTATCACACAAGGTTCGTTGCATATCTTCCAAAAAAAAGAAAGCACAAAAAAAAAAAAGTCTTCGTTCACTTCTTCTGATGTTTTAGTTCCTGTAGGGACTCCCACTTCTTGTTCTTCTGCGGGGCTTATCTCCATCAATGCTGCCACGCTGATCCCCTTTAAGTTATCAAAGGGTGGCAACTATGCGTCCTAGCGAGCTCAATTTTCTAATCTTTTATTTGGATACGACTTGTTAGGTTACATTGATGGCTCTTTCAGTTGTCCTCCGGCCATGCTCAACGCCCCCGGCGATCCCAATCCAATACCCAATCCAGCTCACAAACTGTGGCTACGTCAAGATCGTCTCATCCTCCAAGCTATTCAAGCTTCAGTTGCTGGATCCGTTGCTCCCTTGATATCTTCATGTGTAACAGCTGGCGATGCATGGTCTACACTACAAACCACCCTGACAAATTATTCACGTACTCGCAAGCTCAGTCTTCTATCCAAGCTTATGGTGACGAAACAAGAGGGAAGTACTTGCTAGTCATAGGTGCCCAGCAAGCCAATCACGTGAGTGATGCCACGTGTGACTTAATATAGAATCTATTTGCTTATTATATTTTGGCATATATCACTTTATAACTATTGCATAAATACATACATATATTGTGATCTTCTTGGATTTGTGTAATGGGAATCGGATCGTGATGAGATCACGATAGTGAGATCGATTCACCTTTAAACACATATCCTAAATAATCCCGGTCATAGGTTACTCGAGAGGGATATCGTGATAATCGGACAGACGGGTGTGTCAGATACCCGTCCATATGATGGATGCAAACCGGTCTCATACCGCTATGTAGGGACACTAGGGATACAAAGACATGTGCTTATTGGAGAATGAGTTCATCGATTGATCCGCTTACGGAATTTGGATGGTTGATGATGCCTTATTGTCGATAGCGATTCAGTAGTCCTAGTGGTGTATCCGGTCTTTAGACTTGAGACACCAAGGATCTCCCAGATGAGTGCTCCACTCTTTGATACCAGACTTGTAGGTTTGGCTGTCCCGGCATCTAGTACATGGTGGTCATTGGGAGTGGTAGTTGACCTTACGAGGGCTATTGAGTGTCGATAGAGGATCATCCACTCTCGCCATGAGGAGGAATATCCCATGTATTCTTGCTCGAGACAAATCCCGGCGAGGGTCATTAGGGTTGAGAGAAAGAGTTCAAAGGGAGAACTGGATTAGAGCGAGACTCGAGTAGAAACCGTGTGGGTTTGACAACACCATGCTCGATATATCCGGTATATTAGATGGATGAGGGACTATAGGTACCACAGTGGCGAGGACAGACAGTCCAATGGATTGGATTCCCTCAGATCATCCGGGGGGGACTACAGAGTGGCCTAGTACATCCAGAAGTCGATGAGTCGAGTGAATTATTACAGAGATAATAATTCACCGAAGTTAGAAGGAGTTCTCGACAGGTATGACTCACGGCCAGCCGATATTGGGCCTAGAGGGTCATTGGACATATGGTAGGTATTACGATGAATAGAGGTTGGGATATGAGATATCCGACGGAGCCCTTGTCTTATTGGATGCAGATCCAATACCCACTAGGGGAGGACCCATTAGGGTTTGATAGGGGACCTCTATAAATAGGAGGGATTCAGAGCCCCATGGGCTAGAGAGCTTTTGTTTGCCTTTTCCTATTCTCCTCTCCATCTCCACCTCAGAGTAGGTCTGGAGTTTTGAGGAGCGTCGTTGTAACCCTGCTGTGTGGATCACCGCTAGAGAGGAGGACGCTTGACCTCCTTCACCCTCTCCTAAGGATCTGCAAGGAAACAGGGATATACGATCTCCCTAGGTAACACAATCTACTCTATACGCAGTTTCATGTTTCGCGGATTTTTTGCGTACCAATCTTCGCACGACAACGAATATCTCTTTGGGAATGGGGATTTTGTTTTTCTTGTTCTTCCACGCGATATGATGTCGCCCCCCAAGGATTTCCCAACGGTGGTATCGAGCCGGGTTGTTCGTGCGAATAATTGGTTTTAAACCTGCGTGTGTTGTGTTTAGGAAGAATTTTGACATCAAAATTGTTGACGAAAAAAACAAGGAAGGACAAGAAACAGTTGTTGCCCTCGATCTGCGCGCGTGTAGCGCAGCTAAGGCGGGCGGCAGGGCTGTGGCTGGTCAGAGCGGGCTTCTTGCCACGGGTCGGCGTACCACGGTAGAGGCGCCATGTTGCTCCCGGGCTTAAACCCCCCCATAGCTGGCGGTCGCCCGGTGGGGACAAGACCGCTATGAGGCGACGGCGCCGAAAGGCGCCCATTTTAGAAGCAAATACGACAATGGGCTTTTAAGCGCCTGATGGGGACAAAGACCGCCCATCTTGGCGGCCCACCGCCGCCGAGAACGCCGGAAAGAATGGGCGCGTCTCGCCCGAGGGCAAGGGTTCCCTCGCCCACCATTGACCGGGCACGCCATGGGTGGTGGCGGCGGCGAAGAGAGGAAAGGTCATTAGGGTTTTATGGGCAAAAGACAGTTTTGCCCCTCGGAATTTGAGAAATTTCAGTTTTTGTCTTTTGTCCAAATTATGAAAATACCCCTATAAATTCAGAAATTCCCTATAATATCCCTGATTTCAGAAAATATTAATTAATTAAAAGGTTTAGTTGATTATTATTTTTTATTATTATTATCTAGTAGTCCTACATGATGATGATTATTTATACATGTGATGTATGATGTGTGGAAGGATGATCATGGACCGTGTGATGTCTGTACCTGTGATTATTATTATTGAGGTCTGCGAACCTCCATTATATTTCTCGTTTATTGTCGGGCCTGCGTGCCTATGATTAAGTTGTAATCACATGATGAGGCACAGCGGGAGCGTGGATGCGATAGCGGGACCCACGAGACGGACGATCGTGATGCATGAAGATGCATCAAGATGTCGACGGAACCAACAAGGACGAAATGGACGATCACAGGGTATGGAGATGCACCGTTGCACACATAGATATTGATGTGAGTGATTAGGCCTACTGGCTCGGGCCTAATCATATTAGGTTGTGGTCCATGATCATCTGGTGTAATTGCTTATACACATACTATATATGTATATATATTTGCATGCGATGTAGAAATATATTAAATATGTATATGTGTGACATATCATATTAGGAGACCAAATCATAGAAACATCTCTCGATAATATTAAGTCGGTAAACGTGAGGCAATTAGATTGACCTACGTGGCCTTCCATCGTTATAAGTAGGAACCGATTCCCGGTGTAGGTTGAGTTGGTCGAGTCCCTCGAGACTCACCTATATCGCGATTCGCTATCTTGCTTACAATATAGAGATGTCACCGATGACCTGAGGGCATGGTATACTTGGTCGAGTCCCTCGAGGGTATATCATCAAATCAAACTCATCTTGTAACGAAGGTGTTGACTTAACCGAGCATCATGGTTGGTCGAGTCCCTCGAGGCCGAACAGGACGGGAATCACAAGGAGTTGTGATCGACAAGAGTTGCCTACCTTTTAGGCTTAGTGTGATTGGTCGAGTCCCTCGAGGTTACACTAAGACGCTGATTGGATCCTGATCCCCACTAGAAGTCTGCCGGAGACTTCCGTTTCACATGCTGAGGGTGTCGCGTGACTCGTTAGTAAAATAGTGGGAGCATATTAAGATAGAAGTCCATATCTTGATAGTTTACTTTTTGTAAAATCTGCATGTTATTCATTTCTGCTGCATCTTTATTTTGAGAAAATGTCGCTTTCAAATCCCTTACATTGGCATACTTGATGTCAACCGCCTCATTTGGTCCAAATTATACTGGATTGGCTCCAGTAACTTGAGAATTGTTCTCACAATGGAGAAAATCGCGGTACGCCCTTGATCTGATGATACTGCCCAAGAAGGGGCAAACGAGGATGAGATCGCCGCCACGCGGAAGTACATTGATGACTCCACTCTTGCTTAGTGCTATATGTTGGGCTCTATGACTCTCGAAAGTTCTGAGAGACAATATGAAAAGATGGATGCCAGATCCATTCTCCTACATGTCCGCAAATTGTTCGAGGAACAGGGAAGGACTTAGCGATATGAGATATCTAAGAGCCTCTTCCGCGCTAGGATGACTGAGGGGACACCGGTTCAGAACCATGTCCTAAAGATGATTGAGTGGATAGAGAAACTCACAGGTCTAGGAATGATCCTGAAGGATAACTTGTGTGTGGACATTGTGCTTCAGTCCCTACCAGATTCCTTTTCACAGTTCATAATGAATTTTAATATGAACAAGCTTGAAGTGACTCTCCCAGAGCTTCTCAATATGTTGAGGGAGGCAGAGAATACTATCAAGAGAGAGAAGCCAGTTCTCTACACTGGTGAGACCAAAAGGAAAAGGAAAGCAGAAAGGTCCCTTAAGAAGGGAAAGGGCAAGGTCAAACCAGGTAAAGCAAAGGTTGCTAAGAAAGACCCAGCAAAGGACAAAAGCCAAGTGCTTCCACTATGGTAAAGATGGGCACTGGAAGAGAAACTGCAAAGAGTACCTTGCAGAAAGGGCAAAACAAAAGCTTGATGAAGCTTCAGGTACATTCATGATTAGTCTCCATTTGTTAGACTCTTATGATAACATATGGGTATTGGATACCGGTAGTGCTTATTGTTGGGAAATCATGGGGGGCGACATCATATGCACAGCGGAAGAACAAGAAAACAAAAATCCCCGATTCCCAAAAAGGTGTTCGTCGTCGTGCGAAGATTGGTGCGTAAAAATCCGCAAAACACAAAACTACGTATAGAGATTGTGTTACTTAGGGAGATCGTATATCCCTGTTTCCTTGCAGATCCTTAGGAGAGGGTGAAGGAGGTCAAGCGTCCTCCTCTCTAGCGGTGATCCACACAGCAGAGGGGTAAGGACGACCCTCCTCAAAAAACTCCCAGGCCTCGAGGTGGAGAGGGAGAGGAGAATAGGAAAGGCAAGCAAAAGACTCTAGCCTATGAGGTTGTGAATCCCTCCTATTTATAGAGATCCCATGTCAAACCCTAATGGGTCCTTCCCTAGTGGGTATTGGATCTACATCCAATAAGACAAGGGCTCCGGTGGGATATCTCATATCAGAACCTCTACTCATCGCAATGCCTACCATATGTGTGTGACCCTCTAGGCCCCAATATCGAAGCTGGCCGTGAGTCATACCTGTCGAGAACTCCTTTCTAACTTTCGGTGAATTATTATCTCGTAATAATTCACTGACTCATCGACTACGGACGTACTAGGGCCACCACGTCGTAGTCCCGAGACGATACAAGGGAATCCAATCCATTGGACTGTCTCGTCCTCGTTACCATGTACCTATAATCCCTCATCCATCTAATATCCCAGAGACCATATATCGAGCATGGTGTTGTCGGACCCATACGGTTTCTACTGAAGTCTCGCTCTAATCGATTTCTCGGGAGAACTCTTTTTCTCTCAACCCGAATGACCCTGGCCGGGGATTTGTCCGAGCAAGAACACATGGGATATTCCTCTCATGACGCCAAGAATGGATGATCCTCTATCGACACTCAATAGCCCTCGTGAAGGTCGACTACCACTCCCAATGACCAACAGTACTAGATCCTGGGACAGCCAAACCTATAAGTCGGTATCAAAGAGTGGAGCACTCATACAGGACATCCTTGGTATCTCAAGTCTAAGGACCAGATACACCACTAGGACTACGGAATCATTTGTCCGACAATAAGGCATCATCAACCATCCAATATTCCGTAAGCGGATCAATCAATGAACTCATTCTCCAATGAGCAGACCAGATCTTGTATCCCTAGTGTCCCTACACGGCGGTATGAGACCAGCTGCATTCATCATATGGACGGGTATAAAGACACCGGTCTATACGGTTATCACGATGTCCCTCTCGAGTAACCTATGACCAGGATTATTTAGGATATGTGTTTAAATGTGAATCGATCTCATTATCGTGATCTCATCACGATCCGATTCCCATTGCACAAATCCAAGGACATCACAATATATATATGCATTTATGCAATAGTTATAAAGTGATATACGTCAAAATATAATAAGCAAAAAGATTTTGTATCAAATCACACGTGCCATCACTCACGTGATTGGCTTGCTGGGCACCTATGACTAGCACTTATCATATATGCAATTTGTTGTAGGTTCTGACAAGGCCTAAGAGACTAGAGAGAGGCGAGATGAACCTCAAGATGGGTAATGGAGCAAAAGTTGCTGTAGTAGCTGTTGACGAGGTTGCCCTACATCTGCCTAGTGGAGCTTTTATTGCATTAGATGCATGTTATTTTGTTCCTTCTATTATCAAAAATATTATCTCCATTTCATGTTTAACAGTCATGGATATAAATTTGTTTTTGAGAACAATGGTTGTTCGATATTATTAGATGATAAGATCATCATGAAAGGAACATTGCATAATGATTTATTTATATTAGATATCACTCCACGAATGTAAATGTGTCCAAAAGGAAATGAGATGAGTTGAACAGTGCATACCTGTGGCATTGTAGGCTAGGTCACATCCATGAAAGAAGGATTCAAAAGTTGCTAAATGATGGATATCTAGATCCATTCGACTATGTGTCATATGCAACTTGTGAGCCTTGTATTCGTGGAAAACTGACCAACTCTCCATTTAGTGAAACTGGAGAGAGAGCCACTGAGTTGTTGAAACTCATACATAGTGATGTATGTGGACCTATGTCAACTCATGCCATTGGAGGTTACTCCTACTTCATTACATTTACTGATGATTTTTCAAGGTATGGATATGTGTATTTAATGAAGTACAAGTCCGAGGCCTTTGAGAAATTCAGAGAGTATAAGAATGAGGTGGAGAACCAAATTGGAAAGAGTATCAAAACTCTTCGATCAGATCAAGGAGGTGAGTACTTAAGAAGTATAGAGTTCACTTAGTTCCTCAAGGACCATGGGATATTATCCCAATAGACACCTCCTTATACACCTAAGCTCAATGGTGTCTCTGAAAGGAGAAATCGTACATTATTAGATATGGTACGATCCACGATGAGTTTCGCTAACCTACCTATCTCATTCTGGGGATATGCCCTAGAAACCGCAGCTTACCTTCTGAATAGAGTTCCAACTAAGTCGGTAGTGTCTACACCATATGAGATATGGAAAGGGAAGAAGCTTGATCTTAAGGTTGTTAAGATTTGGGGCTGCCCTGCATATGTTAAAAGACACAACCCCGATAAGTTAGAATCAAGGATAGAGCGATGCAAATATGTGGGATACCCCAAGGAAACTTGTGGGTATTATTTCTATCATCTCGAGGACCAAAAGGTCTTTGTAGCTAAGAGAGCAGTGTTCCTTGAGAAGGAACACATTCTTGGCGGAGATAGTGGGAGAATGATAGAATTGAGTGAGGTTAGAGAACCAAGCTCAAGCACCACTCTACAGCCCGAGTCTGTTCAAGTACTTAATACACAAATTTTAACTTTACGTAGGTCTGATAGAGTATCCCATCCTCCTGAGAGATATATGAGACATATTAGAGGAGAGGATGTAGAGGATATTGATCCTCATGTTGGAAAATCCTTGGGGGCAACATCATATGCGCAGCGGAAGAACAAGAAAAACAAAATCCACGATTCCCAAAGAGATGTTCGTCGTCGTGCGAAGATTGGTACGCAAAAATCCGTGAAACATGAAACTGCGTATAGAGTAGATTGTGTTACCTAAGGAGATCGTATATCCTTGTTTCCTTGCAGATCCTTAAGAGAGGGTGAAGGAGGTCAAGCGTCCTCCTCTCTAGCGATGATCCACACAGCAGGGTTGCGACGACGCTCCTCAAAACTCCAGACCTACTCTGAGGTGGAGATGGAGAGGAGAATAAAAAAAGACAAACAAAAGCTCTCTAGCCCATGGGGCTCTGAATCCCTCCTATTTATAGAGGTCCCCTGTCAAACCCTAATGGGTCCTCCCCTAGTGGGTATTGGATCTGCATCCAATAAGATAAGGGCTCCGTCGGATATCTCATATCCGAACCTCTATTCATCGCAATGCCTACCATATGTGTGTGACCCTCTAGGCCCAATATCGAGCTGGCCGTGAGTCATACCTGTCAGAACTCCTTCTAACTCAGTGAATTATTATCTTTATAATAATTCACTCGACTCATCGACTCTGGGACGACTAGGGTTACTACGCCAGTAGTCCCTAGTCGATACAAGGGACTCCAATCCATTGGACTGTCGTCCTCGATTCGTGTACCTATAGTCCCTCATCCATCTAATATATCGGAGACCGTATATCGAGCATGGTGTTGTCGAGACCCACACGGTTTCTTCTCGAAGTCTCGCTCTAATCGGATTCTCAGGAGAACTCTTTCTCTCTCAACCCGAATGACCCCGGCCAGTGGATTTGTCCGAGCAAGAACACATGGGATATTCCTCTCATGACGCCAAGAGTGGATGATCCTCTATCAACACTCAATAGCCCTCGTAAGGTCGACTACCACTCCCAATGACCCATTTGTACTAGATCCGGGACAGCCAAACCTATAAGTCTGGTATCAAAGAGTGGAGCACTCATACTGAGGACATCCTTGGTATCTCAAGTCTAAGGACCAGATACACCACTAGGACTCACGGAATCGTTGTTCGACAATAAGGCATCATCAACCATCCAACATTAAAAGAAAGCGGATCAATCAGTGAACTCATTCTCCAATGAGCACTGCATCTTTGTATCCCTAGTGTCCCTACACAAAGCAGCTATGAGACCATTTGCATCCATCATATGGACGGGTATACAGCACACCAGTCTATACGGTTATCACGATGTCCCTCTCGAGTAACCTATGATCGGGATTATTTAGGATATGTGTTTAAAGGTGAATCAATCTCACTATCCTGATCTCATCACGATCCGATTCCCATTGCACAAATCCAAGGACATCACAATATATGTATGCATTTATGCAATAGTTATAAAGTGATATATGCCAAAATATAATAAGCAAAAAGATTCTATATTAAGTCACACGTGCCATCACTCACGTGATTGGCTTGCTGGGCACCTTTGACTAGCACCTCAGACCTACGAGGAGGCTATTATGAGCATAGACTCCGGGAAGTGGCAAGAAGCCATGAATTCTGAGATGGATTCTATGTACTCCAATAAGGTTTGGAACCTAGTTGATGCGCCCGAAGGTATTGTACCCATCGGTTGCAAGTGGATCTTTAAGAAAAAGATCGGAGTAGATGGAAAGGTAGAGACCTATAAAGCAAGGCTAGTGGCTAAGGGGTATCGTCAAAGGTAAGGTGTTGACTATGACGAAACTTTCTCACCCGTAGCAATGCTAAAATCTATCAGAATTCTATTGGCTATTGCAGCACATTATGATTATGAGATCTGGCAGATGGATGTGAAAACCGCATTCCTCAATGGGAACATCGAGGAGAAGGTGTATATGATGCAACCTGAGGGATACGTGTCCAAGAACTGTCCAGATAAGGTGTGTAGGTTGCTTAGATCCATTTATGGATTAAAGCAAGCTTCTCGAAGTTGGAACATAAGATTTGATGAGGCAATCAGATCTTATGACTTCGTTAAAAACGAAGATGAGCCTTGTGTATACAGAAAGGTAAGTGGGAGCGCTATCACCTTTTTGGTGTTATATGTGGATGACATCCTGATCATTGGGAATGACGTAGGAATGCTATCCACAGTAAAGGCTTGGTTATCTAGACACTTCTCCATGAAGGACTTAGGGGAAGCATCTTATATTTTGGGGATTAGAATCTATAGAGATAGATCCAAGAGGATGCTTGGCTTGTCCCAGTCCAGGTACATAGAAACCATTGTCAAAAGGTTTGGCATGGAAAATTTCAAGAGGGGTCTCATACCGATGAGACATGGGATATCGCTTTCTACGAGTATGTCCCCAAAGACTCCAGAAGAAAGGGCGAACATGGATATGATACCTTATGCCTCAGCAATAGGGTCTATCATGTATGTCATGCTATATACTAGGCCTGATATAGCACATGCTCTGAGTGTCACGAGCAGGTATCAAGAGGATCCAGGCTTGAAGCACTGGAAAGCAGTAAAGTGTATCCTTAAGTACTTGAGAAGGACTAAGGATCTTTTAGTAGTATATGGAGGTAATAGCCTTAAGGTTGAAGGCTACACTGACTCAAGTTTTCAGTCTGATGTCGATGATAGCAAGTTGAATTCAGGGTATGTGTACACCTTGAATGGAGGAGCAGTGTGATGGAAGAGTTCCAAGCAAGATACCACTGCTGACTCAACCACAGAGGCGGAGTATACATTGCTACATCAGATGCAGCAAAGGAGGGAGTTTGGGTGAAGAAGTTCATCACAGATTTGGGAGTCATGCCGGGTAGCGAAGAGCCGATCTCCCTATATTGCGGCAACAACGGGGCGATTGCTCAAGCAAAGGAACCTATGTCTCATCAGAAATCTAAGCATGTTATGAGGAGGTTCCACCTTATCAGAGAGATCGTGACCCGAGGAGATGTAGTAGTGGAAAGAGTTCCATCCGAAGATAACATTGCAGATCCACTAACAAAGTCGTTGTCTTAGATTTGTTTTGAGCGTCACAAGGGTCTGATGGGGATCAGACACATAGGTGATTAGCTTTAGGTCAAGTGGGAGATTGCTAGTCATAGGTGCCCAGCAAGCCAATCACGTGAGTGATGGCACGTGTGACTTAATATAGAATCTTTTTGCTTATTATATTTTGGCATATATCACTTTATAACTATTGCATAAATGCATACATATATTGTGATGTCCTTGGATTTGTGCAATGGGAATCAGATCGTGATGAGATCACGATAGTGAGATCGATTCACCTTTAAACATATATCCTAAATAATCTCGGTCATAGGTTTTCGAGAGGGATATCGTGATAATCGGACAAACCGGGTGTCTTTGTATACCCGTCCATATGATGGATGCATTTGGTCTCATAGTCTGCTTGTGTAGGGACACTAGGGATACTGAAGACAGGTGTTCATTGGAGAATGAGTTCACTTGATTGATCCGCTTTACGGAATGCTAGATGGTTGATGATGCCTTATTGTCGACAAATGATTCCAGTAGTCCTAGTGGTGTATTTGGTCCTTAGACTTGAGACACCAAGGATGTCCTGTATGAGTGCTCCACTCTTTGATACCGTGACTTATAGGTTTGACTGTCCCGGATCTAGTACAGTTTGGTCATTGGGAGTGGTAGTCGACCTTACGAGGGCTATTGAGTGTCGATAGAGGATCATCCAATCTCGGTGTCATGAGAGGAATATCCCATATGTTCTTGCTCGACAAATCCCTGGCCAGGTCATTCGGGTTGAGAGAGAAAGAGTTCTCAGGGAGAACGATTAGAGCGAGACTTCGAGTAGAAAACCGTGTGGATCGACAACACCATGCTCGATATACGGTCTCGATATATTAGATGGATGAGGGACTATAGGTACAATGGCAGAATCGAGGACAGACAGGGTCTAATAGATTGGATTCCCCCAGATCGTCCAGGTACTACTGACGTAGTGGCCCTAGTACATCCAGAGAGTCGATGAGTCGAGTGAATTATTACAGAGATAATAATTCACTGAGTTAGAAGGAGTTCTAACAGGTATGACTCACGGCCAGCTCGATATTGGGCCTAGAGGGTCACACACATATGGTAGGCATTGCGATGAATAGAGATTCGGATATGAGATATCCGACGGAGCCCTTATCTTATTGGATGCAGATCCAATACCCACTAGGGGAGGACCCATTAGGGTTTGACAAGGGACCTCTATAAATAGGAGGGATTCAGAGCCCCATGGGCTAGAGAGCTTTTGTTTGCCTTTTCCTATTCTCCTCTCCATCTCCACCCAGTAGGTCTCGGAGTTTTGAGGAGTCGTAAAGAACCCCTTTGTGTGGATCACCGTTAGAGAGGAGGACACTTGACCTCCTTCACCCTCTCCTAAGTATCTGCAAGGAAACAGGGATATATGATCTCCCTAGGTAACACAATCTACTCTATACGCAGTTTCATGTTTCGCGGATTTTTTGCGTACCACTCTTCGCACGACGACGAACATCTCTTTGGGAATCGGGGATTTTGTTTTTCTTGTTCTTCCGCTGCGCATATGATGTCGCCCCCAAGGATTTCCCAACAGTACTATCTCTGATTATCTACAACATATCAAGGTTATTATTGATGACTTAGCCTTGATAGGTCATTCCCTATGTGACGAAGAGGTTATCATTCATACCCTCAATGGTCTCGACACCGACTACAAGGAATTGACTGCTGCAATTCGGGCACGCGACTCGCCAGTCTCTTTTGAAGAGCTCTATGATAAACTGACTGACTATGAGATGTACTTGAAGCATGCGGACAAACTGCCTGGATCAACTATTACAACTCAAGTCAGTCACAAATCCAAACGGAAGAGCACTCGGTACTCGCCGAACATCACCCAAGGTTTGGCTAATGTGCCTCCTGATTTTGTGAGTTCCATGCAACACCCCTCCTATCCTCCTAGTCATCACTTCTCGCAAAGTGGTAACTCCAGCCATCATTCGTCTTGGCGTCCTGCCCTACCGAGCCATCAAAGACGGGTCGTTTGCCAACTGTGTGACAAAGTCGTCAACTCCGCTAAAGTTTGCTGGTCTCATCCCTGCCTCCCTGCTCCGTCACACTGGCCTCAGGCAAATCTCTTAACTTCTCCGACACCTAGCCAGTCCAACTGGATTGTCGATTCTGGTGCCTCTCATCACATCACCGCTGATCTTCAGAATTTGTCTCTTCACAATCCCTATGGCGGCGATGAAGATATCATCATCGGTGATGGTAAAGGACTTCCTATAACTCATACTGGTTCCACAATGCTTAATTCTGACTCTAATACATTTACCCTCGATGATGTTTTATGCGCCCCTCATATTAAACGCAACCTCATTTCTGTTTCTCAATTTTACAAACATAATAATACTTCCATTGAATTCTTTCCTGATTCATTTTTTGTTAAGGACTTGAGCATGGGGGCATCATTGGTCCAAGGCCCGAATAAAGACAACATTTACGAATGGCCGTCAACCTCTCGAATAACCCAGCCCACTATTCATTCTTCTGTTGCGGCTCTAGTTGATGTGTGGCATTGTCGACTTGGTCATCCCTCGTCCTTTATTCAGCAGTAATTATTATCTCGTCACTCTCTTTCTCTATTTAAGTCCACTAATTCTATGATGCATTGTGATGCTTGTCTTAGTAATAAGAGTCATCAGCAGCCTTTTAGCTCATCTTCCATTTCCTCCTCTAAACCTTTTGAAATTATATATATTGATGTTTGGGGTCCTGCTCCAATCTTATCTTTTGATAAGTTCCGATTTTATGTTATTTTTGTAGATCACTTCTCTAAGTACACATAGATATATCCTCTTTCTCATAAATATGACGTTTCTCATATTTTTTCCACTTTCCAGAAGTTGGTCAAAAACTATTTTTAGTCTACGATTAAAACAGTCTACTCTGATGGTGGCGGTGAATATCAAGCCCTGGCTTCCCATCTCTCAGCTTGTGGCATTCAACACCTCAAGTCTCCCCCACATACTCCTCAACTAGTTGGTTCTGCCGAACGCAAACATCGGCATATAGTAGAAACTGGACTCACACTTCTACATCAGGCTTCTATGCCTTCAACTTTTTGGACAGCAGCCTTTCAAACTGCTGTCTACCTAATTAATCGAATGCCTAAACCAGTTCTACAATACCAGTCCCCCTTTGACACACTATTTCACAAACCCCCTAACCTTCGTAAACTCCGAGTGTTCGGTTGTTTATGTTATCCTTGGTTACGTCCCTATGCCTCTCATAAGTTAACATCTCGATCTACTCCTTGCGTCTTTATTGGTTACTCACTTGAACATAATGCTTTCCGCTGCTATAATCTCCACACTCGTAAAATCTTCATATCACGTCATGTTGTCTTTGTTGAGTCTAACTTTTCTTTCCAAACCCTTTTATATCCTACCATACGGACCACTTCACTATCTCACTGGAGTATACCTTCGGACCAATCGGACGAGCCTCCCATGACTTCGTCTACTTCCTCCCCTCCTGATCTGCACTATATCACTCCAGTTCAACACTTGCCTGTTTCCTCTGTTCCTACTCCACTCCACTCTTCTCCAATTGATGGGGCAATATGTTCCGAAACACAACCATCCTCCTTACCTCCTTCTCGCCCAAGTGCCCCTGACGTGTCTCCGCTTGAACCGGTTTGTGCCACAGATTCTCACCCAACATCACCTCCCAATCTTGTCGTCTCCAATCATCCTTTGACCACTCGCTCTAAGCATGGTATTTTTAAACCTCGTCAGGTACTTAACCTACAAGCTATCATAAATTCCTCATCCCCCAACGTTGAACCCACCACCTTCACTCAAGCCCAAAAATCTCCGCATTGGCGTACTGCCATGAGTGAGGAATATAATGCCCTCCTCCATAATTCAACGTGGGATCTCATTCCTTTCCATCCTTCACAAAACATCATCAGATGTAAGTGGGTCTTTAGAATTAAGCGGAACCCAGATGGCTCTGTTGCCCGATATAAGGTATGCCTGGTCGCCAAAGGGTTTCATCAACGACCTAGAGTTGATTTCACTAAGACGTTTAGTCCTGTTGTTAAACCCACTACAATCTGGCTTATCTCGAGTCTGGCTACCACTAAAGGCTGGCAATTATGACAATTGGATGTTAATAATGCCTTTCTACAGGGATCTCTATCTAAAGATGTTTTTATGCAACAACCCTCTGGTTTTACTCATCCTCAGTATCCACAGCATGTTTGCAAACTTCAGAAAGCCATTTATGGACTTCGTCAGGCTCCGAGAGCTTGGTAAACTGAACTTAGCTCATTTTTGACTTCTGTCGGCTTTCTTAACTCCAAATCTGACACTTCGTTGTTTCTGCGACATCATCATGGAAACACAATGTATATTCTAGTATATGTGGATGATATTATTGTCACAGGAAACAATCCCATCAGCATCCAAGCGTTCATCAAACAGCTGGCAGCTCGATTCTCGCTTAAGGATCTCGGACCCTTGAGCTATTTTCTGGGCGTCGAAGCTACCTTCACGTCTTCTGGTCTCCTTTTATCACAACGCAAGTACATTCAAGATTTGTTATTAAAGACAAACATGCAGGATGCAAATGCAGTTACAACCCCCATCTCTACTAGTGGTTCTCTCAAATTATCGGATGGAAGTCCTGCTACGGAACCCACTCAATACTGCCAAGTTATTGGCTCTTTACAATACTTAGCTCTCACGTGTCCAGACATCTCATTTGCTGTCAACAAATTATCACAATTTATGCAGCAACCATCTACTCTACACTGGTCTGCGGTCAAGAGACTTCTACAATATCTTAAAGGGACCCTAAATCATGGAATGTTTTTTCGTAAGCACTCTCCACTTCATCTTCATGCCTTTGCCGATGCTGATTGGGCAGGTAACCTTGATGATAGAACATCCACATCGGGGTATATTATCTTCCTTGGTGCTCATCCAATCAGTTGGAGTTCTAAGAAGCAAAAGACAGTCGCCCGGTCTACAACTGAAGCTGAATACCGTGTCATTGCCGCTACCACTGCAGAACTCAATTGGATCACGAATCTACTTCAGGAACTCAACATCGATTCCACCCCTATAATATATTGTGATAATATTGGAGCTACCTATCTATGCGCTAATCCGGTATTCCACTCTCCCATGAAACATATTGCTATCGACTTCCACTTTGTACGCGATCAAGTTGTCCGCCGTCAGCTTCGTGTTTTTCATGTTCATATGACTGATCAATTGGCCGACTCATTTACGAAGCCTCTAGCTCGTAAACTCTTTGCATTACATCAGTCCAAGATTGGCCTCCTTGATCGAAGTACCATCTTGCGGGGGCATGATAAGTAGATGAGATTTTTCTAACTGTTTGAGGAAATCTCTCTACTCTGTTGAGGGGAATCCTCTAACCTGTTGAGGAAAACTCTCCCTTCTAACCTATATAAAAGGAAGGGGATTCTCCCTTCTAACCAGTATAAAAGGAAGTGGGATATGTTAATAACAATCAACTTCTTCTATAACTTGTTTATCTATTTATTTTCTAGCAATACCAACATGATCGAACCCTATAAGATGTGCTCTTGACACTAATATGACTAAATTATCTAAAGAGACTATTTCCAATAATAATACAATCGAACTACTATAAGAGGTTGTTCTCGACACTAACATGACCGAGTCCCTTGAAGAGGTGGTTTCTAACACCAAAATGGTTGACCTCCCTAAAGAGGTGGCTCCTGACACCAGCATGGTCGAATCCCAAAAGAGGTAATTTTTAATACTAATATAGCCAAATATCTAAGATATGGCTCTCAAAACTAACATAGTCAAACCCTCAAAGATATGACTCCTAACATTAGCATGATCAAACTATCCGAAGAGGTAATTCCCAACACTAATATGATCGAACTATCTAAAAAGGTAATTCCCAACACATGGTCAAACTATCTGAAGATGTGGTTTTCGATGCCAACATGATCAAACCTTCTGAAGAGGTGGTTTTCGATGCCAACATGATCGAACCTCCTGAAGAGGTGGTCGACTCCAACATGGTTGAACAACTTAAAGAGGTAACTCTTGAAACTAACATGGCCGACTCTCTAAATAGTAACACATATAAACTGCTTAAGTGGCAAATTCTGACAATGACAACCAAACATGACCATGAATCGTCTCTCCATGATGACACAATCGAATCAGCTAAGAACCGTTCTTCTACAATGATTCATTAAATCCAACTTTAAAGTTGTTAGAATTGTAATGACACGAGGGGGGAGGGGAGGGTGAATTAGTGTTATAGCAAATTTAAATCAATTTTAAAGTTTGATCGATAAATCCGTATAAAAAAAGTAATTAATCAAGAATGTGAGTAATAGTTACGAGTAAAATAAATGAGTAACCAATAATAAATCGGAAGCAAGATAAAGATCACAAATCGATTTATAATAGTTTGATCTTCCCGACCTACATCCACTCCTGATTTCTCTTCCCTCAAGGTCGCTGATTTTCACTACCCATCTTCTTTCCAATAGACGAAGATCAACTATCTTTGTTATAGCTTTTTTCTTTACAAGAGGCTTAGGAGAGAACTTTTACACTCTCTCTTGTACACGATTTCTCACCTCCCATAACTTTGAATTACCTCTAAACTCATAAAGGAGGAAGAGACTCAAACAATGCTGAAAGAGAGAGTTTACAACACTTTTGTGCTTAAGAATTAGTGCTCCGTCAAGCAAGCATGTGTAGAATATTTATAGACCCCAAAAGCCTTCACGAATGGAGCTAAAAATTTAAATTCTTAGAATTTCGAGATACTATCGATACTACCGCCAGCACTAGACAGTACTACCATTATAATGGGGCCACGAATCAAGACGCTAGTAGTGCTATCATTGGCCTAGGTGGTACTAGTATCACTTTGGTGGTACTACCAACCAAATTGCTAAAAAAAAGCATAAATGATGCCTTCGGCTGACTCAAGCGATACTACTACTTGGCCTAGCGGTACCACCACTTCGGCCTACTTTAGGTCACCAATATGGTCTTCTAACTAGCTCAATTTAGTCCTGGTTCAAGCCCAATGGGTTCCTTATAAATTTTCATGGTTTCGACCAAATACTAAATCAATTTGACCCAAAAATACCCTGATCAAGACTTTAACAATTCAACCACATATCCAGCATAATATGAAGCTTTCAGCACATTGTACGCCATTCCGGCATATCGTTCGATCTTTTGACACTTTGTTTGAATCTCTAGCACATCGTCTTTTTCTTCGGCATATCGTCTTATCTATCGACATGTCGACTTTCCCACGATATCCGATCTTTTAGTGTAATATCCGATCCTTGGGGCATGATACCCGAACTTATAACATGAAGTCCAATCTTCAGCACATCGACCAATCCTTTAGATCAATATCTAATTTTTTACATGATACTTTGCCCGGCACAATGTCCAATTCTTATGCTTGGATAATTTTCCTTTTGATAGTTCAAATTCATGATCGAAGTATTTCCTGCATCACTTATTTCAAAAGTATATTAGTCTATAAACTCATCAATTGATTTCTTCGTCCAAATTTGAGATTCAATCATCTTTTAATGATGACGAAGTTTTAACCAAGCTCGACTTGTTTATATATCATTTTGAAATGTTATGATAAATTTGAATTCAAATAATCATATGTCATTTTAAATGCATATACTAAATTCAAGTCGAAAGAAATTTGATCATATAATTATTATGATTCAATTATTCAAGCTCAAAAATCAATGTTCAATCAAGTTTCAAATTTTAATAATTATTAATATGTAATATCAATCGAAATATAACTATAAATTAACCATTTGCATACCAAAAAAAAAAGACATTATGATTGTTCATGTATCGAAATATAACTATAAAATATGCTTCTCTTCCTTTGTAAATAAACAAACATGAATTATTATTTCTTGGTATCATGGTACTACTTCTCTCCTTTATATCAATTATATCAATGTTGCAATTGTGTAAAAATAAAAATTACTTACATATCATAATATAAATGATCTTAATATTAAAGATAAATTTAAATTATAGACACCAAAAACTCAATTAATATGAGTCTTAACAAGACTCCCCTAGACTTATTCCATTTATTCCATCTGAGTATATCTAAACCAGCGGTTCTTACAAGTATATATATATCCCCCTACGGGTTTATGACTGCAGCGACAGACTAAAACATATCTTTAGAAGTCTTAAACATCATTTACTATTTACAGAACCTAAGAGCTAAAAATTAACGCTCCAAGCTTCATGTTCATCATGATCTGCTGTCTCTTGGCTCATACCTTTTACCACTCAACTGGTTCCCCTTGATGACAAATTTAACAACCGGTCTGCCATGGAACACCAGCCAGAGGAAGGACCCGCCGGTGAACACGACCTTCCCATATATGGGCTTCATGTCCAAGGACGATCTCTTCTCTATCATCACTTTCTTGATGCAGTCACCCCATTGCCTGTCCAAAAAGAAGCGAGTTTATATCGGAAGACGATCGATTAGCTAATTAAGGAAGCAGGTGAAGAACGAGTGTTGTAGGAGCAAGTACCTCGTGAAGTATTCGGCTATGTCCTCCGGAGTTAGAGTAGACCCCCTGGAGAACATTACGAACATGGACCGGAAATCCTCCTCAAGGACCCGCTGGTACGGCTCCGCCAGCCGCCGGGGCAGCACCGGGGGCACAGCCGTGAGGCGACACCTCACACGGTACTGGTATTCGGTGAACAGCACATGCAAGTGTTCGTCGAAGATTACCAAGCCGACTCCGTCCAGAATCTTCACGAGCTGCTTGATCACGGTGCCGCGGTTGCGGTAGAAGAATTCCAGGTCGACCGGCTGGCTGACGAGGGAGGTGATGCGGGGGACGGCCAGGCCGACTACGGAGCGAGGGGGTAACTCTTGGCGGATGCAGTTGAGAATGACATCGGCCTCCGCCGCCAACAAGAGGACGACGTTGTGGTCCGGAGTGCGCCGGATGTAGCCGATGACGTCGAGGCCGGTCAGCTCCATCAACATGAAGAAAGCGACGATGTTGCGGGCGACCTCAGGACGCTTGCCGCAGACCACGAGGTGGTGGTAGATCATGTGGTCGAGCTTGTGGAAGAGAAGGACGTTGTAGACGGAGAGGGAGGCCATGGGGAGAGCGCGGGGTCTTGGCGCGAAGCGGGGGAAGTGAAGGGTTGGGCTGCAATTTATAGGGTCTCAAGGGGTGCACGCTGCGCCCGTTGGGAAGAGACAACTAGGGAAAGGAGGCGCAACGATGGAAGGCGGAGCGAGATGACGTTTGCGGCGTTTGCACCGAGGACGGTCATATCTTGCGCCAGTTCCGCCACAGTGGTTTAAGTGCATGCCATGGTTATCGAACCGGGCGGTCGGACCGGTAAAACTGGAAACATATCATTAGATTTAATTATGGGATCTAATATGTAAAAAAAATGGAATGAATGGATTAACCCGCGACTAGTTTTAATAACTGATAAGATTACATAAAACTGATCTAATTTTGTAATACAACAAAATATTACTTAAATATCTTTACCATAAACTTTTTTATTATTTATTTAAAAGAGTATTTACCTCAAACGTGAAATTAATGTTGACGTGGAGAAATAAATTAAAACCAATCCAATCTAGTATAATTATCATCAATGTTTATGATTATAATGTTGATTCGATATTATCATTTTTATATATTTTAATTAGGTTAATATTTGATATTTTTATTATATATAATTTAAATTATTTAATATATTATAAAATATTGTTAAGTAAACATGAGACCAATTGGCAGATCAGTTCGACCGGTGATCTAAGACTTGATCGGATCGCTTTCTAATTCAGTTTTGATGACTCTGCTCGGTGCTCAATGGGGGCAGGTTTCCAACTTGGTCAACATTGTATGTCAACATTGGGGCAGGTTTCCAACTTGGTCAACATTGTATGTAAGATTGGTCAACATTTTTGTTATTTTTTTATCAAAAATTAAATATTAACCGACTGTCATGATTTTAAAATGTAAAATTTTAATTCCCAAAGTCATGCATTCAATTAAGCTGACAAGGTACAAATATTTTTTTTAATTCGGTGAAAAATCGACTTGATTATATTATATATATGTACTTGTCAAAGTGATTTATAAACGTATATATATGGCATTTACTTACTACATGTTCATTCTTTTTTTTAATCATGAAAGCACTATAGCTGAATAAAAGAAATTAGATACAAAGCTCTCTACCGAACAGAAGTTTCTGCACAGAATATTCTTTTTTGGGTCGGTCGAGAAGCACAGAATTTTCCGTTGCCAAAAGCATCAATTGCCTCCTTAGCCACTGCACTACCGAATTATGATATTATATTTGATCTTTTTACTGTCAGGTAAAATTAAGAAAATATCAACAAATAAAAAAAATATTTAGAAGGTTTTATTTGCTAACAAATATTTGGAAAATTCATTCTCCAACGTTTCCTTCTAAAAGTTAATGGAATGAAAAATAATCAAACAATATAAGACATTATATTTCCTAGAAATCGTGATGCATTCATTTCATATATATATATATATATATATATTAGCATAGACTCCCTATATTAGCATCCTTCTAAAACATACATATTAATTAACATTAACCATAATTATTAGTTATCAATTAAAATAAAAAAATAAAAATAATATATAAATTTTTAGGGCATTTTATTGGAAAAAAGCCTCCATTATTAACTTTTTATCTACGAGATTACTATTTTATAATCCCTTTTTTATTGCTTAAAATTTCATATTAAGAATTCTGAATATTTCTAAGTTATCTCTTTGTAAATAAATGTATAAGCCCTCAATTTATAACTTAATTTTAATAAAATCTTTTCACTCTTTATCTACAACCCCCTTTTCATCCTTTTCTTTTTCTTTTTCTTCTTTTAATCACTAGAGATGATGTAAAATAATAAAAAAATAAATGATGAAATAAGACGAACTAATGATCGAAAATGAGGAGACGACAAATAGTTTTTAAAATTTATTATAAAGATTTAATATTTTTAAGTTTATTTATATTCTGTAATAGGGAAAATATATAATTTTCTGAGTCAGTTATGTTAAATTGACATGTTTTGAATCTTTGCAAATTAAGCTCCATTATTTAATGGTGCCTCTTATATTCTATATTTTTTTTACTCAAAGGGTGCCCCCCATATTCATTTTTAATAGGGGCACCCTTTCTCGATGAAAATATTTTCTCACTTTTATTAAATAATTTGATCACATATGTTATTGAATTATAATAAAATTATCAAATATAACAAAATGATAATCATCATCTTACAATTATAATAAAATTATCAAATATAATAAAGTGATAATCACCATCTTATAATCATTCTTATTGATCATGCAAAACTTTTAATTAATTTAGTGAAAGTTGATCGACTTACAGTTGAAATTAAATTAAGTTACACTAGATCATAGAACCTATAAAAAAAACTTTAATTTTGTTGATTAATCATAAAAAAATCTTTAAAAATATATAAAATAATACTAAGCATAATAAATCCATATCTTAATGATTCTACCAAAATCAGGTTAGTTTCATTGAATTTGACTAAGTTACACTCGAAATTAACCTATACACTTGATTACAAAATGTATTACAAAAATCTTTAATTCTGATAATTACCCATTATAAAATTATATAAAAATATAAAAATATATTAATCATCTTAGATTCATAATCAGATAGTTTGGTATACGTTTGAGTTGGTTTAGATTCATAATCGTATATATATATATATATATATATATATATATATATATATATATATATATATATATATATATATATATATATATATATATATATATATATATATATATATATATATATGTATATATATATATATATATATATATATATATATATATATATATATATATATATATATATGTATATATATATATATATGTATATATATATGTATATATATATATATATACATATATATATATATATATATATATATATATATATATATATATATATATATATATATATATATATATATATATATATATATATATATATATATATATATATATATATATATATATATATGTGTGTGTGTGTGTGTGTGTGTGTGTGTGTATATATGTATATATATCTCTATAATAACCTTTAGAATTTTAATATAATTAGTAATAATAATTTCTGTT
Source organism: Musa schizocarpa (assembly GCA_900464855.2). NCBI lineage: Eukaryota > Viridiplantae > Streptophyta > Magnoliopsida > Zingiberales > Musaceae > Musa > Musa schizocarpa. The sequence goes on from LS990919.1 coordinate 45,338,250, forward strand.
ATTTTTATTAAAGTAAATAAAAGACTTAGAATGCGAGAACAAAAGTGAGAAAGATAAAGTTTTAAAGAATTTATTATGAAAGGAATATTATCATTCTTTGAGGTAAAATATATTTATATAAGTTTTAAAGGAGAGATTTTTCTTTGCACTCAAATCATGTATTTAAATTATATACTTAAATCTATGATCGATTCTCAAATCATAAATTTATTAAGGATTAAAGGACCTAAGAAATATAAATTTATCATTCCCTATTTACTTTTATCATGATCTTCTTTCAAATATAGTATAATATAATATAAATAAATTTTAAATCTATATTATTATTATTATTATTATTATTATTCATTTGATCAACTTTTGTAGTTGGTACTCTATCTTTCTCGTATGACAATGTGACAATGCTGCAGGAAGTGTCCATCCGTCTCTTTAAAAGAAAGGAAAACAAGAAGTAGCATGGACAAGTTCTTTGTATACAGCTAAAGCCAATGTGTAGCTTATTTGACCATTGTCATAGCACATGAGAGAGCAAAACAAAATCCAAGTAGCCATCTACTAAATCATCAACAAAAAAGTACTGCTTATCATCTGAATTTAATCTGTTGTTTGTTCTTCACAGAGGCTTCTTAGATCGGTCTGTGGCTGCGAGTACTTCGCGGACAGTACTTTGGAAGCGATAATGCCATTAGCAGTTTCAGTATAATGGACTCCATCCCAGCTCACATACCGGGATCCCTCCGGGCAAGCCGTCGCCGTAGGTTGGCCGCAGGTCATCCTCTCCTTGTAGTTGTACGGCGGACCGCCATGGCCGCAGCAAGCCATCAATGGCTTCTCGATGCCTGCTCGTATCGAAGAAGGGGATGTTCATCTTCCCAGTACGCACTTCCATGCATTAAATGTGACACTTCGTGGAGTAGAACTTACTGTACTGCGTGTGGTAGGCTATGAGATCGTACTTGATGGAGAACATGTCGACGTAGACGATGACTGCGTTCTTCAACGCCTGTCTCATCTTCTCACAGAGGTCGCTCAGTCCGTAATTGTAGGCTTTAGCCGCATCGTTATAAGCCGAGAGGCATCCGAATGCATCCAGCTGGCTGTCGTTCTTTCTGTGCAATGCAAGCGTCTGAGGTAAACAGCCGAGAGGCCCAGTGTTGTAGATCCAAAACTTCCTACCTCCGTTTTCGAACATAGACTGCAGATTTACAAGCAGTGTTTTGATCTCCAGTTTCACTAGATTTCTTTCTGAGACGTAAAGGAAATATAACTTAGAGTACCTTAATGGCATCTTCGATCTTGTTTAGCATGGTTGGGATTTTGAGGAGGACCTGTGGGTAGCTCAAGTTCAAATAGAAGGCCTTGGCAAGATCATTCTGGCCTATATCAATGCTATAAACTGCATGCTTAGACTCTTTCTCAGTGACTAAAGATCCTGAGCCTGCATTTGTTGTTTGACATAATCTGACATAAGGATGCAGTAACAACTCATCACGTTCTTTTCTCTCAATCAAAGCATAAAGCAGCGTTTCAGTAGACTGCAACAGTACCTTCTGTCATGAGCTCACGGGTGCGGTTTTTGAAGTGAAGGAACTGAAGCACCTGAGTTGATAAAGGGAAGGGATTTCCAGGCAGATCGACTGCTGCTCCAACTACCGCGAAGTTTACTCCATGAGAAAAGTTTGAGCCTGAGGACTCCAAGTAATGGCTCAAGTAGCTCATCTTCAACCCCTCACCTAAATACAATGAGGTAAGATTAGGATATACTAGTGTGATACCAGCGGACCACATGACAGGCTGCGGCAATGCATACAGATGAAGTCGACGTACAGGCGACCGTCACTGAAACGGCCGGTCGTCTTGTGGAAGAACTGCCGGCCGGACGGTGGGCCGAGGTAGAAGCCGAGGCCGGCGGCGAAGCCTCCGGTGTCCGAATTCGAGTCGCCAAAGTTGAAGAGCACACATTTGGATTCAACTGCACTCCTTAAGGAAAGGAGTAGTAGCAGTAGAGCTAGAACAACTTGTGATGGAAGAAGAAGAAGAGACAGGGGATTTCCTTGCCATGGCTTCGCCATGAACTGTGCCTCTTCCTCTCCTCCTCCTAGATGTTGACCAACTTGTGGCTATCTTTCTTCCAGTCTTTATGATTATGCTTACCGTGATCCGACAAGAGCAAAGACTAATGCAAGTGGACAACATAGATTATGAGTAGCAGACAAAACGATCACTATATAATGGTACGTCTCTGTCAGTGATTGATGGTCACTATATAATTTGTCAATCTGCATCTTCCCATGTGAATGAATCAATAGTATTCCAAATATGTAATAAACAATATGAATATGAACTTATGATATCTTAAAACTATTCAGAACCAGTTCATAGGATTGCAAATGCATGTGTTAGGAGTTCTTTTAGACATCTAACCATGTGAGGGTGTCACCTATTGTCCCAAAATTTCAACGGTATCAAATCAATAGTTTAAGGGTTATTAGTTTGTTTAAATTCCCTTTAAACTATATATAAAACATTGACTTTTCACTTAGCAAAATTATATATCTCTGAAGTTGGTGATTTTGATATATTTTTTTGAAGGTATTTGTATTTGTAAAGCTAAAAAAATTTCAGTTAATTTTCCTTAGTTGACTATCATTTTATTGTTAGAATAGTGAAGTTGAAATTCTATTTAATGTCGTTATTTTTAAATGACGTCATAATTGCAATAAAATTTGAAGGATATTTTAGATATTTTATTTTTAAATATTTTAAATTCATCCTACCAATGCCGGATCCGAAAGGTTTTTAATCAAATCTTTGCACTCATCTTCAAGCTTGATGGATGAGTCCACTCACCATCCCAACTACTATTCACAACAAGAAGTTTCGGCCTTCAGGTGAGCCTGTTGAAAGCCCAAAAGCCCACATTAGGTCAAACCTCCTCCAATCTCTGCTACGTCCACTCGTTTGCCGTCGCTGCTGCCCTTCCTCCGCAAAGCCCCCCGCCCAACCCCTCTTCTCTCCTTTCCTCCTCCTCGACTTTAGAGATCGGAGTCGAGAGATTGAAGATGCTTCAGTGTATATTCTTCCTGTCGGATTCCGGGTAATGACCTCTGCGATCTCCACTCCCCTTCCTTCCCTTTGCCCCAGAAGCCCTAGTTTCTCTTCGACCTTTGAATTACTTGTAATATGTTCTTTTTTTTCTTTGGCTGTAATTTCGCAACTGATCTTGTTCAGCTGGATCTTTGCAGGGAGGTCATGCTCGAGAAGCAGATGACGGGACACCGCGTGGATCGATCCATTTGCGCTTGGTTCTGGGATTATGTCCTCTCCCAAGGCGGTGATCCCTCCAAGGTAAAACACGCCCACTTTAGTATGTTAGACTTTAGAAAGATTCAATCTGTAGGTGTTTGGTTGATCAAAAACTGAGTCTTTTGTTCTTGAATTCTTTAGAAATCCATATGCCAGCTGCCATTTTAATGATGGTTGATATATACTGATTTTCATTCTCTTGTTTGTCCTGTGTTGGGTTAGATTTTACCTGTGATTGCATCCCCGACACATTATCTGTTCCAACTCTTTCGTGATGGAATCATATTCTTGGCATGCACGCAGGTCGAGATGCCACCACTTATGGGTATCGAGGTCAGCTCTTAATTCCTTTTTTCAACTAAATGTTTCACAATTTATACATTGCATTTTTTTTTGTACTGCTAGAAAAGACAAATTGCAAGATTGTGTTGTTTGTATGAAGCAGATCCTTGCAATTTTTGAAAAGTGTTGACTTCTTTGACAATAAATAATACTTAGGTTTGAAAAGCGATGTATTTCACCAGACAAGACTAGTTGTTCTTTTCTTATTTATTGTTCTCTCTTTCCATGATTGATTTGTAAAAGTATCAGGCTGGAGTGTCAACTAGAATGAATGAAGCTTGTGCATTGGTTGCAAGATACCTAGTAGAGCTGAAAATGGAGAAAGCATAACAAGCTTTATGCTACTGTAGTTTAAGTTGGAAAGCTGTCATATGGATTTAAGACCGGACTTAACTTGTGAGGATAGTACTCTGTGTTTATGTTTTGGCTTCTATTTGTTTTTTTTTATAATATTATTATCCTTTTTCTACCTTATGCCCTTGAGCTGTGAGAGATACCTGTGTGTTGCTTCTAAAATGGTAATAGCCTCTAAAATGGTACTGTGCGATCTCAAAATAGTATGCTTTATTCTATGCTTCCCCTTCTGGTAAGTTCACCATATGTTAACATTGGGTGACAAAATAATTGATGCAAGCATGATATGAACATCATTTGCTGGTTACTATGTAATGGCCTGATTTGTATGAGACCCTTATATCAGTATGCCATTTGATGTGCCTATCACAATTCTTGAGATCTTATCATTCTTGAAGTTGTAAACCTATGCCTCAAAGAATCTATTCCCAGTTCATAGTTCTTGTTTCTTTTAATCTTTTAATCACTTTGAAAAAAAAACCTGTAAAGGGAAAAAGGAAATTCTTTTGCAATCTCAAACATATGGTAGGATCCTGACCCACATGGAATGGCATAGTAGACACAACACGTCAATTGTTTTGATTTGAATGACATGCTGACTGTAGCAACATACAGAGCACAAACGTGAATGTGAAATGAACCTAAGGCAGTAGTGCGACAAGCATTATGACAGAATGGATTTTGATGTATGTTTGTATGATAGTATGCATTGAGATTTTGATGATATTTGAAAATTATATGCTGCTAAGAGGAATCCAAGATTTGAAAATTATATATCCCAGCCTAGACCACCAAATCTATGAGTCTTGTGGCATTTGGACAAGGCCGTAAATATCCATTTAATGGTTGTGTGGGTACTTTCATGATGCTTTTCATTACTTAATGTTGAGGAACGTGTTCTAATTTACAAGAGCATGATTTTTCACTTTTGCAGTTCCTTTGCAGAGTCGCAGATGTTCTGACTGATTATCTAGGAGGATTAAATGAGGACTTGATTAAAGACAATTTCATAATTGTATATGAGGTATGTACCTGAAGTTCCTTTGTTTTGCCACTACAGTTCACATATTTGATTAAAGCTTCTCTTTATAGAGCGAAGCTCTGGAATGCTTCAAATCTGTAATTTGAACAATTTGAGCTCTTTGGAAAAATAATAGTTCTAATGAACTCGAGAACTGGGCTACTTATGTGGGTTGCGATACCAATAAGGCAAAATTAGGAGAATAAATTTATCATTTTCTGTCTTTCTATCTACGCTTGTCTCATTGGTAGTACTTGTAGTTGTTAAGCATAAAGAGCAGTGTTCATTTAATACATAATAATTTTCATCTCTTTCAAACTACAAGAAAAAAAAAATCTAATGTCAAATGCACATGCATTAGATTTTTCATGAGTTTCTTTTAAGTATGTTATTAATATTATCCTCAGTATGAGGTATAGATGCACATGATGTTACCAATAGGCTTTTGCACATGATGTACACCATGGGAATGCGGATTGTAATCAAGGTAAGGTGAATGTATATGATATATAGCTTCTATCCCTAAGGATATTCTAAAAGCAAATTTTGAAAAAAAAAGGAAAAATAAGCCTTAGTGCTTGTCAGGGTTCTCAATTTCGATATGTACCGCTCAGTACGGGCGGTACGTATCAGTCCGAGAGGATATCGGTACGCGGACTGCCCTCTACCAGACGATTCCAGTGTTTTGATCGGTACCAAGGCACACCGACTGGTACCATCCCGGATTTCGATCGTTGCTGAGGCGTACCGATTGGTACGTCTTGGTATGGTAGGTGAAGGTGTTTTTAAGGTTTTAGAGTATATCGATGGTACATACCGGTACGTACCAAGCAGAGCTTGGTATGCCAGTATAGATTGATATTCAAAACCTTGGTGCTTGTTTAGTCGTGGTCTTGGTGAAGTCTATCTTGCCCACTGGATGGTTTTAATCAGATTGCTAAGATGAGAATGATTTGCTTCATCTCATGATGAGAAATGGATATATTGCAAAATTCTCAAGTTTGCAATTTTTTCTTGTAGATAATTACAACCAAGCAGCATTGTATCATTTTTTATTTTCCAATTTGGGTATGCTGAGTACCTGTTAGTTCAGATGAACCTTTGTCTCTAATCAAAGATTTTTCATGAATCATTTCATTTAATTAATGATGAATGTTTCAGGAGCATTACCAAAATGATAGTAGTACTTGTCCTTGTCAAAGACTAAATGGCAAAGTGACAGAAAAGAAATCAAATTGAACTCTTTTCCAATTTGATATTGTAATGAAGAGGTAAAAACCAAATTATATTTTGCTTGCATTGCAACCTTTGGAGACATTTTAACCATCAAATCATGCCTTGAATGGGTCTTCTTATGCTGTAAGGGCAATATAATTTTTGTTGAGAAATATTACTTGAGTTGGACTTATTTACTTTGTTAGCTCTTTTAAGGTTTTAAACTTCTATGAGGGTTTGTAGCAATCTGAATTTAAAGAAATAATAGAACAGTTAAGTATATATGACACTGATCGGTTTCTGTTCAGCAACTTATGATCGAATAAAATTTGCTAATAGGAATGCTAGTTTTGTGCAATAATAAGGTATTTGCTCTTATTGCAGCTTTTGGATGAAATGATGGACAATGGTTTTCCGCTGACAACAGAACCAAATATCTTGAGGGAGATGATAACGCCGCCAAATATTGTTAGCAAAATGTTGAGTGTTGTGACTGGTAAAAATTCCAATGTCAGCACCAGACTTCCTGATGCCACAGCATCTTGTATTCCTTGGAGAAAAACTAACATGAAGCATGCAAGCAATGAAGTTTATGTTAACCTTGTTGAGGAGATGGATGCAGTCTTTAGCAGGTTTTTTTCCAGAGTCCATCTCTTATGCATCATTCTTTTTTATGCTTATATCTTGGACTTTTAACATATGCTTTCGAATAATTTAAACTTAATCTCATTGGATTTGTTTATCGTGTTCTTGTCATCTATATATATGTCCTAAGTTTTACTTGTCATTAGTGCATTCTTTGGTCTCAGGTCTTTCTCTACATTTCCACCTGAGGCATTTATCATTGAATAATTGGAATTGATTACTATTTCATATTTACAACTTAAAAATCAGTTACTATTACTACAGTATTGTCATATTATCTTTTAATATATCCATTTATCATCAATTATTATTAGTTCAGGCCAAGCTAATTAGAGCATCATGTAGGTTGTTTTCAGGTAATATAGTAGGGTTCTCCTAGCAATTTTTGGTGTTAGCTGGGTAGGTTTTGTCCAGGACTTGTCCTTGTGCTGATGCCCTGATGCATATAAGATGTATCTGTACGCCCACATGACTTGTGTTTGAGTCTGATAGACACATAAATGAGGAAGTGTCTAGGATGAGGGATGAAGGAAGAAAGAGAAGGGGAACCTGCCACTGTACTGCTTATATGGCCCTTGCATCACTGCTGATGCTTTTGATTAGAGAGAAGAGGGGAGGGAGATCGAGGGTCTCCCCAAGCCAGTGACTACTAATCTACTATAAGTACTACATTTTCTTTTAATTTTTTTATTTATAAAGTTAAAATTAGTATTTTTTTTTACTATTTTCTGGTACACATTAATATTACAATTTTTTATAGTTATAATATTTGCAATACTAGTTTCCTCATATTCATTCAATTTATCTTGCTATATTTGATGCTCGAATGAACATTGATATCGACATTCCCACAATAGTGTTCATGAGATACAAGATGCTCCTTTTGCATTATTATCTTGTTTATATTTCAGTTAGATATTTCATATTGATTTTAAACTGGTTTTAATGGATACCTTATCTCAAATGCATACTGGTATCGACACCCACACAATTGTGTTCATGAGATACAAGATACTCCTTTTCAGTATTAACTTTTTTATATTTCAATTAGATGTTTCATATTGATTTTAAACAAATTGGTTTTGATGTATACCTTACTAATTTTTGTATGATATATTTTTTTGATGTACATATCACTATTATTTTTTTTTGGTGGGGGAGTGTGGAATTTCCAAGTTGGACATTATGATATGCATTCCCTCCAGCTCTTGGCAACACCTAAATTTTATGTGTTTTTCATTTCCAAATCATTTGGACCATTGTAAAAAGAGAACATTTACCCTTATCATCAGTCGTAATACATCCTACTTTTCTGTTGGAGTTCTTTTTTATTTGTATTTCTTGTATTACCATTCATTTATAAGATCATAATTATTTTGAATTGCACTATTATTCTAATGGTTTATACTTTTTAGACTTAGAGCTTTTAACCTGGCTATCATTGTCAAATTCACTTGACCAATCTGAGTTCTCTTTATAACAAATATTCTCTTCAGTTTTTCTTATTGATGAATACTGTTTCAAGGTTAAGAAAACTTATAGTTTTTTTCTCTTGACCATTTATTTCAATTATGTTGTGTCCAGCTGTTGCATTCAGCTTAACCAACAGTAATTTCTTTTGTTTTCTTCAGGAACCCTATTATTTGCTTTCTCCTAGTCAGAAGACATGTGCAACGTTCTGTGTGTTTAAGAGGAATGTTCTCTTCATGTGATATGAACTCTTAACCTATATTTGTGATTTATTAGGTATAAGTGATCAGTAATTAAGTATATAACTTCCATGAGTGACATACCTAACGTAGCTCTGAACTTGAAGCCCTGATGCTATTGTGGGAGAGTGGAGACTAGTATCTAAGAAAATATGCAGCCAGAATCAGATGGTCGGGACCTTACAGCTTGTTATTCTTGTCGTTGTTGTCAAAAGACCCTTTGTTTCTCCCTTTATGTGAAAATGTTGTGGAAAATTTAGAGTCTCTATTCCTTCAAATTAATATAAACAAAAGCAGGGGTGAAATGGATTATCTTGTAAGGTTACCATATATATGTGACAGACAAGTAGAAATTGAGAAGTTGCCATCTGAGTTAAAAGTTGACTGTCTGCATATTTTGAAACTCAGGTTTCACTTAATTATATATAATATGCTTTTAGGCAATGTTTTAAAAGTCAAGTCTGATCACAATTTACAATATGATTATCAACTCTTATTGAATGTTCATCAAGACTATAGGCAAAGTTACTACATTGTCCGTTTTTTCTCATGCAGTGCTCTGAAAATCTAGATATCCATGACATAATTATATTTTTTTCTGCACAATTGATGCACGCATAGCTGCTGATATCCTGTAGTCACATATTTTATCAGTACCCATCAGCTACCATGCAGTTGATATGCTGTTCCAGAAAATCATAGTTCGGCTGCCTTTAACTATTTTTCCCTCAATTTTGTTTTGGTTTCATAAAATTAACTACTTAAATTTCAGAGATGGTGCCTTGGTGAAATGCGAGATATATGGTGAAGTTCAAGTAGATTCTCATCTCCCGGGTCTTCCTGATTTGACTTTGTCATTTTCAAACCCTTCAATCTTAAATGACATGAGATTCCATCCATGTGTTCGCTTTCGGCCTTGGGAATCAGATCAAATCCTTTCTTTTGTGCCTCCTGATGGGGAATTTAAGCTGATGACTTACAGGTTTTATTTTCTGTTTTCCGGAGATTGTCTATTTATGCATTTCTCTTTCTATGTTACCTTTTCACTTGGCTTCCTCCTTATATCAGTTCTGGTGGTTTATGTCACTGAACAGGGTTAAAAAGCTGAAGAGCACACCAATCTATGTGAAGCCACAGTTGACCTCAGATACTGGGAATTGCCATATTAATGTTTTGGTTGGAGTACGCAATGATCCTGGAAAGACAATCGACTCTATAACAGTACAATTTCAGCTGCCATTTTGTGTTGCATCAGCAAACTTAACCTCAAACCATGGTACAGTTAACATTCTGGCTGACAAGGTTAGTTAATGACCCTCACAGACCAATATATTTGATAATTAGGTGAGCTCTCTTGTTTATTGTTGGGCTTTTTCTTAAGAGCAGAAAGGAAAACCGGCATGACATTGGCTGCATCACCAATGTCATCATGAGACTTATTATTTATGTAATATGTATCAAAATATCCTTTCTAACTTTCATTTTAGATGTATTAGGACACGGATGAAACATTCCAGTATCAATAAAATTTCTAGTTAGTGCCCCTGATAATTTAAATGTGTATATATCTTGGCTCTGTTCTCTGGGCTTATGTTCTTTTTTTTTTCTTTTGCAGACATGCAGTTGGTCAATTGGACAAATACCCAAAGACAAATCCCCATCCCTGTCAGGAAATTTAGTTCTTGAGACAGGTCTGGATAGATTGCATGTTTTCCCTGTTTTCCAAGTTGGATTCAAGATTATGGGGGTTGCACTCTCAGGCTTGCAAATACATAAATTGGATATAAAAAATGCACCAAGCCAACCTTACAAAGGTTTCCGAGCCCTCACACAAGCTGGAGAATACGAAGTGAGGTCCTGAGAACAGTTTTCCAATGAATTCATTCTTTTTGTCACAGTATGGTGAGAACAGGTTTCTGTTGCATCTGCCAGCCGCAGTCCCTGACTTGTGTATGACCTCTTATCCAAGTTGGTAATCCCAAGGATTCCACTTCCATCAGTTTTCGACCATCCTTTTAGTTTCATTCAGTTTTGCAGCGACTGCTTGATGCTTCTTATCCAAGTTTGATCAAGTTATTTTTATGCAGATACTTCAGTTGTGAACCTACAAATGAAGTTCATATTACAAAGATATCGTTGTATATTGAGGACAGTCTGAGTCCAATTTAAACATGAAACTGCAATGTAAATTTGAATGCTTGGGCGAATTTAGCCAACTTTGTACAAGTTATTCCATCTCATGTTTCTTGCTTAAAATGTCCCAATGTTCTTGTGATGCTTTAGAAAGTAAAAAAATCTTTAACCGCCTTATGAAGAATTCAATAACCAGAATGCATAGGAAATCTTGGAGGATCCTGTAGTGATTAATTGCTATATTTATTTTGAGCAACTGTAACATCTTGTTCCTTACATTCTGTTCATCTTAAATTTGCCATTGTGGGATTTCGAGAGAAATTTTGTGCAGTATGTTAAAGCAATTTGATCAATTAGTTCCATTAATCTGTCACCTGCTTCAAAATGATTAGCTTAAGTAATTGGTCCATTCTCATATAATTTAGCTATAGTTTTCTTTTCTTTTCCCTCTGGTTATATAATTACTGTTAGACATAAATTACTTGTGATGCATTCACTTCTTTGTTGTACAACTTAGACCAAGGAAACCCCATACTAATATGAAACCTAATTGTTTTTTTCGGTTTCTTCAATCTACTGAGACCACTTGTTAGGATCAAATTTCTACACTTCAATAGTTACAATTGAAGGACTCAAATAATATTCATGAAGAACCAGTAAATTTTTTGGGTTCCAGGGATGATGTTTGGTCATGTCAAGTGCACCATCTCAAGGCCATCAATAATGTCCAAAGTCAATATTTGCATCTAGTGTGTGATTTTTAAATGATAATAAATAAGGGAAAAGGCATCACTGGGAATCATGCAAGTTTTTATCTAGGCAAACTACTATCTTCATGCACCAATTTCAATGCAAAGTAGTTCCTCTTCTTCCCTCTTCTCAGCCCAAATATAAAATCTACAAATACAAGGTTGTGTTTCTATTTTTATCCATCCTTTTCAACTCACTTGGCTCTCTCATCACTGTTGGCTTTTTGCAGATATTTTTCACCAACCATAGTAACCCCAAAAGTGGCATTTCCTGCAACAGGATCCTAGTACTAGTCCTAGCTTTTCCTATCTAAAAGCTAGTTGGAAAAGCCAATACTATCCAAATAGACATGTCTCAGTCTTTGTAGTGGTGTGGCACCTGCAGCTGACCACTTACTGCAAAATTACTACATTAAGACCATCTACAGAAAAAGTTTTTCACCTGTGTGTCTTCAGGTTCAAGTGACAGTGTGCCTCACTATCTCCATGGCACCAAAAGCCAACTTGAACTGTGCTTCATGTAACCATATAGCACTTTGGATAAACTGAACATGACTACCTCACTATTTGCACGAAACTTATCCACCAATATGTGTGTCTCTCTCACTGATGTCTAACTTAAGCTGTGGAATTGACAACATCATCAGAATACAAGATGCTTTTTTTCTCCAACACAAGATCAAAAGTCAACACTACTCCTTTTAGTTTTCTGAACTCCACTTTTCTGCTACTTTTTCATTGACCTTCTTTGTTGCTTCTAGTCAACCATGCTACATTTCTTCCATTTCTAATCCTCTCACTGTTCTTCACAGAGACAGGAACCATTCCATTCTCCACTGGAGAGCTTCCGACTAACCATATTTAGATTTCAGTACATATCCTGTACAAAAACAAGAAGGATTAATGGCCACGTTGGAAACTGTAACATCTGTGTTGATCTTGAGGAGGACATGAAACAAAATCCTTCCCTTGATACTAGTTGATCCAGTTCGCAAGATGCCATGAAAGTGAACACAATCTAAAGAAAAGCTTGTTCATATCTTTCTATATACCCTCTCCAGGAATAAGCCACAGTAGGCCTCACTAACATCTATCCATATTCTTCATATCAAGCACAACTTGAGCACTTTAGTTGGCCTTTGAACACTGCTAAGGCCATAATGGATGGACTAAATACCACTCTCTCATCTCACAGAATCATAAGGACGATGGATAAACCCTCGGTATGAACAAGTGTGCCCTCGACATCAACCGCAGCAACTTGAGCTTTTGACAATGGCATCTGCAGGGGACCAGATTAGGAAAGAAATCCAAGGCATGGTAGGTACCATGCCACATAAATTTCACTTGGATCACGATCAATGGCACTGCACCTAAGAGCACAGTTCCTGGAAGCTTCGCACCCTCGGTCTCTATTCACTAAACTTGTTTGAATTCTGCTGCGAGACACATCACCGTCCTCGCCTTTTCGCCTCCACTAACTCTACATTTGACACTTGGGATCATCCGTCCTCCTCCTCATCATCATTGCTCGTGAATCACTCAAGTCTGAACTCCACCTTCTTTTCTGGAACCAAAAGAGAAATCCACTCGAGTGTAGAGTTGTAGTGGCCGTCTCCATTCCATCGACCTCATGTACTTGGATAGCTCCAAAGGAAAGAGGAAGAAGAAAGAGATGGCTATCTGAAGGAAGACTTGGGAGTGCAGAGCAATCATGAGATGTGAAGAATATGTTGGACGTCATTCTCATGCAGGTACTTCTCATCGATCGCCCTGCGCCGCCTGGTTGGGTGGAGGGAGACCATCGCAGGTGATCAATCCCACTCTTTCATTAAGACGGTGGATAAAGAGTGTGAAGTGGGGAAGGCGAGGCAGACTTGCTACTCCATAACTTTACGTGGCTTTGCTTCTCCTCCATTAACCTAAGAAGAAGGATGATGGAAGAGGGAATCGTAAATAGTTCATCACCTGTTCCTACTCATTGAACATTCACATCGGTAAACTAAGCTTATTAGGTAAACCTTGCATACTAAGTTCATATTTATTAGAATCGAACCGGATATTTATCTAGTCAAATCACGGGTTCGGTCATTTATTGAATCGATGGATCGAATAATTGGATCACAAGTTTAATATTTTTAAAAATAAAATATAATTATATATTACATTAAAACATAAATTATGCCGATAATATCGTAAAATAAGTAAGGAACTTTATTCTTTTTCATCATTATAATTATAAAGATTTACATGTTCTTGAAATTTTAAAATATTTTTTTTATAATAAATAAAGTGTTATCATCTGATGACGGTGGTTGCCTTCCAGTGAGTTGGCCAATCCAACTTAATTCGAGTCTAATTTGCATTAGGAATTCTGATAATAATATACTGAATAATTCTAATCTAGTTTGCTATTTTACTTAACAAAGAAGAAAATATACAAATAATTTTATAAAATAAAATTATGATTATGATTGAAGATTTCAAATCCTAATAGAATTGATCTTTATGGACGTCGCGTCGGAGGATCGGTCGACGTATTCATAGAAGGTTTCGGGCCATGATTTCAGATATCGGGCCAAGAAGAGCGGATATTACGTCAAGGATATCGGAGTTACGAAGGTCAACTGACCAATTGGGCAATAGGCCGCAAGAGAGGACAATGCATCGAAGAATCGGACGAAACGTCGATGGACCAATGATATGCCGGACAATATGATTCATGCTTAGTAATAATTATCTAGATTGAAGTATGTTTTATGTATGATTAATTATGATAGCAAGGTATAAAGCAAAATGAAGTCCTTGAGTCGAGAACGAGATTTCGTTGGGAGTTCGCGAGTTCATCGGAAATCCGGACGTTTGTTGGAAGTTCTGTCGAAACCAACTGAGAAGTCCAAGAGCTTGCAAAAGAAGCTCGTCGGAACTCACTAAGAAGATCGTTGTAATGTCCAAGAGCTTGTCGAGAGTCTGCTGAAACATGACCGAGAGATCGTTGGAAGTTCGTCAAAAGCTCACTGGAAGAAACCTTGACTCATCAGACTTATTTATATTAGTGTATACCTTAAAATTCGTAGTTAGCACATAATTGAGATTGAAATTGGGCCAACTCGGGCCCCATGTAAGGACTATGTCGGGTCAAGTGAAAAGGCCTAAACAATGACTCAAGAGGTGGCACTATCGTGACATAGTTTCCAAGACTGTGTCAGGAGGTGGTACAACCTAGTGTAGTATTAGTGTCAAACTAACATTGGCGGTAGTACCGCCCAACACTGGTGATGGTACAGCCCAACACAGGCGATGGTACCACCTGTACCTAGGAAACCCGAGATGAGATATTTTTAGGCTCCAAGTTTGAATCAACTTGAGGCTTATAAATATCTCTCTCATCCATAGTTAAAAGAAGCACAAAGAGCTTAAAAGTGAGAAAACTATGTAGAAATCACTTGAGAGAATTCCTCCTCTAATTTGAAGTTTAGAATTCTGTTTAGAGAGAAGTGAGTGGTTGTAAAAGGTTAACTCCTAAACTTGTGAAAATGAGAAAAGGGGTGTAAAAGGGCTTGATTTTCGTCCGTTGAAAGAAAATCATTAGTGGATGCCGATGGCCTCGACGGAAAGGGAATCGACGAAGTGAATGTAGGTCACGATGATCGAACCACTATAAAATGGTTTGCATTTTTATTCTTACTATTTTCCCTTACTGCAAGCAGTTTTACTTCCACTATGCTTTCTGAAGTTAATATCTTTCTGAAGCGACTTTCGTCGAAATCAGTTTTAATCGACTTTTAAAGTTTTCAAACCGACTTAATTTTTCCGTGCATTAATTCATCCCCACTCTTAGAAATGGATCAATGAACTGAGTTCTTTTCCTGTATTAAGTATGAGTGGTGCGAGATCACATTTATTTTCCAGTGGCATGATTCCATCAGCTACATTTGAGACCAGTGGAGGTCCGACGCTTTCATCTTAGGAGTGTTCTCCTGAGCTAAAATGAGTCTGGTATAGTTATCATTTTATTTTCCTAATATCTTTTAATTACTATCTTCTATTCCTTTCTTTTATGTTTCTCAATTAAAATTTATTTTATCACTCTCCTCGTACATCATATTGGTAACAAGCTTTTCATTTAGCATAGATATTATATCATCGAGGTCGATCTATATCTTAATTATGTGAACTCGGGCGAGTTCCTACACAGTGAAAGTATATGACATGAAACCAATTTTATCCGTCTCATATTTAAATAAATATGATTAATTTAGAGGTTATTTTGCATAACATAAGTTGCTATATGGTAACATACTAAATAACTCTGATCTAATAGGAAAATAAACCAATTTCCTAGTTTACTCAATGAAAAAGAAAATATAAAAAGAATTAAAAAATCAAATTATGATTATGATTGAATCTTCATGGAAGATTTTGTGAAGATTGATCTCTATGACGATGGAAGCGTATCAATAAGAATATTATTTTTTCTAAGGAAAATCAAATCATATAGTTGATTTGATTCAATTATAAATTTTTTACTTTTATATTTTTTTCTTTTCTTGTACTTAGCCTATAAAAAGGGGTAAAAATATTGTAATGAAAATTAATTAGAAATAGATAAATGAAATGATTTTTTTTTTTTTAATCTTGAGTGTGAATAGTGTGAGACCACATTTGTTTAAAGGAGGTAAAGGCTTTTATCCTAAGAGTTTTCTCTTTGAACAAGAATGAATAAGATAGTTATCATCTTATTGTTTTATTATTTTTTAGATACTATATTCTATTTTATATTTCTCTATTATAAAAAAAAAATTCTCTCTCATGTCCCATATCATAATATATCATCTTATCTAATAATTTATACATAAAACATTGACTTGAAGGTGGTATTACTTGAATTTATTATTAAGGTTAGTCTAAGACTTAATTCAATAAATTTATCTAGCTAAAGATATTTTATACATAAAGTATTAGTTTGATGGTCCACTTTCAGACTTAATTCCCAACGATTGAGGATTAAAAATCTCATCATAATTTTTTACAACTAAGATATTAATTTAATAATATATAGATAGATCCATTAACAAATATTGAAAGCTTGAAATATAAACTAACATATTTTTTTATCAAATCTAGTTAGGAAAGGTTGATCCTCTTATTAAAAGGCTTGAAAACTTCTAATAATTTAGCTTACATCATAACAAAAACTTTTAAAAACCAAATCAAACACCACGATTTTAAAAAATAAAATAAAACTCAATAAGGTTTTATGACACAACTAAGATTTTTTAAGATAAGCAACTAAGATTTTTCTAACTATACGAGGAAATATCGTTGTTTTATTGAGAAAAATTTTCCCTTCTTATGTGTATAAATAAGGAGCACCATATCTTCTTCGTTTCTTTTTTTTACTTTGTTACCAAACTGTCCTGTAGTTGTATAAATCGATATACAAATAATAAAAAGAACAATATATAAAGATAAATTTAAAAGGAAAAGAAATGCATCTTCTTTACTTCTTAATTTAATTTATGATTTTATCATTTTCTTTAATTTCCCAAGTGAGAGTTAATAGGTATAGTCTATGTCATATCAAAACCAGAATTAAACTTTGAGCAATTCTATTATGTTGAGAATCGGAACTATCTGTTTCGATTTGAACTGACAATTCACGACTTAAAAAAATATATATTTTTTTTATTTTATATTATTTTTAGTTAAAAAGTAATCGTTTTAAACCGAAATCGAAATGATTTGATTTTGATTTTGATTTTGATTCTGAAAATTCAGGATCCGAAACTGAATTCAGGTCTTAGGGAGCTACCGAGGCAGAAAAGAAGGATAAGATGCACTTGAGCTCCAATTCATCTCCTCGGACTACTTGCATCAAATTACCTATTCATGGCGTGGATGGATGATAGCTCTCTTGAGAGAACGAGTCACATGTCGAAATATAATTGGATAGCAAAAGGCAGTAGATCGCCTTCCAACGTCGTTTTCTTTCTTTAATTGCCTTTTCGTACCTTCGGAGGAGATGGGAAATCCAAGCCCTATTTTAGCATCCTCCATGCAAGCTACTCAAAGGGCTTTGGATTTGATTGATTAATTCCTTTGCTAACTTCATCACGTTTAGGTATGATTTGGAGTACCATATAGGATTTATTATTGTTGATATAATAATACTTCATGCGTGTGAGATAAATCCCATATTACTACTAAAAATTTAAAGGGTTGAATGGTAAATATTGTGTTTGACTCACAATTTACCAGCTTAAGCTTTTGGATAACTCATCAACTAAATTAAAATCTAAATGTGTAGGTAAGTTATAAAAGTATGAGTCAGAATAAAAAAAAAGAAAAATATTTAGATGTCTTAGGTGAAGAAAAATATTTATGAAAGAAAAATAATTTAGAAAAAGAAAGAGTAAGGCCAAGTGAGTTACATAGAATATAAGAGAAAGATGAACACTCTTATTCCTTATGAATAAAGGGAAGACAATCAAGTCATGCAATAACAGAGAGATGTTGAGAGAATGAAGATTTTGAAAAGAAAATTAGATTAGTCTCATATTAAGTTATATATATTGAATTTAACCCATAATATACATTAAGTGACCTAAGCAGCCTGTGTTGGCATTCAATCTTATGTAAGTTAAAAGTAAATTTTCAATAATTTTATGAAGGTGGAAAACCTAAATGACTCATCAAGAGTGACATGAAAAAAATAAAGACAGACATTAAAAAATATAAGATTAGAGCATAAATGATATGTACAATTAGATTCCATTGTACATTAAAGCATCTTCTGCTACTATTTCTTTCTCTTTTACAAATATATAATAGGCAAAATAATTAGATTAACATCATTGTTGTTGGATTTAGATCTAACAATCCTCATCATCAGTGAGTTTCTTATGCCCAAGTGGGACTTAATGGCCAACCCAATTAACAAGAAATCCATTAGTTTACATGCTTTTGAAGGTCAAAAGATTAAAAGGAAAAGAAAACTAAGAAACTATCATCCACACAGGAATAAAGATGTTTTGGTCAAAGACGCTTCATCTAATTAAGACAACACTCAAAACATCCACAAAATTGAAGAAGACAAAGTTAGTTAATTGCTCCATGTTAAAATTTCTTTTTCAATCAAGGGTTAATTATATGGTTCCATCCATCTTGAGACTTGATCCAATCAAATTAACTGTTACATGGGTTCTCTTTGGCTAAAACGGGAAGAACACAATTCAGTTGGTTTATCATAAGGTACTGATGGGAGAGGATGCTTGAAGCAGATGTGTCAAACACTAAGATCATTTATTTAATATAAGTCAATAGATGCACATTGTTGACAAAGTACAACTAGAGAATTTCTTGTCAAGTGTCAAGAAACACTCTTTTTGCATGATTGAAAGTGATTTCTAGGATGTGTTACGATGAACAATGTATTCTGGGTGTCATAATGAATAGTATGGTGTTGTCTCATAGTGAATAAACCACAAACTTACTTGATCACACAGTTTTCTGAAGGAAGAATAAACAGGAAGAACTCAGGTTCCATGACTTGCAAAACAGCTTTCATGACAGGACAAAATTACTCACCAAACACAGCTTGATTAGATTGAAAGCCCAAGGTACCAAACTTTTTGTTGTTTGTTTACACTAAATGCAAACATGGGGGACACAGCATCAGGATGTTTTGTTGGTCAATGTGTTCATACAGTGGGGGTACAACAACATGCTGTGTCTCCCAGCAACTGAGCTACTGTAGCAACAAAGATTTACATCATGGTATGGACAAGATTCAAATGAAATCTCCTCACAGTGAATTTGAGATTTCTGCTGGTCCATAGCAGATTTGAATAGGTTTAATATAGAGTATTATTTTCATGACTCAAAAAATCTATTTTCATCAATAGTTTTCGGCTAAATATTATCTGTGTTTCACATAATTCTTTTCCTTCCACTTTTTTTTTTCTCTTTTGATAGTTGAAACTAAGTCATGCCTCAGATTTGGTTCATTTTCAACAGTGGCTTTCTGCGAAAAGTAATATGTTTGTCTGTCTCACATTTCTTGCCCTTTTCTGCATTCTTATACTTTCTCTCAGTAAATTATTCTGTATGATACAATCTTCTATAAAAAACAAGCACCAAGTCTCAACCCCTTTGTTGGCAGCACAATGTACCTCGATCCTCGGCTCATATGATATCTCAGCTCAATCTCACGTCCGATTTCGGATAGATTTACTATTTCAAATTCGATATCTTTATCAGCGGTTCACTTTCATTAAATCAATGGGTCAATTTTTACATACTCTTTTGATTGTTTGTGGAAATGTCTTGCTTGCCGCTAATACCGTTCGGTGGCTGTTCGTGGAGATGCCTTGCGTACATCATGGCCAGCCTTAGGATTCTTGGCTGATGTTACATGCCTCATCTAATCATTAGACATCCTTAAACGTGTATTATCATCCTTTTCGTGGAGAATAACGCACTTCGCAGCACATCGACCGTCGTTTCTGATAACAGTGGCTTGATTTAGCTATGAACTTGATGATGGTTCTCGATACAGTCGAGTAAAATGCAAATGTTACGTTTGATAGCTTAATATTCTTCAAGAGAGGAAATGCCTAGAAATTTCACCCGAATTATTGGTTTTAGCATGAAGCAAACGAAGACTGACACAGAAAAAATAATGCTCCCTAACGATCCGCTTAGAGTTCCCACGTGAAACATGATAATGTCGTTAAGAGGAAGTCTCGTCACCATGTAGAGGACAAAGACGAAGCACTGTTGACATGAAGATATCAATGGTTTTGTTGGATGAACCAATGTTCTCCCAGTCGCTCTTCATCAAACATTACTTGCATGACATCAATGCCGCGGTTGGACTTGAGGTCTCTGGACCTGTCTCTTGCATGACATCAATCTTGGATGCATCAGATTCCGTCTTGCCACTCTCGGTAAATGCTGGCTGTCTTGGTGGCATCTAAGGACAGAATTAGTCCATTCAACGACGTCAACCCCCATGTATGTACAGATCACCACAAGTTAAGCCAAGGAGGTCCTACTTTGAACTGTTAATTCACTTGGTTTCGACTTGATGCATCGCTTGTGATGCCCACATTTTTCTCAGCTTCGAGTGTGGAAATCGAACTTCCCTGCTGCTTGTTCAAGTGAGAAATCAGGCAACTCTAACCTTCGACATGACTCGGGCGCCTTTGCTGCTGTACCGTGACACAGATAAAAATGATGACGGAAGAAGAGAGCAAGAGGGGAGAAGAGAAGTCAAACTTCAAAGGGTATCGTACGATATTCATTTTGTATCAAAAGCCACCACTTTAGGCTTTAAAGAGCTCGTCCTCATCCCATTGCGCCTCACTCTATTGACACTCCCCTCTATATAAGCTCCACACTGCTACCAAACGATCCCATCCCCATCCCCATCCCCATCCCCTGCAGTTGCAGCCTTCGGAGGACAGTTACAGGGATAGTGGAAGAGTCGATGGAGTTCCATGGGAAGAGTTGTGGTGGTGAGGAGGAGCTGGACTTGCGAAGAGGGCCTTGGACTGTGGATGAGGACCTTATTCTGGTGAATTATATTTCTGTTCATGGCGAGGGGCGTTGGAATTCTCTGGCTCGTTGCGCAGGTACTGACTTGAGGTCACTTCCTACTGATTCTTCTCAGCTAATTCCTACAGAATCAGTTCTGCGTAGCAAGAAGGGATATGCATCCTTATCTTCCTCCCTGAAATCGAACAGGACTGAAAAGAACTGGAAAGAGCTGCCGGCTCCGATGGCTCAACTACCTTCGGCCCGACGTCCGGCGCGGCAACATCACTCCGGAGGAGCAGCTCCTCATCCTGGAGCTCCACTGCCGCTGGGGAAACCGGTAAGCCATCTCCCCGGTAACCCCCTATATGCCAATCCTTTCTCACGTCTTGGCTGGAGCGAGCATGACGGACGGCGGACTCCGGCGCAGGTGGTCCAAGATAGCGCAACACTTGCCGGGGAGGACCGACAACGAGATCAAGAACTACTGGAGGACGAGGGTGCAGAAGCACGCGAAGCAGCTCAAGTGCGACGTCAACAGCAAGCAGTTCAAGGACGTCGTGAGATACCTGTGGATACCTCACCTCGTCGAGAGGATCCGCGCGACCTCCGGCGGCCCCACGGCCGCCGCGTACGAGAATGTGGCGGTGCCGGTTACCAGCGGTCCGCCGGAGAACTCAAGCACGGCCGGGTCGTCGTCGCTGGACACGCTCGGGACTCAATTCTCGCCGCCTGCGGTTTCCGACGGCTTCGCAGCCGGCGGCACGCAGGGTGGTGAGGATAACAGCGCTGACGTGAGCCAGCTCGGTGAGTTCCTGCCGATCCCGGACGGGTATGCTGACCTGGAGTTTCCGGACTTCGATCAAAGGATGTGGGGAGACAACTTGTGGACTGTGGAAGACGTGTGGCTGCAGCAACAGTTTTAAGAAGATGAGGAAGACGGAACTAAGTACTGTAAACAAAGACACAACACTAAGCATACGTTTACAGAAGAGAAAATTTGTAGATTTTTCCCAAAACTTAATATTTATTATTTTTCTTTTAAGAGGAATACTGGAGTTGTAATCCTCATTCTTTGGGTTAACATGTAATCAAGCTTTGACACTAAAAGGAATCTGTCAAAAGTAGATATGTTCTTCTTCTTCCCAATATCTTTCTCCAACCAAAGAAAGGTCTCAAAAGTCTCAGTAACATCTACTGCATTTGCAACTCTTTGAACTCTATAATCGTATACATACATGAATGAGATTTTCTTCAATGCAAGATTAAAAAGGATCAATAATTTATAAAAGCTAAGCATTCATTCTTGAAAACAAATCATACATGACTTCCCTTGAATTCATCAAAAATAGTTTTATGAGGGGTCACTTTGTGACTCAAAATTAATTTTCTTATAAAATGGCAGAAACACAAATAGAAGTCTTTCATGCAACAGGACATGCAACAACAGATACAAAGTGCTTATTAGTGAGGCCTAATTCATCAAGCACATTTAATGATAAGTAATAATTGCTTAAGATGGAGGACATATAATAATTTGCTTATTTATGTCATTCTTTTTCAAAAAACCATTCAAGGACTTTTTTTGAAGCAAATAAATTGGACTTACTCTTGCTACTTATCTAAGGGGAAACATAAGATTATATGTGATAATACATCCAATAATGTGGTGGATTATTGTAATAAATGCTGGTTTTACTTGTGGAAGACCATCCATTAGTGGAGGTCTCCATCTCTTTCACTGTCTCATCATAGTTGGCCACCTAGAAATATTCTTCCATGTTTGCAACTTGCAAGACAAATTAAAAAAAGTCAACCTTTTCATCCACATCCTATTCGTGAAGCACACGGAGTGCTAAAATCATTAACATGTCTCAAAAATAAAAATTTTCAACATTTAAATGTGAAACATAAGAGGATGGAAAATATGAACAACAACAAAGATGCTTTGACAATATTATAATAATTCCAAGTAAAAATTAAATTTCACGCTCATTATGTAAGCCCTTAATGTGAGATTTGTATATATATATATATACAAAAGTTCACTTTGGTGCTAACCTAAGTCACCTCTTCTGGCCAAAATAATTCTAGGATTGGTTCAGGGTTAAAGAGTAAAAATTTCTAAATCTACTTGTCTAACTTTATTTTTTCGTTCAAATGACCAATATATGACCTTATTATATTAAACTAGATTATTAAAAATAGGGTTATTTAAAATTCTCTCTTTCTTACACCTCTCCCTTCTTTTTTTGGGTAACTCTTGGAGTGTTTGATGGATTACGGAAACAATTATCAACTTAATCCTCCTCCATCCCAAATGATTCATTGTGCGAGATAATCTCGAACCAAAATCCATTAAATCAAGTGGTATGTTATAGATAACGACTCATTATAGATCTTGTTTTTTTGTGGCACCGTTATCCAACACGCAAGCTAAAATATCATCAGGTTGGTTCTCCTCCGATCCATGCCAACGACACAAATGAAAGCAAACGAAGAGAGCAAAAGAAGACGTGTAGAGAACAGTAACAGGTTACGAGCATGAGAAAAATGGATGCCGCTGTGTGAATCACGTGCGGCGACAGAAACCGGCACGTGTGTCTCGCCACCGACCAGCCGCCGGGAATCTTTGTGGGCCCGACATCGAGGTGCACAAAGTTCAATGCAGACCGATCCGCTCACGCACCCATATTCGCACCCCGCGACGGGTGGCGACAGCCAAAAGTCAATTGGATCCCATCGAGTCGGTCAAAGCTGCGGAGGTCATTTCCTCGTAAGTGTCTCTCGGTGTTGGCCACCTCCTCCCACTTTTCTGAAACGGGCAGATTGCAATTGTATTTCCTTATTACTAATTCCCAATTTATGTCAGTTGACTGCATAATCATTCAATCAAGATCGACAGTTTGTTTCTGTATATAGATCTTAATAACATATTAATTTTAACTATACAACAAGATCTAACTTGCTAATTCTATGTAAATATCAGTAAAAAAAATATGTTTGTGATGAGTCAAGTTGGAGACTTTAGATTTTTCGGTTTTTAGAGTACATTATAAATAACATTTATTGAATTTTCATATTTGTATCAGATTTACAAGTTAACATAGCTGGATCTGCTTCCTCTCAAAATGTATAGAGAAAGTGAGACTTGATTAAGTTAACGATTAAAGTTAAAAAAAAATCAATATAAACTTTTCTTTTTGGCAAAAGATAAGTCGTGAGATTCGATTTTAAAATTTTAAAATCAACATTTAAGATCTCTACCAAGACATCTTTTAAAACCAAATAATTTTAATAACTAAATTTGTCTTAGTTGACCCTACATCTTGCATTCTTGAATTTTTAATTAACAACTTTAGAACATATATTAACTCATATATTTTTTTATTATAATTTACTTAATGATTTTATGATTTTTTATTATGATTATGATTTATTTAATAACTTTATCAGTCCATGAAATCATTCGCTTATGTGATTCATTATAAAAGAGATGATATTTAATGAACAATCAAATATCATTTGGGTACAAGATAAGATAAGAGAAAATTATTTAAGGTGATATATGTATGTATTAACGAAACCTCTGAATACAGTAATCAGAAGAGATAAAATAATTAATATTAATGACATAAAAAAAGATAAAAAAATATAAAAAGATCTTAATAAAAACTATAAATATAAAATTTAAATACTCTAAAATTAACTAGATATATAATTATTTATCGATCTCAATGTTAATAAAAAATTTCATATGATTGACCCCATATATATACGCATGTATATTTCAATGGTCTTGGGATACTCATGAATTCCTATACTTTGTTATGTTTCGGTGTAATATCCTTGTTATCTTTCCTTATCAACACGAGTTGGTTTTTTTTTTTTCTGTATATTATTTGTATGTGATGTTTGATTTAATTTTCTGTTAAACTATTCCTCATGCTTTCTATATGTTTCTTTATTATCAACTTGGAAGCAAAGCATAACAAAGAGAACAAAATAATGTGGATCTAACATTTTGACAAAAGAAACGATGACAAAAAGATAATAATATGAGACAAAATTTGGATTCACAATAAATTGATGTCATTAGAACTCCAAAAGAAACAATTTTGACAAGATAATGAACAAAATATTAATAAAAAATTTTCTATTAAACAGTCATTTTTGACCCATTGACATTGACTAAAATTTGTAACTAATATAAGTTTTGTCATCTTGATGACAAAACAAATTGAGATTATCGTGCAAATCAGCCACATCATCATCACAAATTGTGCTTTATGGTGGAGGGGAAATAAATAATCCTTAAGGTGAAGCTTATTAAAAATCATAAATTGTTTTCTAAAAGAAACTCACTAAGGTATTCACTTTTTTTTTTCTTTTTTTAAAGAAATCATGGATGTTCAAAGCACATGTAGATTCATTTTTGGGAATATTTTTTGGGAATTATATCATGGAAAGAGATTATCATGGATTTGATTTAAAACTAGGAAATTGCTTCAAGTCCCATCTTAATTACTTAGATCTAAATTAAGTCAGCATTTAAGAAGCAATCTTAAAGCAGTCATATAATTAGGAATTCTGGAGCTAAACCTATCAGCTAAGGGTAGGAGCCATTGAATAAAGGAATTAAGACCACAGTGAGAAAAGATTATTCACATATAGTATCACAAGTACATCACAATAATCTCTCATGCAAATTGAAATTTTATTGTGATTCTCCTTTTTTTTCTTGTCAAAAATGTAGATATTGCAGAAACCATGAAGGTAAAGGAATCTTTTAGCAACATAAAATATATATTTTCTCAAACTCTATTCTGTATATATTTTTTTTCTAATGTTTTGTTTATTTTTTTGATTATATACTATTTCTATGTCTAAATTTTTATCTCAATCTAGGATGATTAATCCTGCTAATGCAATTATAGCATCCCTAATTTTATGCATTGTTTCTGTCTTTTATGCTCTTTCATTGTGTTCTTGATGCTCAAGGCAAGTCATTAGGTACACCTCTCCAATCTGGCCAAGTGCTGTTAGCTTATTTATATTCAGACATCCTCTATATTTCTGTGACTTCCATTATTATTCTTAAATCATACACCATAAACTAAACCATTCCGACCCACTTCTTTCCTCAGTTGTCTTGTTTTCTCTTGGCATACTCCTAAAGCCTAATACCTATTGACTTGACCTTCCATCATTACATCATCCAAGAGTAGGCAAAATAAATTCTTGCAAGTTGATCATATTTAAAATAAATATTCAAGCATAAGTGAATACTTTGCAACCATTTCATTACTTCCAAAAAAAATCTCTTTCTGAGTAGTTTACTAGTGATGCAACTCAAATCTGGTGACATCATAATAGACCAACTTATGAAACTCTGGATTCTGAGATAAGTCATGTCTTTGAAAGGTTAAACATAAACCATAATGAACTCACCAAACATACCACAGTCCCCAACATGATTACGATAATTTAAAGCTTAAACATAAACCATTGATACTATGAGAACTTGTGGGTTGATCAGAACAAGAACTAAAATAGCAAAATAGTGGTAGACAGTGTGTTTACCTTTTTAATCAATTTAAATATGTCTGAGAATTAAATCAACACGTAAATAATTTGAAGGAAAAGAACTAAAAAAGAAAATAGAAAGTTGACTTAATAATCGAACCTCCACAGAATGTATCAACCACACAGTTACAAGGCCAATCAGCCATAATAGAAAGATGTCAGCATGCTCCATGTTGACCCATCAAGAGGTGCCAACATATAGCTAGGCTAATTTGCCAATTAGAACAAAAGAAAACCAAATATGCTTAAATGCACTGGCACTTGCCCATACCATGAGAGAAATGTTCTTGATAGCAGCTCTAATTTTTAGTTTTAACCAAGCATACAGGAGGTGTCAATGATAGGTAATCAAATTAAAACAAAAAGTTGAGGCTTTAACAATGAAATTTCTTTGCATTCATCAGCTTCATAAGCAATGCAGAGGACTTCTATGCAAGCTTGAATATGTTAAAATAATTTCATTTAAATAGCACTATATGACATGAATTAAAGTATAGAGAATAAATGTTTTATTTATGCAAATTTCAAAGATCAATTAATGAGAATTCCAGAAGATGTTCATCCCAGGTAGAAACCAACACAAGTAGAAAATCTCTTCCATCGTTGCGAAGCATATGTTTACTTTGTACATCATCTCATGTAACCTTTTGAGTTTTTCAAATGGAAGATCGTTTACATCCTTTTCTTCTTAAACTATGGTTATCTTTGCATTCTAATTATTTGGAAATAATCTATAGATCTTCCTTAATAAACTATGAAAAAGATTTACTAAAAACTTTAATATACTAACAATATCAGGTAACATATCATCCAAAGATTATTTTGGCATCATCATAAAATACTTGAAATCATACTCAAACCTTCATGAGAAATTATCCAAGTATACCAAATATCAAAAGTAATTTCACATATAGAATTCTTATTAAACTCATAATATTTTCAAAAATTATTTTTAATAATAAATCATAAATCATGATTAAGTGAATGTAAGAAAACTCTCATTTTAAATATTCGAAGAAGTATAATTTATTATATTGAATATGGAGGATGTGTAATCAAGTTTCTCTCTTAATTGTTAAAAAATAGTATTACTTTTTCTCTTTTTGAGTGTTAATCCAAATGAAAAAAACTGGACTTTGATGTCATATAAATTGTTAGGATCTTAATGACATTGAGGGGGGAGGAGGGATAAATTAGTGATATAGTAAATTTTAATCGATTTTAAAATTTGATCGAGAAAAATATATATTAAAAATATGATTAATCAAATATTGAGTATAAATAGGAGTTGGTGAATAATAATACAAATTGATTTATAATAGTTTGATTTTTTTGACTTACGTTCACTCCCGATTTTTCTTATTTGAAGGCTATTTTTTTTCATCTTCCTACTAATAGATAAAAATTAATTATCATTCTTATAACTTTTTTATTTTTAAGTTTAAAAAAGAACCTTCATACTCATTTTTTTAAAGATATCTCTCACTTCTTATTGCTTAGTATTACAACTAAACGGAGGAAGAAACTCAAACAATACTTAAAAGATAGAGTTATAATACTTTATAAACTTAAGAGTGAATGTTTCATCAATCAAACCCAAGTAAAGTATTTAGAACTCCCAAAAAAATTTAAAAAATAGAGCCCAAACTTTAATTCTTAATATTCAAGATATAAGTAGTACTATCATTGATTTTGTGTAGTAACATTATTGTAATATTTCAAATACAATTATAAATATAAACTCTAACAGTACTATTATCGTAATTTTATTATCGTAATTTTTTATACAAAATCATAATATTGTACTCTAATGGTACTACCGCCATTCGTATGGCATGACATCATAAAACTTAATCTTGGTTAATACTATCATCACCATAAGCAATACCACCATTGCCCTACCTAGTTTAAGTCATGTGCTTAGCCTTCATATGATCCAAATTTGGTCCAACATTGAGCTTAATGACCTTCAAAATAAGTAGACTTTATTTGAGCCTAATTCTAATTTAAATTAGCTTAAAATATTCTCAATCAAGAACTTGACACAACAACCACTCATCCAGCATATTTTTGAAGCTTTCGATGTATTATCTACTCCTTTGACATGTCATTCAATCTTTTAGCACTTTGTTCGAACCTTCGACATATCATCTAATCCTTCAGCATATCAACTTTGTCACTACATCCTATCTTCCTATGTGATATTCGATTTTTCTGGCACGATGTCTAAACTTCTAGTATAAGGTCTGTTCTTTGATATGTCGACTAATCATCTGGATCAATGTTTATATGATAATTTTCTAACATAATGTTTAATTCTCTGACTTAATATTTAGTTCTTTTGGTGATCTAAATATATAATTAAATATTTAGTTCTTTCAGTGGTCCAAATATATAATTGAAGTATTTGGCTCAATAGCACATTAGTTTATCAAATTTATCAATTAATTTTATTATTATGAGGTTTAACAATTAGCATTCCTTGAGTCTCTATAGCCCACTACTACTATTACGTTCCTATTGTGAGTTAATTGAACGATATCTCATGACCTCCTTATATATATAGTGATGCTCTAATGATACACAGATGTTAGCTATAAAATTTGAATCGATATTATTGTTATGATTCTCATAGTGATCATAGACCGATTCCTATATAGCTCGCCTATATTATTCTTTTTGTTTGACCTAAATGACTACATTAACCTTTGTCTACTATAAGGTTATTTTATAAATGTCTTTTGATCTCCAATAGACCATTATGAGATATCTATCAATTAAATATAATTTTAAATAAATTATTCTATCGTCATAACTATTGTAGTTGCAATGGATATACCATCAATAATAATGGTTCTCTAAACAATGTGCATGATCTCTAGCTTTATCAATTTAATAAATTATGATTATTTATGATCATTTGAGGATGTGGATTGGACCTAAAAGTAACAAAATAACAGTAATTAGCTATAATTATAGTTATAGAATATAATAATCATATGAAATACAAGAAAAAACTTTAAATAATAACTAAATTAATAATAAAATAATTAACTTTAAGATGTGATTAGACCTAATTATCCCAA
Source organism: Musa schizocarpa (assembly GCA_900464855.2). Lineage (NCBI taxonomy): Eukaryota > Viridiplantae > Streptophyta > Magnoliopsida > Zingiberales > Musaceae > Musa > Musa schizocarpa. Next base: position 45,367,936 of record LS990919.1, read on the forward strand.
ATTGAGTCTAAAAGTTCACCAATAACATTAACAGTATCCATTATCTAAACTTAAGAGAAACATACTAGTCATATATTATACCTCCGAATTGACCCTAAAAGTAACAAAAGAATACTAATTAAATGTTAGTTCATAATAAATACTTGTAAACAATCCTAAGTAGGTTTTAAGGTATGAAAATAATAATATAATCATCTAATTATATTTTATTCATCTTAAATACAAGAAATAAATTTAAGAAAAACTAAATTTATAACAAAGCAACTAATTATAAGCCATGATTAGACCAAATTATCTTCAAATTGGGACTAAAAATGAGCTAATGACCCTAATTATGCATAAACTTAAGATACCAATCATATGTTAGGAAGATGTGATTAAACCTAATTACCCCAAATTTGCCCTAAAGTAATAAAATAACACTAATTGATTATAATTAAACATTAGTATCATATTAAATATACAAGAAGAATTCTAGATGGGTATTAATATATAAAAATTGATAATAGAATTATCTAGTTACATTTTATTCATATTAAATACAAGAAATAAACTTAAAAATAAATTAATATTCATATCCAAATTCTATTCAATTGCTCGTTCTTTTATTAATTGGAATCCGACTCGAGTTTAAACGGATCCGATAACCCTCATGCATCAATAGATCCGATCCGCTGTCATGCCTCCCCGCATCTGGACCGATTGAGACACTGCTGTCATTTTACTAACTGATTCGATTGCGTGTTTGGTGTATGCAAACTGACATTATAATTCTGAAAGGTAGAGGAAACCCCGTCTCCCTCCTCCCCTACCTCGACGGATTAGGGCGTGGGGTTTCGGCTCCAAATGGAGAAGGGCCCGAGGAAGGGCGAGACCATCGAGTGCAAGGCCGGCGCCGTCGCCCGTGTCGGCCTCGTCGTCAAGGGCAATAACCTCGCCCGGCGCCTCCCAGAAGCACCTCGTATTCCGGTTCCTCCACGACGCCTCCCGTTGGGCTGTGTCCGACCTCGACACCTCCAACGGCACCCTCGTCAACGACCGCAAGATCCCGCCCTCCGCCCCCTTCCCGCTCTCCGACGGCGACACCGTTAAGATCGGCGAGGCCACGGCCGTTGGCATTAAGATCCTCGCGGCGGAAAGGCTCGATTTTGTTTATGACGATGATGACAAGGAGAGGAGCGGGATGAGCCGGAGAATGGGGCGACCGCGGAAGGGTGCGCCTCCTCTTCCGGTTGTGGAGGAAGAAGAAGTGGTTCGTGCAGAGGGAGGGGGTGGTCAAAGGGGGAAGGGAAGGCCGAGGGGGAGGTTGATGCTTCTGCTTCTGTTGCTGCTGCTGCTCCTGCAGTTCGAGAAAAAGAAGAGGTCTCGGAACCCCCGGCTGTGGAAGAGAGCGTAGGAGAAGAGGTGACGGAAGTCGTAGAGGCAAAGGGGAGGGTGAGGGGAAGAAGGCATGTGACGAGGTATACTGCTGCTAAGGTTTCCGACGACGAACAGGAAATGAAGGAATCTACTTCAGTTCACGTTGCTGATTCAGAAGCCGTTCAAGCTTCCGAAGCAGTTGAAAAGGGGAATGTAATAGTGGAAAGTGAGGAAGGTGGAAAATGGGAAGAACCAGCAAGGAGCAAGGGATGAAGAAGAAGAAGATTTTTATTGCAACGAGTTCCACTTCTTGCTAATAAAGGTGTGCCAAAATTGACAACCCTTTCTCTTCAATCCTCATGAGCATATATTAAAATACATGTGAATTTTCTTTCCTTGCTAAGTATTTTTTTTTCACTACATAAATAATAGTATCACTTGCAGATATTTGGGTGCTGAGTTATTATTTGTTAAAGAACAAGAAGACTATTTTTAAGTGCAATTTCTTATTCTCCAGTGGAAGAGTCCCCCCCCTAGGATTTACGCCAAATAAATATATTATGTTAAGATAAGAATAACTTAAAATGATATGTTTTGTTTTCCTTTCATCTAGTGACTGAAGTTATGGTAGGAAATGTCTATCCCCTTTTCACGTAGTTTGTTTTTCACTTTTGCACTGATTCTGATTTTGGTTATTTCTGAAAGACAAATGGTCTCTAAATAAGTATCTTAGAATTGTTTAAGCATCCTTATAATCTTATCCTGAACTTTGATCCTTATATATTTGTGTACTTTACATCAATATGTACAATCACACGAGGTTAGACATGGTTGTCTTCATTTTCATTGATATTAGAACATTTTGTCGGTTGTCTTCTCCCTTTCACTGACTTAGGCATTAAAGAGATCACATCGACCTGTCATGTAGAATCGCTAATAGTCAAAAGACGGCCCCACGAGACAACCCTATACCCGAGGATACTCGGGTGATCCAATCCCAAGGAGAAACCTTGCAACTAGGAAGATCCTAGTCCGCCTACGTGGTCATCTTGAATTGGGTCCTCACCAACAGAACGGTTTTCGATCGGTAAGCGGTCTCACCTCACTAAGTCTCCCATGTTAGCTAGAAAGAGACACTTGGATAAGCCTGCATTTTCGGTAGTGGACCAACTATGTCGACTCATTACTTGACGGTACTCATGACACCATCACAAAGTATAATATTCAAACTCATTAGACTAATATATTTACCTATGACTATGAAATTTTATTAGAGGTACTTTAGAATCACTATAATCTTTGAAATACGAGGAGATAGGGTATTAATAATAGATAATGTATTATATATCTTATTAACTTCTTCTCCTACATTTATAGTAATTTTATAAGAATTTTAATTATATTATAATTCCAAGTTTATTTTCACTAAAAATAACATCACGTCGAATGATTATTATTTTTAATTATAGGATCATAAATTCTAAAAGTTTTTGTTTCATTATTATAGCTCACAAATATGCATTTAATACTTTTGTCATTAAGTTTTTTTTAAATAAAAACATGAAAATAAGCAACACAACCTATACCTTCCAACGAGTCATATCGTGCTTTTTGTAAAACCATACTTGATAGTGTTTTACCAAAATTATCTCGATGGAAAAGCGATTTAGCAAATACGCTATTGTACTCACATCTTCTTCCCAAAAGATTTTTGATATTTATTTTTTAAGCATATATTTGGTTGTCTCGATCACAACTTGATTTTTGTGCTCTACTGCTCCATTTTGCTAAGGGTGTAACTTATGGTCAATTCCCTATGAATAATACATAGTTTGTTGCAAAAAGTGAAAAGAATTTTAGAAGTGAATTTAGCCCCTTTATCAGTGCCTAGAGTTTTAATAAAACAATTAATTTTTCTTTTTACTTAAGCTTTAAATATTTTTAAAAATTAAAAAAGCTTTAGTTTTTACTTTAAGAAAGTATACTCACCTCATTCTTATGTAATTATTTATAAATAAAAAAAATATTTATTTTTACTGTATGAGATTATCTTCATAGGCTCACAAATATCTAAATGCACAAGTATCAATCGTTCTTTAGGTCTCTAATAATGACTTGTGTGAAAATAATTTCTATATTATTTTTCAAAAACACAAGATTCATAAATACTATCTTTATTCTTTTGATTTAATTGTTCTAGTTCACCATAATTCATATGATTATATTCGTTTATGCCATAGTGACAAGTAGTAGTGAGTGCATGATAGGAAAAATCAGAAAACAATAAAGAAAACATCATTTTTTTTTATCATTCTCATAATTGCTATTATTTTTTTTTTATCACAAATCAAATATTATTCATCTAAAAAATAACATAATAAAATTTTCTCATCAATTACCTTATACTAGTGATATTTTTTAATTATTAATAATATTTTTTAATATATTTAAATTTTTTATAATTAAAATATCAATGAGTTTCTTTATTACCTTGTTGAAGTTCCTTTGATTCTCATCAAATTATTCTTGTTCTGTTTCTCAAGTATCAAATCATTCATGATGCTTTTATTTTTGATCTATGAAGTTCCATCTAAAAATCAACTTTTTGTTTATGAATCAATAATAAGCCCATTAATACATCAATAAACAAGGTGCTTTTATTTTTAGATTTTTCTATAACAATAGATTTCATATCAAATTTTGAAGATAGATTTCTTAAAAAAAAATTCTACTACTATTTGATTTTTTTTATTTTTTGACCGAAAGATCTCATTTGGTTTACAATAGAAGAGACTCTTGAGAAAAAAAAAAATGATAGCCTTAGAATCTTTCATCGTAAGAGTTTCAAACTCATGTTAAATAATTTAAAATCTTAAAAACATTATCTTATTTGTACCTTTAAACATACTTTTTAGGATTTTTCAAACATAATGTTAATGTTGATATGATTCGAGAAAATATTGACTAATCTATTATTTGTTGTGGCAGGTAGAAGGCTCTTACATATTTATATACATTTTTATTTATTTAATTTTTTTATCATCAATGATGTTGGGATTCTATTGATTATACTCAGTAAAATTATTTTCAACCAAATTTCATAGTTCCTATGAAATAATAAAGCTATCATTTTAATGGTTGAAAAATAATAATTATCACATTTCAAGATAGAAAAAATTGATTAAAAATATTTATCCTAATATTTATGATACGACACTTGTTGGTTGTATAACCTCAACACAGAATGAGGTGTACATAGTAGAAAGAAAATTCTGGCTCTCCCAAAAGCTTCCAAGGCAAGAATTGACCACCTACTATATCAGAGTAATTGCTTCATTTGAACCTAATGGAATGAGACAAGATCAAGTCATAATATGCTTCCAGCCTGAAATGGAGGAACACAGCTGTGCATGGGTGTGATGGAGTGACAATAAATCAAAGGAGTCAATCTGCACGCTCACTGTAACAACCGTGGAGGAACACACCTATAACATATGGACCAAATCTTGTCATGTAGATGAGTCACGATCGACTGTTTCTGCTAATATTCTCGTGATTGTTTGAGGCCAATATTGATTTCTTGCATCATCCTTGGAAGAACAGTACATGTTTCTGGAAGTGCGAGATGGCATCACATAAAAGGTGCAACAGCATTCAGATGAGGATCCTCTTGGGAGGATCGAAGACAATAAAAACCACACGCTACCTGTCATCCATCTTTCTATAATTTATCTTGACGTCAGAAGAGAACGGTGTTCATTTAGGTTCTCTTCATCTATACTAATTGTTTCTGTTCTCCGATCACAACTCTGATGGTTTCTTAGAGCAAGCAAATGGATGTAATGAAAAGCCATAAAATCTTATCTTTACTGATCGCTAACAGTGATAAGCAGACGTTGAGTCACAAACTAAATGGGATGTCGAAATGAAAGCTTAGTCCACACCTGACAAGCAAGGAGGAAATTGCCACTTATTCCCTGATGAATCGAAAGCAAACCAAGAAGAGGTAGCAATACGTACGCCATCTCACATAAGAACAGTTAGAGATGCACTGGACTTCAGTGCTTTCTTTAGGTGGAGGAGGCTTCTCTCAGGAGGGAAGCTCTTCCAGTGCAACCTCCTCCATCATGCTTCCATGGCCAAAGTGATGGAAGCCCTGCATCATCTCACAGTACTTGCAGGGCCTCACCACTGCCGTCGCGCAGGCTTCATGGCCGCCTTGCGGCTTCCTAGCGACGATCACCGAGTTGATGACCTCGTCGGCGGGGTGGTGCACTGTGAGCACCTCGAAGCCTTTCAGGTCCGCCGGCTCCACCACCGGGTACAGGAAGGCCCGAGCGCCGTGGGCGCTTCGCGCCACCAGGAGGGCACCGGGGGCCATGTGGCGCGCAAGGTGGTCCACCACGCGGATCTTGTCGTCGTGGCCGATCCCCACCAGCGCCGCCAGGAAAACCACGTCATAGCCCCGCAGCGCGTGGGTCACGGCGAGGACGTCCTCGGTGTGGAACGCCATGCGAGCCGCCATGCCGGGGTCGCCCTGTACCACGCGACGGGCCCGGGCGTTGGCCGTCGCGTCCAGATCGTAGTTGTGGAGCTCCGCCTCCTGCATGTGGCGCGCGGCCAGCACGACGGAGCTTAGCGGCAGAGGGCCGGAGCCGACGAACGCCACCCTGGCCGGCGGGCTTGCCACGTACCTCGACAGCAGGGAGTACTCCAAATGGCTCAACTTGAGATAGTTGGAGTAGTAAGGAAAGAGGCTCAAATGGTCGAGAGGATTGTCGAAAGAAGTCAGCACGTCGGAGTAGTGGCTCTCCAAGAGGCCTTCAGCCTCGCCACAGAGCTTGATGAGCTTGGATCTCATGGCCTGCACCTCCGAGCTCAGCTTGACCACCTCTATGGGGATCACAGGGATGCATAAGTGGACCAGTTCAGTGAAGAGATTGTCCACTTCCTCGGATGGGCTCAGGCTGGGGAGCTTTGAGATGCTGTCACAGATCTCTGAGATCCTTTGGACAAGCAGCTCTTCTTCGTTCCCCATGTTAGGCAAAGTTGGTGACCAAGAAGGCAAGACCAAGGCAGGTACACCTCTTCCACAAGCCCTGTGAGGGAGGAGGTGGGAGTGTAGATATGGCTGTGGACTGTGGGGGCAACACCTTGTGGAACCATCAAATATGGATGGATGGGAAAGAGATGGTCCTCCAACTGTGCCCACTTTGTTTGTCCTCTTTATACATCACATCTCAAATCTGCATTTTCTAGAAAGGGTAAATAGTAAAACTAAAATACTAATCTAAAACCTTACAATAAACTAACAATGCCTTTACCAGTCAACACCTTCAATATTGAACTCTTTTACTTTATAAAAATAATAATTCCTCCTTTTTAAAAAATAATTTCTAAATAATATTCAGTAAGAACATAAATCCTAAGATTCCTGATACAGGTTTGGGTTTTTTAGTAATCGACAGCATGCATGGTTCCATCTAACATTTATGATTTTGATTAAGGTGATCAAGGTTTATTGTTTCTGATGTTATTATTATTACATGGATTAATCTACATAAATGTTTGCTTGTTAATCCATAGAGGAAGCTTTATATGTATGCCAATCTTGACAATTTCTTGGTAATGTTATTATGCTATTTTTAATGAATAGTGCAGTCTCATTGTCCTTGATCCATCAACTAATTTAAAGCAAGATTTCTAGGCTTTTTGAATGCAAGTCATACATTTTCAATCACTACACTAAAAAGATAGTGGAGTTGAATGATCACTGAAGTAATCAATCAGTGGGTGGGAAGTGCTATCTCAAGTTGAGATGTATGCAGTAGAATAAAATTCTCAACGATGACACAAATAATTAACTTGTAATTCATATGCCAAATATGAACGAGACTTGATTATTTCACTAATTGAAAAATAACATTCCACCTTCGATTTCGATGATTTATGTGATTCTGAAAATGAGTCATTGATGATCTAAACAAGTTGAATATTTTGTTTATTTGTGTCTTATTCTATTAGGATCAAATTCGATTATTTAAATTCTTCAAACTCTACGTGAGTTTATTTATTTTTTTGAATGTTTCTTCTGTTTACATTATTGAAGTATCTTTTTTTTCTTGATCAGATGCATTGGTAAGAAGTCGTGCAACTGACCACTTTTTACAGGCGATTTAGATGCATTAGGTCACACATCCAATGGTTGATTTTGAGTGGGTAATATAGAGACATAGCTCGATCCTAAACAATGGAAATGAATACGACCAATTGGTAAGTATGGAGGCTTGCAATTAGCTTATGATTCTTTGTAATCTTGATTGGTTCATAGAATAAAGTTTCTCACGCAATTTATACAACGCAATTAGTGTCAACATAATTTTTTGTTGGGTTTCTTAATCCCCACATTTATCGCAGCATTCACACAGCACAAAGCCCCTAAGCATCAGCTGAGGTTTCTGTTTGTTTACACCTCCATTCTTTTGTACCATTTGACGACCCCTTGATTACCTACGTAAATGGATGGATAGATTCAGGTTATTCATGTCTCTGTATGCCTGCAAACTACTGCTTAGGCAATGCAGTGATTTGACATGGCCAAGTAACTTTGAGCTCTCCAGATGTAGAGATGCTGAACATGTGCTACGCTCCACCAAGTTGGATTTTGAAAGATGTGTAGTTGATCATATTCTGGTGAACAAAAGCTTTTATGATCACCATCACGTGGTATCAGAAAAATGGAAGAAAGAGGGTTACGGGAGAAGGCACACGCACTGAGAGCTGCCAGTTTTTCTGTGAATAAACAAGGTTGCCGATGAGCACATAGTGATGAAAGAGCATTTCAAGTCAGGTGTATTCCCTGGCAAAGCATCGAGTATCTTTTTGTTTGTAGGAGTAAAACAACATATATATATATATATATATATATATATATATATATATATTAATCCTTTCCGGATCTTACATCTTTTTAGGACAATCGATCTAAACAGTATCTAATGATAATATCGACACAGAGGTAGGTATGTAGCTATGAGATCTTGTCATCCACAGATTTTGATTCTTTCAATTCTTAAATAAGTTGGGAAGTGATGGTTAGTGATGTCGTTAACTATCAATTAACTTGTTAAAAGCGAATCTAAAGTCGATCCATGATCATGGCTGACGCACAAACTCAACTCCACTTTTCTGTGTTTATATTGCATAGGAAATTAACATCATCATGGCTTGATGTTCATATGCTTCAGAAAAATAGTGCTCCGAAACCCTTTCTAAACAGGATTTATGCATCCAAGTTAATTACATAGCCATTAGAAAGCTCACAGAGAAAAGGTTACTTCGAGATATGTTGGATATGATGGTTAATTACATAGCCTGGTTCTCATGGGCCAACTCTATGGTGAGGCAATTGGAGTCAATTTGCCACCAAATTCCTAATCCTCATTGATGATCACTTTAGGAAAGGCTACTGTTGGCTCCTAAATATGATTTAAGAAAAGACATATCATGTCACAAAAATTCGTATCATCAAAGAAAGTAAAAAACTCATTGCACTGCACTTGCTCCTTCTCATGATCACCATCATCTTTTTGACTCAAACCTCTGTGTGATGTTGGGCACTCATTGGAGATGCCTCAATGGGTTGTCGACACTCTGGGCTTTGGAATATGTGACACAGTTGGTGGGTGATGCTGCACCTGATTTAGTCAATTTTGGCCACTATCTTCTAACGCGACTACTCGACGCAGGGATTGGGAGATGTGATCATTGACGACTTCTTTTCCTGCTATTGTCATCATACCAATCGAAAGCAGTGGCTAAGATTCCGACGGCTATTGCAAATCATCAAGAGGCAATATATTTTCGATGGGGACGAAGCCGGAACCACAAGAACACAGTATACCATATTCCTGATTTGTAGAATTTAATGATAGGAAAAATGTGATCTTGCTTGGTACACCAATCAATTCAGGATCCTAAATAATTGAAACACATTATAGTTGGTCGTTGTTGTTCTTCTTCTTGTTGATTGATTACATCAAAGTTCGAGTAGAATTAAGCAATTGGTACACCAGTCACAATCGTCAGCAGAAGAAAAATGGAGCCTTCAACAAATTTAGCACAACCAGAGCTAGAAATGAAATCTTGATGAAGACTAAACCATCTACAAAAGTAGCATCAAAGTTCCGCGTGAATTTAACATAAACTCAGGAAGGATTGAGGAGAAAGCTGGTGAATCTTAATTAATTTAGAGACAAAAGACAAGATCAAGAAAAACTCTCACTCAAACTTGAATCTATGTTATCATCTCGAGGCCTAGGGAATAAATTCCATTTGGAAGAGAAATATGACACAAGCAAATGGTTATCCTAATCAGTAGAGTCCTTTGAATCAAAACTAACCCATGCACCACCGGAAAAACAAAAAAAATAGTCAAACATTGCATTGTCAGTACAAAACACAACAGATGACCTGAATAAGAGAACACTCACAGTGGAGTGTTCCTGTCAAAGCTGTCACCAGCTTAAAGAAATAAATTTTCAATAGCAACAGGAAACTCTTGTATCAATGGACCCCACAGTTAATGGTGTTCATTACTTCATCAACAGGTATGTTCAGTAAGATCAAGCATAATGCAGAACTATATGATATACCCATGACACTGATAACTACAATATAACAGTACCACTTGTTTCAAAAGAGTCTCCAAGTTTCAGAATCTTCAGAATTTTCATTCACACTTTCATAATAACCATTTAGTTCACTAGCGCTCTGATACACGATATCTTTTCCTGTGTTATATGCGTCATCAGAGCCAGAACCCCCAGTATCAGTGAAAAAACTTGTATTTTCTTCTGGTTGGACAGAATGAAGCAAGTAATCTAATCCATTTACGACATCATATACCATCAATCCTATCCTTCCTCCAATCCAGCTACCAAGATGACTTCCCATAAGATAACCCAATCTTCCCAGTCTCTGCTCACCATGGTAACCAACTGCATAGGCCCCAAATAAAGTGCCGGTACCTCTGAGGAAGCCCTCTGTCAAGGTTCCTCCAAAGTATAAGGCTTCAAAGAAGTCCCACCCTGATGATATGAGTGGACCTGTAATGCGCTTGGCTTGCCTGGAAGCCTCCTTTGCAGCTTTTGTGCCAGCTTTCTGAGCCTTCTTTGCAGCCATGCTTGCGGTCAGACCTTCCGTCAAAGCTTCAGTCAGAGCAATCTCTGTTTCTCGTTGTCTTATTCTTTCAACATGTGCACTTCGGATGTTGTAAGCATAGAGTTTGACACCCTCTTTGACTACACAGGAAAGACTCCCAGATCCCATGTCAAAACAATTCAAAAAAGTGAACTTCCCACTTTTGGATGCAGCTTCTTCTCCAACAAATTCCCTGAATTTCTCCGCTGCAATAGCAGTACAATGACTGGCAATAGAGATATGTCTATGCAACACTTGACCACATATGAAGCAAAAGATATCATGGAAGATATTATAGTTATAGAGTTAACAACGCGAAAAGTATTTCTATAGAGCTTTTTTTGCTGGTTCTGAAGCAATGCAATAAATCTACAATGATATGAAACATAGATCAGAGATAACTTAAGAAAGATGGATTTACTGTCATAACCAAGAAGCCAATTGGCCAAACAATGTGTATGGAACATGTATGTGAAGCACTGGCCTGGATAGACTAAAGGCTGCAAGGAATGCTGGTTCTACTAGTGTTCAAGTTGAATCTGACTCCAGTGTTGTGATTGAGGCTGTTAACAGTGCTACACCTCCTTGGCAAATTGCTAATCACATCTGAGACATTCAACACATTGCTCTTACCTTATCTATTTCTTTCAAACACACCTATAGGGAGATTATATGTCCGCTAACTGACTGGCTAATTTTGCTATAACTTCCAAGTCCACTTTTTCGTGGAAAGAAAGTTTCCATTCTGATCTTTCCATGCTTATTTCCTTTGATGAGAAGGATATCTTTTGTATTCCAGATTTGAGTTAATAAAGTTTCTATTACAGCGAAAAAAAAGAGAGTATAGAACATGTGTTATCTACCATGCCTCAAGAATACTCAAACCCAAATTGTTAGTAATTAGCAAATCAAATCATATATAAATTTTAATCTTTTCCCATCTTTGAATAATTAGGATCTGTCGCTTCCCCACTGATGTTCGGCTGCCATTTTTTTTCTCTATTTACTCCTGACATTCTCATCAGGGACTAACATGGACAAATTTTATCCTTGATGCTCTTAAGATAGTTGTCATCTTGTTGTATAATCCACAATAAAAGGCCTTGTATGAATTCTCCAGGACCACTTGTCTTGCATAAATGATTTGATACCATATGTCAGAATCTAGGTGACCTGCTCAATAACTTATGTTGAATGGTCCATAAACAACATAGCTCAGAAATGTTAGTGTTAGTTACTTGTTAGCAATAGGAGAATCCAATCATCTAATCCTTAACTGATGATGTAGTATTCTGATTTAAAACAAATACGAGCAAGAATCATTTAGACATTAGGAAATTGCAAGTCAGGTATCCCATAGATAAAATAGACACTTAGCAATTAAAGCCAAGTCAACAAAATGAGGAATCTTGCTTTATTTTTTAGAATATTTTCAACGTACTTCACAGTATCAGCAGATTCTAGTACGACATAATTAGTATTGTTCAAGAAGAGTCCAATTCTGACTGACTCTTAAGACTTATATAGTTGGAAATTGGTGGTAAATTGCTAAAGTTTTACAATATTACTAAATCTGAGTTCCTAGAAAATGAAGATCTCATAATTCCCCGTGTACCACCAATGTCTTAGTCTCTGCAATCATTTTCATTAGCTGCTACTAGACTCAAAACTTTAGCTGATGAAACACATGTATCATGAACCTTCCATTTCTAGTCTCTTCAAATTTGACAGATCACAGTAAACCAAGCCCAAGAGTTTTAGGCTAAAATTTTTATTATATTTATGACCTAAAGCTATAAGACCACAAAAAGTAATAGCGGCTTGTTGCAACAAATTAAAAAGTGCTGAAGTTCAATGTTAGGGATTTGACTGTTCTTTTTACCAACATATTATGTTAATAACTCCTAGATATAAGGAGTATTTGATAGCCAATGCCAGGCTAGAACAGAAGACCAATTAAACAAATAGGTTAGTCATCCAGAAAATGAGAAGCTGAGATGGAGAGAAATCCACCACCGTCCTTATGCTTACATCTCTCCTACTAGGCACACAAAATGGGTCCTAAAAACAGGAGAGAAAGAAGCAATTTTTGTATAAAATGTCCTACGCGATGGCCAATCATACACCATAGTAATTGACTCAATTATTTACATGAAAACAGTTACAGATGTTGCAATTAATAAACCAAGTCAAAGAGTGAGTTGCATCTTTTCAACTACACAAGGATTAATGTTATTCACACAAACGTCATTATACAGTGGCATTAACTTGTAAACATGTTCAGAATTGATTTAAATTTTAGATTCTCCCCCAGCAAAGAATTTCATGTTGCTAGTTTCTGCAATTTTAAAAAATTTCAGCAGTTTCCACAAATTTGTTAATTTATGGAGATACCAGCCATTTTAGGTTAAGTTTCAATTTTTCAATCAATTTGAATAGAATCACATTCTTTTTTATTATGTAATTCTTGATTGGTGAAAATTAAAAATTAACTAAAGGGTGTCTATAAATGTGTTGCATGGATTGGTTCCACATCCAAAGTAAGAGTAGCATTATGATGGTGATTAAGGGTCGATGGTACAACATTTAATAACTTGATTTTAAGAATTTGAGCTTCAAGGTTCGAAGCTGATCACATTCAAGTTACTAGGCTAGTGGGCCTATTGAGTCAAGTCATGCTAATTGTTATCAAAAGGCATGTGCTATCTTGGGAATGAAAGGCCATTGATGAGTGGATCAAAATAAAAAGACCGACATGTACATGGTGTAAGGAGCACATCATTACATAAACTACCACTGGTCTTTTAAGTCCTTGGATGCTACCTACAAAAGCAATTGTTCTGAAATTGTGTAATTTTGTTATTCCCTGATGAGGAGATTAAGTCATTAACTGATAGGGATTTTAATGCTTTGATTAATCTCACATCAGAAGTGGAGAAGAGGTTAGCCACCTACAGATAACTATGCTTAAATAGTTCATGCCTAAGGGATTTAGGCCCATTGAATCTAAATTACCAAGGCTAGTGGGCCTATCAGTCTATGACATAATAATATCCTCGTATCAAAAATTGACGATAGGTTGGAATGGTATATAAACTAAATGGGTCTATCACCAACAACTAAGGTTAAAGCATTTGAAGGCTCATGGTTCTGGGTCCATCATATCCAAATTACCAGGCCAATGAACTTATCAAGTCCAGTCATGACAATTAATATATGTGTTCCCTCCCCTTCTCTTTCTCTTACACACGCACTTTACCATTCTGTCTTTAAGCCAATTACAATCTTACCAAAATAATATAATAAAATGATAAAGCCAATGTACCAAGTTCCCACCAACACAGGAGTGTAGCCTTGCCCCTACAAGAACATAGGTTGTTTCTGTGACCCAAGTCCTAGTCATCCTAGTCATAGTGGAGTAACTTTATTGTAATACCAAGGTTCATCCTCTTATCCTCCTACTGTACTGCTATAATTATTCATCTCGATCTAATTTGAATCTATGGGTTTGTGGTCTTGATCAATGTGGATCATTAGGATTGAATCTCAAAAGTATTTTTATCAATGTCTCAGATGTTGAAGTGTTTAATCATAGCTTATGTTATATGTTAGTTTGGCAAGTCCCACATAGTCCCACATCAGGAAAATCAAGTTTGGTATCTCCTGTTTAAACTATAAAAAAGGGTCTGGGCTTTGAAGTCAGATGCACCACAAGAAAACCTAATTGTTTGCTTTAGGCTTTTCTTGTTTAGTAGTTTCGTGTTTTATGGCCTAGGAACATCTTCCTAAGACATTTGTAATAATCCCTCTTTTATAGTAGTGATTTGCTCATCATTCGTCTGTGGATATAGGTCAATTGACCGAACCACGTAAATCTGGTGTTCTTGTCGCTTTTATTATTTCTGCTTTATTGTCTTTATTGGGTTGTCAAATTATCCTTTGATAAATTTCCTTGGGCTAGCTCTAACAAACTGGTATCAGAGCCTGGTTTCAGGATCTTTGGGCAACGATGACAATAACAAAGATCGTTGTCGAGAAATTCGACAGAAATGTCAACTTGGGCATGTGACAACTCAAGATGGAGGCCATTCTGGTTCAAGACGAAGTTGATTTGACACTACAGGGAGCTGAGAACATTCCAGATGGTACGTCAAAGGAAGATCTTACGGGTATAGATAAGAAGGCTCGATCAAGCATTATTCTAAATATCTCTGATGAGGTTTTACGGGAGGTAGCTACGGAGACTACGGCTAAGAGTATGTGGGACAAACTTAAAATGTTCAGAGGACATTTCGATAGGGACAAGACTCTAGCTCTTATTCAATCAAATTTCTACTGGCCTAAAATGTTCAGAGATATGGATAGACATGTGAAGCAATGCCGATTGTGTCATTTGGCAAAAACAAGAAGTCAAAATTCTGGTTTGTACACTCCATTGCTAGTGCCAAATACTCCATGGGAGGATGTGAGTCTTGATTTTGTTTTGGGACTGCCAAGAACTCAAAGGAACAAGGATTATATCATGGTTGTTGTTGACAGATTTTAAAAAATGTTTCACTTTGTTCCATGCAATAAATCGAATGATGCATCTCATATTGCTGATTTATAT
This sequence comes from Musa schizocarpa, assembly GCA_900464855.2. NCBI lineage: Eukaryota > Viridiplantae > Streptophyta > Magnoliopsida > Zingiberales > Musaceae > Musa > Musa schizocarpa. The sequence continues at coordinate 45,383,105 of LS990919.1, forward strand.
TTTAAGAAGATTGTTAAATTGCATAGTATTCCAAGAACTATGGTGTCGGATAGAGATTCAAAATTTGTTAGTCATTTTTTGAGAACTCTTTGGAGGAAGCTAGGTACTTCTTTGAATTTCAACAGCTCGCATCATCCACAAACCGATGGGCAAACTGAGGTAACAAACAGAAGCTTGAGAAATTTGTTTAGAAGCTATGTTGGCAAGAATATTAAGCAGTGGGATATCATTCTTCCACAAATTGAGTTTGCCTACAATCGCTCTATGCATCATAGTATTGGTAAGAGTCCTTTTGAGGTAGTTTATGGTGTTAATCCTGCTGGTCCTTTGGACTTAATCCCTCATTCTACAACAAAACAATTTAGTGGAGATGTTGATGAAAGAGCTAAGCAGATAAAGAAGCTGCATGAGGGTGTGAAAGCAACCATTGAGAAACAAAATGAGAGGTACATGCAAGCTGCTAACAAACATAGAAAACATGTGGAGTTTAATGCAGGTGATTTGGTCTGGATTCATCTAAGGAAGGAGAGGTTTCCGCCGGACAAATTTGGAAAACTGAAACCAAAGGCTGATGATCCATTCAAGGTGCTTAAGAAAATTGGCAAAAATGCTTATGAGATTAAACTACCTAAAGATTACGAAGTATCCCCAACATTTAATATGGCCGATTTAAATCTTTTTTATAATCATGATAACGAAACAAACAATGACTTGAGGACAAGTCTTTTTCAACCAGGGAGATTGACACGGGAGTTTCTAATTTGCTACAATCTGTTCATATGGACTATGCTGATAATATGATATTTTTTTCAGCCAATAATATTGTCACATGATCTTTAGATAAGACAACTCATCAGCATATTCCCTGCACAAAGGAATACATTAATGGAGTTGGTTGGCAGCTGTAAAGCTATATCATGATGCTTTTCTTCATGGCTAAGGAATACATTAATGGAGTTGGTTGACAACTGTAAAGCACTTAATTTTGAAATTCCCTATGCATAAAGGGTTGTTTCATGCACTAGTATTTATTTTGGGGTTTAGGGCGTAGAAAGAACTTTAGAAATTGATGATATTTGGGAAGAAGCTCTCTTAGAGAACCCTCTTAAACTCTATATCTCTTGAATGCGTCCTTGAGTGGTGAGTCTTTTATTTTCTAGTTATGTATCCTCGTTTAATTTCCGTTGGGTGGTAAACTTTCAGTATCCCATTGCGATTTTAAACTTGGTAGTGAGCTACTTTTCGTTTTTATCAAAGTTGTTTTGTTAGTGCTTCCGGTATCAGTTCGTTCCTTGTCTACTGTGACGTTTTCTATCTGAAAAATAAATTATTCCATCAATGTTATTTGGAATTCTATTCTGCGTTTTACCCTCACCGGTATTAATGTGCCCTATTTTATGACAATATCTGCACTCCAAATTTCTATGTCGATCTAGCTTTAGATCTACTACTGTCAAATTCCCTTTTATCTGTTCTCCCCCTGACAACCAGACCCTCGGCTTGATTCCCTCTACTTTCCCCAGTGATATCCCTGTCTATCTGCTCCTTAGATTTTAGTGTAGATTTAATTTCCTGATATGAAATTGTTTCTTTTCTATAAATCATAGTATCACGAAAATACTTAAAGGATTGGGGAAGAGAACACAAAAGTAACAGGGTCTTATCCTCGTCATCAATTTTCGCATCTATATTTTCCAAATCCATAACTAAAGAATCAAATTTATCAAGATGTGAGAGCATAGATGTACCTTCAGTCATCCAAAGCATATACAAACTCTACTTCAAGTAGAGACGATTCTCTACTGTCCTTTTCATATATAAGGCTTTAATGGAACACACAAAGCATTAGCTCGAAAAAAGAACAAGATGGAACACACAAAGCATTAGCTCAAAAAAAGAAAACCATCACAGATAAAAAATTGTTGAAAGGAACCTGATTTACAATTCTGCCATATCGAGCCGAAATCCACATCGTTCTCATATAGATATTTGAATGTTTCAAATCCAACCACTTTGACTTCCATTGCTGATAATAAAGAATGCTTTCTACTCAATGCGTCAGCAACTACATTTTGAACACCAGATTTGTGTTTGATTATAAAGTTGTAAGATTGTAAAAACTCCACCCAAGCTGCATGCCTCTTGTTTAGCTTTTGCTGGTGATTAATGAACTTTAATGCCTCGTGATCAAAATATAGAACAAATGGCTTGGCAAGAAGGTATTGACTCTAATGAGACAAAGCTCGATAAATTGCATAAAGCTCCTTATCATAAGTAGAGTATTTCTTTCTCGTATCATTCAGCTTTTCATTAAAAAATGTCAGGGGCTTTCCGTCTTGGCTCAAACAGCACCAATTCCCACATTAGATGCATCACATTCAACTTCAAACACATTATCAAAATTTGGTAGAACTAAGATAGGAGCTTCGGTCACCTTTCTTTTCAAAAGCTCAAAAGCATCATTAGCTTCACTAGTCCATTTGAATTTGTCACATTTCAGACATTCGATGATTGGAGCGACAATAGAGCTGAAACCCTTGATAAATCTTCTATAAAACGAAGTTAAGCCATGGAAACTCCTCACATCATGTAATGAAGCAGGTGTTGGCCAACTGAGAATAGCCTCTACCTTACTTTGATCCATCATGATTCCATCTTTTGAAATAACATACCCCAGAAACACCACACTGGAAGTAAAAGAATCACACTTCTTTATATTAGCATAAAGTTTTTGATGCCTCAAAATAAGAAAGATCTCTTTCAGATGATTCATATGCGCTCCTTTTCGCTCTTGCTGTACACCAATATATCGTCAAAATAAACTACAACAAATATTCCAATGCATGGCTTAAGTATGTGATTCATAAATCTCATGAAGGTGCTAGGAGCATTAGATAGCCCAAATGGCATAACTAACCATTCATATAAACCTTTTCTAGTTTTAAATGCTGTTTTCCACTTATCTCCGGGTCTCATTCTTATTTAGTGATAGCCACTTCTCAAATCAATTTTTGAGAAAATACAAGCACCACACAATTGATCAAGTAAATCATCTAATCTTGGAATAGGAAAGCGATAGTCCACTGTGATTTTGTTGATGGTGCGACTGTCCACGCACATTCTCCAAGAACCATCCTTCTTAGGCACTAACAAGGCTGGAACCGCACAAGGACTCATGCTCTTCCGGATTAACCCTTTTTTAACCAATTCATAAACTTGCCTTTGAAGTTCTTCATGCACCTTGGGACTCATTCTATATGCTGCCTTATTAGGTAGAACAGCCCCCGGAATAAGATCAATGTGATGTTGGATATCTCTCAAGGGTGGAAGGCTATGTGGAATCTCTTCTGGTATAACATCTTCAAACTCTTCTAGCATTTGTTTCATGATTACTGGTGTCTCCTTGTGTTGTTCATTTTCCTCAACTACTACTAAAGCCATAACATGACCTCCCTTGTCTAATTCATCTTTGCATTCACCATAGGACATAAAAACGCTAACTTTCTTCTTTGGTGTACTGATTTCGGATAGTTGTAATGGAGCTAAAATAATCTTCTTTTTATTCACCTTAAAAGAATAAGTATGTTTGCAGCCGTCATACAATACCCTTCAATCATAATGCCAAGGTCTTCCGAACAGCAAGTGACAAGCATCCATAGGAGCAACATCACACCATACTTCATCTTTATAATACTTGCCAATAGAAAATGAAACTAAACATCTTTTAGTTACATTGATGTCATTTCCTTTTTGCAGCCAACATAATTGGTATGGATATGGATAAGGGATGGTATCCAACTTTAGCTTCTGTACCATCTCCAAAGAAACCACATTCTCAAAGCTGCCGCTGTCAATGATCACCAAGCACACCTTGCCAAGAGAAGTGCATTTAGTGTGAAACACATTTTTCCTCACCCAACTTTCATCGTCAGCCACATAGGACACTTGTAAACTACGTTGCAATACAATAGACAAACCATGATCAGCATAAGTAATCTCTTCCTCATCATCATCGTATTTTGGTTCGTCCTCAGCTTCATCTTCTCCTCCATCACTATGATCTTCAACCAAAGTTACAATCCTCCTATTTGGACAATCTCAAGCAATATGCCCAAAACCATGACATTTAAAGCATTTTTACCACTTGGGGTAGAAGAATTAGGTGTTTTTTTTTGCCGGTAGATTCTTCACCCTTTTTTCAGACCTTCGATATCACCTTGCTTTTGGACAATAGGCTTGGAACTTCCTCTTTTCAGATAGCCTTCTTTTGAGCCGTAGCAGAAAACTCTTTTCAAACTTCGTTGCTTTTTCAACTTTTAATGCCGACTTGCTTTCACATCATTTAAAGACCAATATTTTGTGGTGAACAACTTTAGCAATGTCATACTTCAAACCTCCTAAGTATCTTCAGAATTGTTTGCTCTTAGGTTCCACAAGCTCTCCTTTTAACATCAAATTATCGAATTCTGCGGTGTACTCCTCCACACTAAGATCTTTTTGCTTGAAATCATGTATTTTGAGAAAGATCTCGCTTTATAATTATGAGGTAAATATTTTCTCTTGACTCCGTTTCATTTTCTCCCATATAACGATCTTACTCTTCCCCTCACGTTCTCTTTGTTTCTTGATTTTCCCACCAAAAGATGCATCCGTCACCGAGTTTGAGTGCCCACAAGTTTGACCTTCTTTTTTTTACGGTGGTTCATGAAAATCAAAAATTCTTTCTAATCAGTATTAAGCTAATCGATAAAGTCATCAACATTTATTTTACCTTTAAATTCGGAATATCGAAACGGGGTTATATTTATTCGCCACTCGTCTTGGACTCCATTTCTTCTCCGACATCTTCTCGACTCCCTTGGAAGAGGAGGTGTATCATTATCAGAAGTAAACTCTCGAGCGTCATTTTCATGCTGGTTATGTCTACTTTGAAGTTCATCGATTATTTCATTGTTTTCTTGTAGGCTATGCAGCAATTTTCGTAGCTGCAGCCTCAACGACTCAGCGTCATCTTCATGGTCGCTACCTTCACCAACTACATCTTTTCCATTCCGCCTTGCCATGATCTCTAGCCTTTAGCTCTGATACCAAACTAATACTAGTGAGAGTAAAACGCAGAATAGAATTCCAAATAACATCGATGGAATAATTTGTTTTTCAGATAGAAAACGTCACAGTAGACAAGGAACAAACTGATACCGGAAGCACTAACGAAACAACTTTGATAAAAACGAAAAGTAGCTCACCACCAAGTTTAAAATCGCAATGGGATATAGAAAGTTCACCACCCAACGAAAATTAAACGAGGATACAGAACTAGAAAATAAAAGACTCACCACTCAAGGACGCATCCAAGAGATACAGAGTTTAAGGGGGTTCTCTAAGAGAGCTTCTTCCCATATATCATCAGTTTCTAAATTCCTTTCTAAGCCCTAAACCCCAAAATAAATACTAGTGCATGAAACAACCCTTCATGCATAGGGAATTTCGAAATTAAGTGCTTTACAATTGCCAACCAACTCCATTAATGTATTCCTTAGCCATGAAGAAAAGCACCATGATACAGCTTTACAGCTGCCAACCAAATCCATTAATGTATTCCTTTGTGCAGGGAATATGCTGATGAGTTGTCTTATCTGAGTAGGCTGAGTTGAAGATTATGTGGCAATATTATTGGCTGAAAAAAATATCATATTATCAGCATAGTCCATATGAACATATTGTAGCAAATTAGAAACTCCCGTGTCACACATTAAGGTTGATTGCTTTAAATTGAAAAATAAATTAAAGCAAAAGGAAAAAATTATTGAGAAAATTACTGAGTCCGCTGAAGCTAGTGTAGCACCTGATGAAAATGTTGAAAATATTTTTTTTGCTACTGACGACAGGACGAGGTCTAAAAATGAATGAATTTTAGATTCGGGTTGTTCTTATCACATGTGTCCTAATAGAGATTTGTTTTCCACATATGAATCTTATAATGGTGGAATTGTTTTGATGGGCAATAATATCATGTGTAATGTTGTTGGTAGAGGCACAATTCGAATTAAAATGCATGATGGTATTGTGAGGACGCTCACTAATGTTAGACATGTTCCTGATTTAAAAAAGAATCTCATCTCTTTAGACACCCTAGAAGCTCTTGGGTGTAAATACGCAGCTGAAGGTGGAGTTATAAAAGTTTATAGAAGTGCTCTTGTTGTTATGAAAGCTTGTAGGTCTGGTAGGTTGTATATTTTGCAGGGAACAACTGTCACAGGCTCAGTTGCAATCTCGTCATCATCATTGTCTGATTCTGACATCACCAAATTATGGCATATGCGTTTGGGTCATATGAGTGAAAAAGGTTTGAGTATATTGAGCAAAAGAGGTCTTCTTTGTGGACAGAGTACTGAGCCACTGGATTTTTGTGAACACTGCATTTTTAGAAAGCAGAAAAGAGTCAGCTTCAATTCTCCAGCAGTTCACAAAACAAAAGGTATTCTTGACTATATTCATCCAGACCTTTGGGGTCCAGCTCATGCTCAGTCTAAGGGTGGTGCCAGGTATATATTGACTTTCATTGATGATTATTCCAGGAAAGTTTGAGTTTATTTTTTGAAGCATAAAAATGATGTTTTTCTAACCTTTAAACAATGGAAGGCTTTGATTAAGAAGGAAACAGGTAAACAGATTAAGCGGTTTCGAACAGATAATGACATGAAATTTTGTGAAGGTGACTTTGATGAATTCTGCAAAAACGAAGGAATTGTTTAAGATCGCCTTGTTATAATGGCGCTTTCAAAGAAATGGTGTGGCGAACGTATGAACGAACACTCTTGAGAGAGCAAGGTGTATGATCTCAAATGTAGGGTTGACAAAGGACTTTTTGGGGCAGAGGCGATTAATATGGCTCATTCGTTTGTCAATCAACCGCTCCTTCTGCAAAGACTTAACTTTAAAACTCCAGGAAGAAGTTTGATCGGTACTCTCACGATTACTTTAATTTAAAATTTTTTTGGGTGTCCAAAGATACATGCGTGTAAATGAAGGAAAATTAGAGCCTCGGCGAAAAAAGTGCATTTTCCTTGGGTATGCTTCACGGGGTGAAAGGATCTGATTATGGTGTTCGATCTAAAATCTCCAAAATTTATAATCAATAGAGATGTTACTTTTGATGAATTATCTATGTTATCTTCCAAAGAGGAATCTACTAGGTTGATAAATGATAAAGGCATGAAAGGTGGAGCTTGAGATTGGTAGTTTCAGATTCTTTTAAGTTGAACTCTTCTACTCAAAGAATGCCAGTAGATGGTCCCAGTCTAATAACGAAGATGATCTAGAGGAAGAACAATATTCCATAGCCAAGAATATTACCGGAGAGATATTCGACCACCTGCACAAAGATATCTGAAATTTAGTTGATATGCTTTGTCTCATTCTGAAAAAAACAAGTGAAGTTGGTGAGCCTACTACCTACTCAGATACAGTTTCTTGTGATAATTCCGCTAAGTGGTTGATTGTGATGAATGAAGAAATTGAATCTCTCCATCGGAATAGAACTTGGGATCTTATGAAGCCGCCTTCGAGTAAGAAAATTCATACGAAGGACAATCCAGCTGATATGCTTACGAAACCTCTTCTGGTTTACAAGTTCATGCAGTGCTTGGACTTGGTTGGTGTTCATTGTTGGTGATTGCCCGTTGGGGCTTTTGTGAAGAAGGTGCAAGTTTTGTTAATTGTTAATGTTGAGACATGCCAATGTGGAGATTTGTTAGTTTGGCAAGTCCCACATAGTCCCACATCAGGAAAATCAAACTTGTTATCTCCTATTAGAACTATAAATAAGGGCCTGGGCTTTAAAGTCAGATGCACTACAAGAAAACCTAATTGTTTGCTTTAGGCTTTTCTTGTTTAGTAGTTTCGTGTTTTATGGCCTAGGAACATCTTTCTAAGGCATTAGTAATAGTCCATCTTTTATAGTAGTGATTTGCTCATCCTTCGTCCGTGGATGTAGGTCAATTGACCAAACCACGTAAATCTGGTGTTCTTGTCGCTTTTATTATTTCTGATTTATTGTCTTTATTGGGTTGCCAAATTATCCTTTGGTACATTTCCTAGGGGTAGCTCTAATATTATATGTATAGCAATGTGCTAATTGAGAATCGGTTTAGAACCACTGATGTCCTAAAAGAGCAGCCCAATATAATACATGAGGAAAGCAACTAATATCCAAAATGTTATTTATAAAAAACAACAAGCAATCGTCATTCTTGGAACTCTTCACCGGCACAACTATAATGTAGGCAAATCTCAATTGTGGTGCACAACAAAATGAAGCTAAAGTTTTACATGAAATGCAATATTTTAATCATCATTTTAAATACTAATACAATATTAATTTCAATAAACTATCGAACCAATATGGTGCAGAGATACTGAATGGTATATCAACATGTACCTGCTGATTTCACTTAGGTAATCAGAAATCCCAAAAACTTAAGCTGTTAGGAAAGGATACAATGTATGCTTTAACATATCCTCTCACGAGCAAGATGGTTAAGCTTGACATATGAACAAAGCCCGAGTAGACGACGCAAGCTTAAATGAGAATGGACAGTGCCCGAATAATTTTAATTAAGAACTGTGAAAGATGCGGATATAAAATTCGAACTCATGACATGCTATGATGTAATTTTAAAGATATGATTGGTAACTAGAAATGCCAAAAGCTTGAGCAGTTAAGAAAGGGGACTTTAACAGTAATAATTGTACATGTTTGATATCGATGCTTGACCAGACCTATAAATACAGTTGGTACATACTAGTCCAACACGGCCTTTTAAACTATGATTTTAAAAGGTTTGAAGGATACTACCGGGTTAAGTTAGCCCATGGGCAGGGGTTTAAGACCTCAGCCCCAAGAGTCTAATCTGGGTCGACTACCAACCAGGTCAAAAGCCGCTCGAGTTGCATCACTTTCTTAAAGGTTGGTTTCGTGTCACTTATCTATATATGCCATTCTTACTTGGCCATTGATTTCGGATTAAGTCGGCTTAAGGAGGTTCTTCACTCCAACAATAAGCAACCAAAAGAGCACTGCTACAAGCAACATTTACAACACAATATATGCACTAGATGATCACTAACATAGGTTACTTGCTGCATATGACCGCAAGACACGAAATCTTCTTACGTTTCAAGTGACAGAATCAAGTGAGATAGTGAAGTGTTTGCGCCCCTGCATTCTAAAGAGATCAGGGAGAGACGGGTTCCTGGCGGACCTTTCATGACCTTAGGTTAGGGAAAGAAGTATTTTGATCTCTTATCTGTAATTTCCTTCTATCTACCTACCCTCACACCTCTTCCCCAGGGGAAGAAATGGCGGTGATCTCCACCCCTTGAAGACGAAATGCTATCAAGAATCTGGAGGCAACGACCGCCAACAGGGCTACGTCTTGCGGGGCCTCATGTCCAATCAAAAGGAGAAAAGCCAACAAGCCACAGAAGCTTATATTCAAGACATGGAAGGGGGAACACATAAATCGAGCATAAAAACAAGATAAAAGAGATGGAATCAACGCGGACCTGCCATGCTGAGAGCGATGAGACCACCTACGAGTAACAGGAGCCGGATCTGCGGGCTGTGGAGATCCATCGTCGTCGCCGGGGCGAGCTACAACCCCGATCCCACCCGGCCCGAACTCGATGCAATTCGAGCTCGCAGGCAGCGAGGGTTTCTTTGAGCCTGCGGTTCATTAAATTTGAGCGTTGGGACCTGAAGCAAGCTGCGATTCGTCGCCGGCGCGTCACTCCAACGACTGGGTCGAGGAGACGGAAAGGAATATTGTAGGCCCTTCTGGAAAGCGAGGGTGAGATGACGTATGCCAAGTGGAAAACATACGTTGTATGATTTCAATACCGACGCATGCGTTAGAAATTAACAAATTAAAACAAGAAGATGAAGCATCCTTTCATCATAGCAAGAAGAAGAATATGACGATAATAATAATAATTATTATTATTATTATTATTTAAATAGAGTCATTATGTTTTCGTTCAATAACAGAAAAATATTATAGCTGGCTATTATCTCACCCTTTTATTATTATTTTTATAATAAATAAATGTAAAATTTATAATATTTTTCAAAAAATATAAACCAAAATTTGTGATTAAGTGGAAAAAAAGGATTTATATTTTTCTTGTGAAATATACCAAAATAATGTTGATTTTCATCCAAAATCTTTCAAAATTTCTCAAATAAATCAATTTATGAAACCTAAAAATGTATAGTAAATTGAAAAATTAAAATTATTTCTTGATAACAAAAAAAATCATAACTTGGCAATGTTTCACTATTTTTTATTTTTATTTAGTAAATAAACATATATACTATAAGCTTTTCTAAAATATATAGACATAAATTTAAAGCAAAGTGAAAAAACGAGGAATTATCATCCTTTATTATATGCCAAAATAATCCTAATTTTCATCGAAAACCCTCAAATAAATAATTTGACAAATTCAAAATGCATAATAAAATTGACAATTGAGATTGGTGGGGATACAATGTTTTTTGTTTCTAAACTAAAACATTGTAACTTGATCTTATCTCACACTTTTTATTATATTTTTTAAACAAATAAACATAAATGTTATGAGGTTTTTCTAAAATATATAGACCTAAATTTAAGATTAAGTGAAAAAATGAGGATTTATAGTCCTTTATTTTGAAATATACTAAAATAAAATAAATATTTTTAATAAAAAATCATTTATAAAATTCCAAATAAACAATTTTATGAAATATCATTCAAAAATATTTTTATAATATTTAAAGTTGGCGAGAATTTAAACTAACCAAAGTCTATTGTAGTTTTCTGAATAGATTTATAATATTGAAGAACACTATAAGTTCATTCAAAAATCTTTGAGTAACCGAAGGCATTTTATCGATGGTGTCACAAACGTTGGGACTACCATCTTAAATATGTGATTAATGTCATTCAATCTAAGCTAGTAGATGACACATGATTTACGTAGTTTTATTCTTAACACTCCCCTTCATTCACCAGACTCGAGCCCAAGAGGTAGAATCAATCAGGAAGTTCTTATTATAAGCATGGCTTGAAAAGTTTAGAACCAGATGTTTTGCTCCAATATTATTTTACTTTTTTGTTAATTTTATTCCATTTAAAAATTTAAATCTAAGACGTATATTTATATTTTTCACATTGTATCTTATGGTATTACTTGCGTTGCACCAACACACGTCAAGTGGTGAAATCATATTAACTCCTTTGTTCGCTAAGAAGATACCATTAAATGGAATTATTGAGCATATTTTTCTTTTTCAGCAGTCACAAAGGGTTGGGGTGGATGTTATTTGTAGAGCATTACTACACGCATGTCATGTTGTGAGGGCATAGGTATTAACTATCAACTTAGTCGACAAATACATGAATACAAGTATGTGAGGTGTCAAGCATGCAAAAGATCTTATTCTTTACGAGGTTTAGTATACAGTTCTCGATCAGAGCATTCCACATTTAAGCATTTAAACAAAGTAACAGCGGTGGCTTGAGATTTTTATCATGATAATAAACATGGTCAACGTGACTTGTAGCTTTTATCTATCTAATGCCTTTATAATTGAATAGTTCTTCATTAGCCATGCTTTTATTCCCAACAACAATAATAAGTCATAATATTGTTACTTCTTTTACATTGATCTTGTTGTAAGAAGCTTATTTATTCATGGTTCTTTTTTAGTATTGATAATCTCCTTAGTATTGATAATCTCCTCCCCTTATGTCCGATCACAATCATTATTCCTTTAAGGAGGGTCGGAAGAAGAAGAGGAGAATATTTCCATCCATTTGCAAAGAAATAATTTTAAAATATTAAAAAAATTTAAATAAGATTAGACATAGTAAAAATAGATTGCAAATAATAATATTCTTTTATAAAGATAATATCAAATTAATACATGATGAATATTTATTAAATAACAATTAATGAATTAATTATATCCTTCAGAATGTTCCAAGGTGCTAGTGATTTTATACCATAAAAGATGGTTTTACAGAACTCACAATCCCATCTAAAATTTCATCTTAGTAACAAGCTCAACTGCAGCCTAAACAAGAGCAAGGGTTTCAAGCCAAATGAAGCATGTTGGTCATCTTTGAAACTATTAAATTGATTCCAAGAGAAATTCCACTTAACATTTCTTACCATCTATATTTAACATAATGCAATTTTGGCATCACTATATTATAATTTTAGGCATCAGAACAATTTTAGATTATTATTTTTAGGTAAACAAGCATGATGCTATTGGTGTGATCTCAACCACCTAATGCCAAATCTCTAGACTTCTTCTAGTTGAGTGAACAGTTTTTTAGAAACAAATACAGCCAAGCTCTGATCTCCATTAATTAATTGCAGAATAGCACGCCATCTACTAGAAAATAAATCAAGGATCTTGTTCATTGACCCCTAATATAACTTCACATGAGGATCTAACATAATTAATATTGGTTAGTGATTTCTCATTACTTAATGAAATATCTTCTGGTCTATTCAAGCTTTATATAGGTCCATATAATTACTTTAATAATAGAGCTAAAAGTTTATTTTAATCCTTATTATTTTAACCATGGACCATTAAATCATTTAAAATAACACATACGTTAAAAAAACATAGCATATAAGCTCTTACACACTTATAATAAATCAAGTCTGGGTTAACAAAGGTTAAAATATGATATGATGATTCATAATAAGTCATTAATAGAATAACATATGTAATTTAAGGTTAAGATTCATTTTATCCATTGTAATTTTGATCATGAATATCTTAAGCTTTTATAGTTTCCTCGTATTTAAAATAACCTATATATTTTCAAAAATATAACATATAAACTCATCTTGTCAAGTCTAAGTTAGACGTTAGAGTTTACTTACATGAGATGTTGACTCATAATAAATTATTAATATAATGACACATAAATTTAAGTTTAAAAAAACTAAGACCTCCATCAATGATAGGAGAAGACGTCATCGTGGAAGCGACCACCAACAGCAGCACCGAGCCATTACTGTTTAGCAGGGCATCATACGCACGTAGCCTCTCTTATACTAATGACGAGCTCAGGAGCTTCGGATGCCCTACTAGGCAACAACAGTTCGATGTTGTTATTGATAGTCACTTCCATGATGCCTCTCCTAGCATCAATGGAGGTCTTATTTATTTTTAAGCTTAAATTATATATGTCATTATATTAATAATTTATTATAAATAAATATATCATATAAATAGATTTTAATGTTTGTTAATTTAGTTATATTTTAAAAATATATAAATATTATTTTATATACGAGTAAACCATAAGGACTTAAGAGTTCTATGGCCAAAACCATAAGGGTTAAAATAGACCTTAACCCTAAATTACACATGTCAATATATTAGTGGCTTATTGTGAGTCAACATGTTACATAAGTAGACTCTAATATCTATTAACTCAGACTTGATGAGATCGACTTATATGCTATGTTTTTTAAAATATAAAAATTAGTTTAGATACAAGTAAACTATAAGCGCTTAATAGACGGGTTAAAATAAACCTTAATCCTTAATAATAAGAGAATAGTGTTTGATAAAACAACTCAAGAAAGAAACAAGCACTGAGTAGCAGCCTAAATTCAATCGAAGTCCAACATCTTTGGCACTCTACAAAAGTTTCATATGCAATTCTAGATTTACAGTCAGCCTTCCAACTTTAATGAACATTTTTTGCAAGATTATAACAAGCCTAATACATTTGATTTATTATCCGGAGCTGACCGTAATTAATCTCCCCAAGAAATATTACTAAGTCTGTATAAAGAATAACTAGCGACCATATGAAATAAGTTACGAACTCCAAGGAAAGCATCCTGCAACACTGAACTATTGCAAGGCTTGAATAAAATCAACTGAACAATCTGCATGTGTATGTAGCATTAGCTGTATAATCTTCTTCATTGAACATATTGACAAGAAGCTACTCATATAATTTGAACCACTACTGATTAAAAGGTTGTGATGTTTACATAAGAATCCAATGCATGACTGCACTTGTCAGGGATGAGATTTCTCCCTGAAGGTCACATAAGTGTCAACCTATTCAGCACCAGGTCAGGATGTCCGCTACTACTATATCACAATCAGGTTTCAGATTATTTATCCTAAGATTAGATGCAAAACATGGAACCGAAGCCATTTGAGAGTCATTGCATGCTAGCAACAAGCTTGGGCTTCAATGCTAACCAATGAAGAAATCATTTTGTGCATATTTCAAGATCTACCACACCTTTATAGTTTCTTCAGAGACACGCAGTAAGTATTCAACTGGAATAATTAGGACATTTACCCAAAGATCGTGTTACAACAAGCACATGCACACATATCACCCACTGACTTGGACACGAAAAAACATACTGATTTTACATGCAACTCAACAAAACCAGAACACAAGCAGCAAAGCAAGGTAGATATTGCACAACAATGAAGTTTCAGAATCGGACTATGTTAGAATTGGCTATGACTGGCTGTGCCATGCCAGGAAGCTTCCATGGCTTCAGGAGAGGGTCTGGTATCTCGGGTATGTCCATGGCCATCCCGCTGAACTCCTCAATGAAATGGAGCACCGAGTTCACCGATTGCAGCCTCTCGGTCAGTTCTCTCAGCTGAGCCCCCAGCACAGCATTCTCAGATTCCACTTTGTTGTACTGCTCTGTTACCAGATTGATCTGCACTGCGATCTGACTGTTTTGGCTCTTGAGCTGCGCCTCCTGGTTTATCAGATCATCCAATTGCTGCTGCTTCTTTATCCTCGATCTCCTCGCTGACTCCCTGTTCGAGAGCATCCGCTTTCTCTTCCTCACGTCGATCATCGGCTGCGAGTCTCCTTCGGAAGTCGAAGTTCGGCGGACGGGAAAGGAAGAAGACATATCCTCGTTCCTCGCTGGATCTCTGATTCTAAGCTACTCGAATTTGGATTGAACAGGAAAAGAAAAAGATGCCTCTTTCTCGACGTTAATGGATCAAGCAATCAGAACGAGTTTATGAGATCACATAGAACCAGTAGAGAAGGACCACAGAGAAGGAGTGGAGGAAGCAGACGCTGAGAGTAGCGAGATTCATAAAAGCTGAATTACGGTTTTCGACAGTATTCGAGGGAAGAACATCAAGAACATGAACCTTAGTGAAGAGATCGAAAGAGCAGCTGAAAAGGGAGGATCCCAAAGATCAGATTTTGCGAGTCAGATCTGGATTATCACAACCAAGAAACAAAACCAACCTTGAAAGATCGGATTTTGGAACCGGATTTGTACCCCAAAAGGGACCAACCAAAGATTTGTGGAAGAAAAAGGGCCGAGTGACAGAGAGAGGGAAGAAAGAAGACAAAGAATACTTAGCTGGAAAGGAAAACAAAGCGAAGCCCACCAATGCTGCGACGAAATGAAGAAAAGAAGGTTTAGAATCTGGCGGAATGGGCGATTTATAGAGGCTGAGAGGCGCATTCGGGGACGTGGTTTTGGTGACCTAAAACGTGGGCGATGACTACTTGCCGGGTCACAGAGATCAGTGCGTTGTGCGCTGGCACGGTTTGATTGGAGGAAACCCGCGGTGTGCAGGAAGCGCGTTCAAAAACCAGCCGACGAGTGACAACGAGTGACAGCTGGGAAGCTATGAAATCTGCGGGCAAATCCAGCAGACACGGCTGTTGGATTTGACTGGGAATCTTTGGTGGGTGAATGGTGGTGGTGGTGGTGGTGGTGATGGATTTGGCGTTCACAGATTATCTATGGTTGATCCTTGCCATCTCAATACAGAAATGTGTTCTAAATCCCACAGTTGTTGCATACTTGATCAAATACTTCCTTGATGTAGTCAAATGTCCCTTCCAAATATCCTTCAGTCTGATAGGTAAGTATTTTCATACAGCAATTACATCAAGTATTTCACCAAATAGAAATTGAACAGATAATTCCCTCTTTTTGTTCCATTCTTTGTCCTCTAATAGATCAATAAGTCATGCCAAATTCTGAGTCTTGCATTAGTGTCTTTAAATATCAAGTTATTAAATTTATACTAAGGCTTCAATCGTCATCCACCTCTTCCACTTGTTAGATTATTTGCTTTCCAAAAAAAATCCAAAATATTAAATACTTTCATTTGTAGGGCAAACACAAGCAATATTTTAGAGATAAATAAGATCATCAATAGCGAGTATATGAGAAAAAATTTCTGCTGTCTCACATAAACTACCAAGTTCTAACAATCCAGAACGAAGAATAAAAGCACATTGTTAGAGTTTATACATATTGGGTTCTTCTCTAACAAATGAATCTTTTGGGTCCTATAATTACTGAATCAATAACTTTATTGTCGCAGGTTGTGAATTTGAATAATGTATTTCTCTTTTTTTATTTCATTCGATATTCAATTAACATTTACAAAATAACTTTTTTCTCCGATCGACTTGGAGCATATGCTTAATTATATTTTCAAGTTGGTCTGCATATGAAAGGGGCGTTAGAGTTTTAATATTTATCAGAATCTTTCCTACAATTTAGATTTTTGGTCACCCATTTCAAAATATTTATTATTTGCAAGTTTTTCTGCACTTTTTTTTTTTTTTTTTTGCAGCTTGTTTGGTGGATAATAGAGTCGTGCAAGGAATGATGAAGTTTGGTGATGATATAATAATCTCATCTCGTGAGGAGAGCAAGTCAAGCTTCACATTTTCTGGCAAAGCCAGCTCTGGAAATATATGATAAGGAGAATGCAAAGAGTATTCATTCTGCAACTCATGTTCTTTGTTATTTCCGATGTATCTTTCTCTTCAGTTTAATGGAATTTGAATTTATTTACTACTCAAAAAATGCAGCCAAGAGTATTGATGTTACCAAAGTTTTAAGTAGAACATTGAATTTGACTGCAATTTTTTTGTTTAGGGAAGCTACGGTGAAAATTCAACAATCCACTTTCAAGATATTTGGCACGAACACAATGAAAAGAACATAGGTGAAAAAGAGGGTCCAATAAAAAAAAGTCAATGTGCACATGCACATTGGCCATTACTATGTAGTCCTTCTCAAAACAAGCAATATCGGAAATGGGAGAGGGGATGCAATTGTATTTAGGACTGGATGGAGTTACGATCATTAATATGATCTTACGTATTTTAGATTATGTGGTCCGATCGTACAATGTTAATAGCTCAATATTTTCATTGGATTAAATGCTAATGATTAGTTCAAAGCTGACCTTCTAAACATTGTAACGTTTGATAGATCAATTTTTAAGTATTTGATTATGAAAAAATATTTTTTTTCTTCATGTATCATTTGTTGGAAAAATCTCTTGAGAATGATGATGGACATCAATAACTATGTTATAGTAGATTTTGACTATCCGAGTTGAAAGTCGACTCAGATCTAACTTTTCTTCATCACAAGATAAAGTTTTTTGACTATTCGAACACTATAAACTTGCATCAGGGTATTCTCGATAATGCTCCTCTAATGCTTAAGTCAATAATCTAGTCAGACAAGTCGAACTTAAGATTAGTTTGTCAATAATCTAATGCTTATATTATTCTTTTTTATAATGGGTGCTTTGGAGGGTTGTCACGCTATAGTAACATAAACATCAGAAACAATCATAACCACCTTCATGAGTGCTTAGCCATTATACTCGTTTGTTATATTAGTTAGAACCGTTCTCGATCAATGTTGGGCCATCACGCCTATGTTGCTATGGCCATTCACCAAGCTATTTGCACGATAATAAGTGCATGAAGATTGTTCGTACTCATTCTATGGCTAGTATGGGATACAATTATATGAGGTTAATATAGTATAGAAGATCGTTAAAATAGCTTCCATGCATTGACTAGGTGACTCGACCACATGGAGGTGAGGTATTGAGCATCGAACGGTAGTGTTAGCATTTGATGCTGACAGATCAGTCATGTCATTTTTGTCATAACATATGTCTCTGTACTTTTTGAGCTGAGCGGCATAGTGAACAACTAATCAAGAAGTACTGTTCAGTTGGTATATATCATCAGTGCAAGAGATGATGGAATGTCTAACTTGGGATGCCCGACTTAGTATTTCCAACATGGTATGTTGGCAATTAGTATCTTGATTGGGTGCGGTAGTGGTGCGGTAGCATAGGGGATGATATAGCTAGGTATGGTGGTATGATAGAAAGGTATGGTATTGTGATAGCAATGCATAAGGGACCGATGATGCCAAGTGCAATAGCACGATTGGTTAATACCTCCAAGTATGGTAGTGTGATCGATGCACAAGGGATTAATGAGGCTAGGTGTGATAGTACACAAAGGGCCAATGAGTCTGAGCATGATAGCACGTAAAGGGTCAACTACTAGTCATAGGTGCCTTATAAGTCAATCATATGAGTGATGACACACGTGACATGACATACAATCTTTTTGTTTATTATTATTATGATATTTTTACTTTATATTGCTTGTTGCATACATATATTGTGATGCCCAAGGATCTATGCAATGAGAATCGGATCGTGATAAGATCACGATAACGAGACTAATTCATCTTTAAACACAAACCCTAAATAATCTCAGTCATAGGTTACTTAAGAGGGTCATCATGATAACCAGATAAACTAATGTATTGTATACCTATTCATATAATCGAGGTGGTTGGTCTTATAGCTACTTATGTGGGGACACTAGGGATATAGTATAGGTGCTTGTTGGAGAATGAGTTCATTGATTGATTTGTTTACAGAATGTTGGATGGTTGATGATACCTCATTTTCAAACAACGATTCCATCATCCTAGTGGTATATTTGGTCCTTAGACTTGAGATGCCAAGGATATTCTATATGAGTACTCCACTCTTTGATATCAAACTTATAGGTCTAGAAGTTCAAATCTAGTACAGTTGGTTATCGAGAGTGGCAGCCAACCTTACGAGGGCTATTAAGTGTCGATAGAGAATCATTCACTCTCAATGTCATGAGAGAAATATCTTATGTATTCTTGTTTAGGCAAATCCTTGGCCAAGGTCATTCGGATTGAGAGAAAAAGAGTTTTCCGGGAGAATCCGATTAGAGCGAGACTCGAGTAGAAACCGTATGGATCTGACAACACCATGCCCAGTATATGGTCTATGGGATATTAGATGGATGAGAGACTATAGATATATGGTAATTGAGGATAGATATGTTCAATGGATTAGATTCCCCTATATCGTTTGAGGACTACGACGTAGTAGCATAGTACATTCGTAGTCGATGAGTCGAGTGAATTATTATAGAGATAATAATTCATTGAGTCAGAAGGAATTCTGATAAATATGCCTTATGGCTAACTCGATATTGAGCCTAGAGGGTCACACACAAATGACAGGTGTTGCAACAAGTAGAGGTTCAAACTTGAGATATCCATTGATCACACACACATGGCAGGTGTTGCGATAAGTAAAGGTTCAAACATGAGATATCCGTTGAAGCCCCTATCTTATTGGATATCCAATAAGTCTTTAAATTATTGGATCCTATGAATGAGATCCAATAAGAGTTAATAAGAGATTATTGGGTAGAAACCTACTAATCTAAGAGGCCTTGGTAGTTGGATGGAGATCCAATACCCAATATGGTAGGATCCATTATGATTAAGTTGATAGAGAGTCTCTATAAATATGAGGGAACCAAAGGGCCATAGACTAGGTTCATTTTTAACTGCCACCTCATATTCTCTACTAGTCATAGGTGCCCTGCAAGTCAATCACATGAGTGATGACACGTGTGACATGATACACATTCTTTTTTCTTATTATATTATTTGATATTTTATCACTTTATATTATTATATATATATATATATATATATATAATGATATCTCAATATTGTGATGAGATCACGTTAATGAGATTGATTTATCTTTAAAAATAAATACTAAATAATCCTGGTCATAGGTTATTTGAAGGGAACATCGAGATAACTGGACATAGGTTATTTGTTGTATACCCATCTATATGATGAAGATAGTTGGTCTCATAGTTGCTCGTGTGGAGACACTATGACTACAATGCATGTACTTATTAGAAAATGAGTTTATTGATTGATCCGCTTACGGAATGTTAGATGGTTAATGAAACCTCATTGTTAGATAGTGATTCCGTTGTCCTAATGGTGTACCTGATCCTTAGACTTGAGATACTAAAGATGTCCTATATGAGTACTAAATTCTTTGATGTCGGACTTATAGGTTTGGAAGTTTTAAATTTAGCACAACCGGTCATCAAGAGTGATAGTCAACCTTATGAGGGCTATTAAGTGTCGATAGAGGATCATCCACTCTCAATGTTATGAGAGGAATATCTCATATATTCTTAGTTAGACAAATCCCTAGCCAAGGTTATTCGGATTTAGAGAAAAAGAGTTATGAGAGAATCCGATTAGAGCGAGATTCAAGCAGAATTTGTATGGGTTTGACAGTACCATACCCGGTATACGGTCTCTAAGATATTAGATAGATAAGAGACTATAGGTACATAGTAACTGAGGACAGATATGTCCAAATGATCGGATTCCCATGTATCGTTTGGGGGTTACAGCGTATTGGCCTAGTACATCTGTAATCGATGAGTCGAGTGAATTATTATGAGGATAATAATTAACTAAGCCAAAAGGAGTTATGATAGATATGACTCATAACCAACTTGATATTGAGCCTAGAGGGTCACACACATATGATAAGCATTGCGACGAGTATAGGTTCGGATATGAGATATCCGCCGGAGCTCCATCTTATTGGATATCCAATAAGCCCTTGAATTATTATATCTTATGAATGAGATCCAATAAGAGCCAATAAGAGATTATTGGATAGAGATCCACTAATTTAAGAGGCTTGGATAGTTGGATAGAGATCCAATACCCAATAAGGTAGAATCCATTAAGGTTAAGTTGATAGGGGACCTCTATAAATAGGAGGGAACCAAACACCCATAGGCCAAAGGTTTTCTTGGTTGCCACCTCCTATTCTTCTCTCCCCTTCTCCTCCTCAGATAGCAAGTGTGGAGATTTGAGGAATGTCGTTGTAGCCCTACTATGTAGATCACCACTAGAAAGGTGGACACTTGGCTTCCTTCATCATCTTCTACAGATCTATAGGGATTCAGAGATATATAATCTCCCTAAGTAAAACATAATTTTCTCACACATGGATTTAAGTTTCACGGATTTTTGTACACCAATCTTCGCATGATGATGAACATCTTTTTAAATTTTTTTGATTTTTTTATTTTTTGTTCTTCCACTATGCATGTGATGTCGCTCCTAAATTTCCCTACAGTGGTATTAGAGCCAGGTTGTTCGTGCGAAAGAATTATTTTAAACTATGTGTGTTGTGTTTTAGGAAGAATTTTATCGTCAAGATCGTTGACACCAAAGGCGAGAAAGGACAACAACTGTTGCTGCCTATGCAGAAGTGGCCAAACGCTTCTTGCAGCCTTGGCCATCTACGTGCAGGCAACTAGCTACTGGTGGCATGCCTGTAGCAGGCTGCCAGTAATGGTGCTCATAGTGGCGTCTGCCCACCGGGGGGCGCAGCACCACTTGCAGGCACTATGCCCATGGGAAAAACCACCCGTAGGGGTGGTAGTTTCCATAGGGGCAATTGTGCCCATAGGGGTGATAATGCCCCTAGGGGCGGGTGCCACTACGGGCACCGTCGCCCACAATGGCCACAGATGGCAGGGTGGCGACGGCCGCAAGGCAGCAAGTGTAAGAGGGCAGTAGTGTTTTCTAGGCAGATAGTTTTGCCCCTTATAATTTCAAAAATTCTAAGTTCGATCCAGATTACCAAAATAACCTTCATAATTTAAAAAATTTCTTGTATATCCCTAATTTTAGAAAAATATTAGTTAATTAAAAAGTTTAATTAATTATTATTATTATCTAGTAGTCCAACATGATAATAGTGTGTACATGTGATGTATGATGTGGACGGATGATCATGAATCATGTGACGTGATTATTATTATTATTTAGGCATATGAGTCTATATTTTTCTCATTTATTGTTGGGCTTGCATGCTTATGATTAAGTTGTAATCACACGAGGAGGCACAGCGGGAGTGTAAAAGTGATTGTGAGACCCACGAGGTCGAGACGGATGATCACGACGTATGGATATGCGCTATGATATTGATGGAACCGACAAGGATGAGATGGACGATCACAGGGCATGGAGATGCGCCGTTGCACACATAGATCTTGATGTAAATGATTAGGCGATCGGCTCGGGCCTTATCACATTAGGTTGTGGTCCATGACTCCTGAGATTCCTTTTCACAAGAATGGTCCTAGGGGGATAACCTATGTATGGATCTTGTGTTTTAGTCCCTACCGGATTCCTTTTCACAGTTCATAATGAATTTTAATATGAACAGAGTTGAGATGATGCTTCTTGAGCTCTTCAATATGTTGAGGGAGATAGAGAACACTATCAAGAAAGAAAAGTCAGTTCTCTATACTAGTGAGACTAAAAAGAAAAGGAATGAAGAAAAGTCCGGGCAAGGGTAAGGGCAAACCAGAAAAATAAATATTGCTAAGAAAGATAAGGCAAAGGACAAAGGCTAATACTTCCACTACGACAAAGATTGACATTTGAAGAGGAACTATAAAGAGTACATTACAAAGAGAGTGAAACAGAAGCTTGAAGAAGCTTCAGGTACATTCATGATCAATCTTCATTTGTCATACTCTTATGATAACACATAGGTATTGGATACCGGTAGTGTTTATCATATTTGTAATTCGTTACAAGTTCTGGCAAGATCTAGGAGATTGGCTAGAGACGAGATGAACCTCAAGATGAGCAATGGATCAAAAATTGTTATAATAGCTATTGGTAAGGTCACCCTACACATTTGTCAGACTCTTATGATAACACATGGGTATTGGATGTCGGTAGTGCTTATCATATTTGTAATTTGTTGTAGGTTCTAGCAAAACCTAGGAGATTGGCGAGAGGCGAAAGGCGAGATGGATCTCAAGATAAACAATGAAGTAAAAGTTGGACAATGAAGTAAAAGTTACTGTAGTAGTTATTGGTCAGGTCACCCTACATCTACCTAGTGGAACTATTATTATATTGGATGCATGCTATTTTGTTTCTTTGATTATCAAAAATATTATTTTCATTTCATATTTGATAGTCAGATATAAATTAATTTTTGAGAATACTGATTGTTCAATAGATTATTCAATCAGAGTCTGGGATTAATGTGAAGTTTCAAAACTTGCTGGTTCAAGATGGATCCATCTATGATGAGGTTTTCTTTGTCTTTATGATGAGGGTGTTTCCACCACAAAGCACATGTGAGCATGCTCCCTTTTCTTTTGCATGTCTTCTCTGTGAGGGAATGGTCTATTTGAAATTTCTATCATGATGGTTATTTCTTTTCATACATTTGCTATACATATTTAATTATATATACAACAATATATCGCACTTAGTTTTGTGACTTGCATTGAGAACTATAATTTTTAAGTAGTGTAGGCTGGTTAGTGATGTGACACATTCTTTAGCTAATTTTGCTTAATCAAGATTCGTTTGTCAGTCTTGGAGATTTGATTTCCCATCTAATTTTTGCAAAAAAATTAATTCTCTTATTCTTGCTACAATAGTAGAATAAAGAGTTTTTCTTTTTCTGAAAAAAAAGTTTGGTTAGTGAACTTGAATAATGAAATTTCAAGCGTTTATTGCCAAGTTTAGAAATTGATAGAGTGCTAGAAATATATTAGGTTTTGATATATGAAACTTGAAGATATATGAATCACATGTCCAAGGGATAGGGAGAGTGATAGAGCAAGGAAGAATGAATGTATTCTTATTTGACTCAAATTATCTTGACTACAACTCAAACTCTATGATCTCATAACCCAATATTTGGAGTTTATATAGCCCCATTGATACATCAAATTTAATATGTTCAATGTGAATATCTTTTCTCTAAGTGATTTTTCAACTTTCAAGAATTAATATTTAGTTTGGTTCATTCTCCTATAGGGTTTTTAATTTGCTTCACCTTTTGAGAACTTCTTTATAATAATACCTCGATGTGCTTCAAACTTCTTCATGGTTGATTGGAAGGATGAATAAGTTCAATTCCAACATCATCATGTCAAGCTTAATCATTACATCATCACGTTATTCGTATTTATTTCCTTCGCTTATAATTCTGAATGCAACAAATGCAACAGACCAACTGAATAGAATAGAATACAGCACGACAAGAAAGTAGAAATGCAAGTGTATAGGTGTCACAGTGATGAATGAATCACGCTCTAAGCATAGCTACACATCCCGAACTGGCAGAAGCAACCCTTCGTGCACCTCTTGTTGCAGCCACCGCAGTTCTTGGGGTCATACATCACGTTGACGCAGCTGCCGCCGCAGCACGCTTGGCCGAACCAGCACTTTTTCCCGCACTGCCCGCAGTTCTGGTTGTCGGTCATCACGTCCACGCATTGTTTCCTGCAGCAGTGGTGGCCGGCGCTGCCGCGGGCGCGACAAACTCTAGGGAACTTGTCGCAGGTCATCGACCCTCTCGGTTTGTGATGCCTAAGCGAGGAGTAGATCCCCCGGGACAATGAAGACGGTGCTGCTGCTGCTGTCGAGCGCTCGTCCGATTCCGCAGCGGAAACGGGGAGGGCAAGAGATGTGGTCAAGGCCATGGCGCATGCCACCACGAAGAAGAACCTCATTGTCATTCTTACGTGGTGCAACAGAAGAGGTTTAAGGGAGAAGGCTGGTTGAGGTTTGAGTGTAGACGACGATATGGTTATGGGAGGGAGACGGGATGCATGATGAGTATTTATAAACGGACGTGGTGAGAGATCAACGAGTTGAAAGGTTGGTCAATTGTGTACATTATTCATGGCTATATATTTCATTATATATTTCCAAACACCAATTAATCGAGTCACTGAACAATCATTTTCCTCATATTGTTCAAATGCCTGTCCAGTTGATTTGATTCACAGTATTAAACCACGATTAGCACACGGCCGTGAAGATTCCAAATAATGAGCGTGCCCGCCGCCGCTCACTCGGCCACGTAGGCCGAGAGAAAAGTCGACGCTGGATGCATCAGTTTGGCGTCAAGAAGCCAAGTTGGCTAGTTGTTGACTATTTGTGGCCCATGCACAAGTGAATTCCTAATAATGTTGACCTAAATGCGTGGAACATTCGATACATCGGGTGTTTCCAAGTCAAAGACCAATGTCAGCATCCTCTGGTGCACGGGACGACAGGGAATTTGTGCTGGAATTATACCGAATTCTTGATTCCGTTTGGGATACATTAGGCCACTGCCAAACTAGTATTCTTGTCACCTTTTGAATAGCCGAGCGTGTGTTACGGGGGTGTTCAATGCTGTGGATCGCAGTGCGAGAGGAAGTGTAAGTGCAAACATTAATAGAGAAAGAGTTATTGATGACGATATCTTCCTTCTACTATATCGCCTATTGTCCTTGATGAGATATGAACTGTGTATCAATGGCCATGACATTGTGCTTAGTTCAAAGCTGTTCTTTGGTATTATATGTGATTAGGAAGAATCGAAGAAGCCGAACTGTCTTAGACTACATAGATAGAGAGAGATACCATCTACGTCGACTTTTTAGATAAGTCCAGCTTTGCAGGGGACAAAAGTCAACGTCCTCAAAAATAGTGAAAATAAGTAATATATTATAAACATTTTTGATACATCGAGAAAGAAGGACTACGAAGACTCTCCTCAAATTATTGTACAAATCTCCTCTTCACGCGCACTAAGGAATCAAGAAGGGGTCAGCCCTTCTTGCTATCAACATGCCCCAAACAAGGGTTGGTCGCTGAGGAGGAAAGGGTGAGAGGAGAATAGGAGGTGACAACCAAAATCATTTGCTAGTGAGAGGTCAGCCCTTCTTGCTATCTGAACCCTTGTATTGATTGTTTGGCTGGTAAACAATATAGAGTTTCATTTGCTAGTGCTGCTTTGTCTAGAAAAATGCATGCCTTAGACCGTGTTTATACATATGTATGTGGTCCTTTGAGGACAAAATCTCATGGTGGATTTGTTGATGTTCTTGGTATAAGTGGTGCATTTTATTTTGTCACTTTTATAGATGATTTTTCCAGGAAAGTTTGGGCTTATGCTTTGAAGACCAAAGATCAGGTTATTAATGTCTTCAAAGAGTTTCGTGGTATGGTTGAAAGGGAGACAGAAAGAAAATTGAAATGCATAAGATTAGATAATGGTGGTGAGTATACGGGATTGTTTAATGACTATTGCAGGTCATATGGGATCCAACATGAGATGACAGTTCCTGGTACACTTCAGCATAATGCAATTGCAGAGAGGATGAACCGCACCATCATGGAAAAGATCAGATGTATGCTTTCACAGGCCAAGCTACCCAAAAGGTTTTGGGATGAGGCTTTGAGGACTGTAGTTGATGTGATCAATTTATCACCATGTACAACCCTAGATGATGATGTTGCAAAGCATGTATGGTCAGGGAAAGATGTTTCCTACAAGCATTTGAGAGTGTTTGGTTGTCGTGCATTTGCACATGTTCCAGATAATGAGAGGTCCAAGCTGGATGGTAAGTCTAAAGAATGTATTTTTCTTGGTTACTCACATGATCAGTTTGGTTACAGGCTTTGGGATCCAGAAAAGCAGAAGGTGTTTAGGAGCAGAGATGTGGTCTTCTTTAAGGATCAAACCTTTGAGGATTTGAAGAAGAAGGCACCAGCCAATACTTCTGTAGAAGGATTAGCAGATTGTGACCCAGTTATTCCTCCAGTATATCAGGGTGATGGGGGAGATGTGCAGGAAAATAGTGTAGAGCCTGATGTTGATTTACCTGTAGGACATGTTGAGCAAGAAGAAGTAGGAGAGCAAGTTCCCGCAGAACCTCAGTTGAGAAGATCTTCTAGACAACATCAACCTTCCAGAAGATACTCTAAAGATGAGTATGTGATGCTTACTGATGTAGGTGAACCAGAGAGTTACCAGGAAGCAGTTGAGAGTGAGCAGAAAGAGAAGTGGTTAGTTGCTATGCAGGAAGAGATGGATGCTCTTCAGAAGAACCACACTTATGATTTGGTGATTCTGCGCTAGAAGGTATTTTCACTATGAGTCAAGTAACAAGCAGTTTCTTGAATGAGGAGTTGAGAAGAAAGAGTTCGGCAACATCTCAGAATGATTCATATGCACTTATCTCATAGAACAAAGGAAGGTCAAAGTCTAGAAGCAGTTCACGTATGGGTAGGAGCAAGTCAAGATCAAGAAAAGATATTGTTTGCTATAACTATGGTGAGAAAGGACATTACAAGAACCAATGTAAGCAACCTAAGAAGAACAAGAAAAAGAGAAAAGAAGTGGAGTCTACAGAGTCAAAGGATAATACTACAGCTACAGTGCAGGGTGGTGATTATTTGATTTTGTCTCATTCTGATGATATTTTTTCTTGTGTGTGTCAGGATCTTGAGTGGGTGATTGACATAGGTGCTTCTTATCATGCTACACCACGAAGGGAGTTTTTTACTACATACAGGTATGGAAACTTTAGTGTTGTTAAGATGTGCAACTATGGCACAGTAGACATCGTTGGCATGGGTGATATCCATTTAAAGACAAACCTTAGCTGCAAGTTGGTACTTAAGGATGTGAGGCATGTGGTTGACTTGAGGCTGAATTTAATTTCAGTTGGAAGACTAGATGATGAAGAGTATGAAAGCAGATTTCATAAAGGGCAATGGAAGCTCAGTAAGGGTTCTCTTGTTATAGCTAGTGGAAAGAAATGTCATACTTTGTACAGGTTGCAGGCTAAAGCTTATAGTGAGCAGTTAAATGCTACAGAGAAAGACTTCAGTATGGAATTGTGACATAGGCGATTGGGACACATGAGCGAGAAGGGGCTGCAAGCTCTTTACAAGAGAGAGGTATTGCCAGATCTCAGAGGTATATATCTGAACCCTTGTATTGATTGTTTGGCTGGTAAACAACATAGAGTTTCATTTGCTAGTGTTGCTTTGTCTAGAAAAATGCATGTCTTAGACCGTGTTTATACAGATGTATGTGGTCCTTTGAGGACAAAATCTCATGATGGATTTGTTGATGTTCTTGGTATAAGTGGTGCACTTTATTTTGTCACTTTTATAGATGATTTTTCCAGGAAAATTTGGGCTTATGCTTTGAAGACCAAAGATCAGGTTATTAATGTCTTCAAAGAGTTTCATGGTATGGTTGAAAGGGAGGCAGAAAGGAAATTGAAATGCATAAGATCAGATAATGGTGGTGAGTATACGGGATTGTTTAATGACTATTGCAGGTCATATGGGATCCAACATGAGATGACAGTTCCTGGTACACTTCAGCATAATGCAATTGCAGAGAGGATGAACCGCACCATCATGGAAAAGATCAGATGTATGCTTTCACAGGCCAAGCTACCCAAAAGGTTTTGGGATGAGGCTTTGAGGACTGTAGTTGATGTGATCAATTTATCACCATGTACAGCCCTAGATGGTGATGTTGCAGAGCATGTATGGTCAGGGAAAGATGTTTCCTACAGGCATTTGAGAGTATTTGGTTGCCGTGCATTTGCACATGTTCCAGATAATGAGAGGTCCAAGCTGGATGGTAAGTCTAAAGAATGTATTTTTCTTGGTTACTCACATGATCAGTTTGGTTACAGGCTTTGGGATCCAGAAAAGCAGAAGGTGTTTAGGAGCAGAGATGTGGTCTTCTTTGAGGATCAAACCTTTGAGGATTTGAAGAAGAAGGCACCAGCCAATACTTCTGTAGAAGGATTAGCAGATTGTGACCCAGTTATTCCTCCAGTATATCAGGGTGATGGGGGAGATGTGCAGGAAAATAGTGTAGAGCCTGATGTTGATTTACCTGTAGGACATGTTGAGCAAGAAGAAGTAGGAGAGCAAGTTCCCGCAGAACCTCAGTTGAGAAGATCTTCTAGACAACATCAACCTTCCAGAAGATACTCTAAAGATGAGTATGTGATGCTTACTGATGTAGGTGAACCAGAGAGTTACCAGGAAGCAGTTGAGAGTGAGCAGAAAGAGAAGTGGTTAGTTGCTGTGCAGGAAGAGATGTATGCTCTTCAGAAGAACCACACTTATGATTTGGTGCTGCTACCAAATATTGACGAAGACCTTACCAAAAGAAAGACAGGAGATATGCCGACAGTTGATCGGCATGGCTTTACATTGAGGAGTCATGGGACAACCTCCCTTATGGGCTGAAAGGGGAGGTTGTTGGGCTGGTAGCCCAAAGTGGGTTCAGCCCATGGTGGGCTTTATCAGCCCACAACCCACACCCCTTTGACCTAACCCTAGATCAATATAAGGGGGGTGTGGGGGCTGCGTTTTAGAAGCAGAAAAGAGGCAGAAAAAAGCAGCAACGTGGGCAGCAACGTTGACATCCTCGTAGCAACAAAGAGAGAAGAACAAGGCAGAAAAATAAGAGAAGGAAAGGGAAGAAGACAAGGACAACGCAGAGAGACTATTCTCAATCATCTAGCAGTGTTCTCATCTCAGGTTAGATCAAATCTACAGTAGACTCTTGCTGTGATTACTTGGGGAGGTTTTAGATATTGTGGGCAGTGATGTAATCCTTATATCCTAGTTATTCTCTTGTGGTTGTTGCTAGGGTTTTGGGCAAGAGATTGAGATTTGTATATTCATTATTCTTATAGTGGATTATCTCTAGTTTGCCCCGTGGTTTTTACCCTTCACATTGAAGGAGTTTTCCACGTATATCTTGGTGTTTTGTTTGATTGTGTTTACATTTTATTCTGCTGCGTATTATGATCTTCTAGTATCTGTTCATATACAAAGGTTATTCCTCTTTATATCCCCATCACCGCTGGTCAAGGTTTTACATAAAATATTTGAACTGAGATCAAGATGACCAAACCTTTTCGAGTCTCAGAGAATTTCCACCTCGATTAGGTTGTCTAAATAGTCCAAGTAGAACCCATCTACTTTGACTCTTGGATCATATCACCAAGGTGAATCCCTTCCCTACCTCTGAATGTGATAACGTTCGATCGGATCAATTTCATCGCGATAAGTTGATGACTAAGATTGACCATATAAGATATAAATTAATCTATTTATTTTTTTAGGGCTAGATGGCATGCAACACGACATGTCATGTGATATGAACAACAGTAAAAGAATTTGGAAAGTCGTAAGTAAAACTTTTCTAGATTTCCAATGTTAAAAGGAATTAAGAACCGGTGTCAATCTTGTTGAAACCTAACATGCAATCATATATAGTAAGAACAAATTGTAAAATTATATGTGCAAGTTGTGATTTTATTGTCATTTACAAAAATATCTTAAATATGTTAGTTAATGTCATAAATTTTCATCAATACAACAAGTGTTGGTAGTAATATAAGAAAAAATTAAAAGGCCATCAATTGTAATTGCTACTTTAGAGGATTATAAATATAATTTTATATGCTTTAACAATAATTTCTATCTAAAATTACATATAAATTCAAAGAATTATTCGAAATCCTAAAAGATAATAAATAATCGGAATTACCTCACCAATAGTACTTGTCCATTATTTTCTCTTTTAATGTATTTTAGTATATATGTCTTAACTTTCAAATTCTACATTGGTTGTTAGAGTAGTTGTTCGACTCAAGAGTTGAGTCAGATCCAACTTGGTTCTTCTAGGAGCCAATCTTTTAAAATTTTGCTTCGTTCGATTAGTATTGAATCTTGTAAATTATGTGAAGGATACTCTCGACAAATACTCCTCTGAAGGTCCAGTTAGTAGTTAATTAGACAAGTCAGATTAAAAAGCTAATGTCTCTATAATGTACTTGGGGGCTCCTTTTTATAACGATCACTTGGAGCAATTATGCCCATTTATTACATAATTGGTCAATAATAGAGGGCATGAGATTTTATCAAAACCATCGCCACTTAGTGATAAACTCAAGATTAGGTAATCATCTCCATGTGTCACTCATCGATCAAATTGCTTCATAAATCAATTGTTTTAGGTCTAAGTTGCAGAAAGCTACTAGTGAGAAAATTTGAGTGGATTTGACATCATATGACAGTTGGGCATGTTTTATACCCACCCGTTGATAAATTGACATGGCACGTTTATCACATGCCTTGTGCCCCAGATGAAGATTGTGATATATTCAATGTAATCTTTATGATGATCCAAATGACTACTATGCTGAGCGGATCACACCACGTGTCCCATGTTGCTTGCAATGACACCACACACACTACCACCATTGTTGCACTTTGAGAGACAAACAAGTGAACAAGTATTGGAATTGTCACCCTTGGATCCAATAAATAATGGTCTTTGGCCACTACTACTCTTCACTTTTACCTTTTAACTCAAACACTCCTAAATAATCGACTTGAATGTTCTTCTTCAGTATATTCAAGGTATAAGATATTATCCTTATATTGTTTCAACAACTTGGACTCAGATAAGTTATCGATTCTATCACCACCCTTGATATTGGTGATAGAAAATTTATCCTTAGATGAAGCCGAGTCGACCGTGATAATGTAGGCTACCCCTTCGGGGGAGAATACATCATGTGCTTTGGCTCTACCCTATGATTCAAACTCGATGATGTCGACCTCTGACTTAGAGATTTTTTGAGGGCTTCTATCATATTCCAGTCGAGTTCAAGCTAGTGCCTACTCAGTTGGGTAATCAACCCTGTGCATCACATCATATGCTTTGTACAAGCTTGGTGCTTTCTTGCAACATTTGTTAGTGAATACACAAGGATACACATTACCCTAACAATGACCCTTCTATTAGCCTACTATAGTCCTTGTTTAAAGAGGTTGGTTTATTTTCTCTTAGCTCAGCTTGATTGTATGGTTGTTAGAGATTCGACCTTGTGCAAGGGTTGGAAGAAGAGATATTTTTTTATTTCTTCAAGGAATAAGTGGCTAATCAACCTAAATTGGTCTACCTATAAAATTTTCAACATCGTTCTAAGGATGCATGGGTCAGAAAAGGGGTAATTTTACTGACTATCTCTAGCCCTATCTAATCGCAATCTTCCATATGAGTGAACAATGGCTCATTTATACAAAATTAAGTTTAGCTCCTTAGGGTAAGTAATTGGGGGTGTAGCTTTTAAGTTGTTGGTCAGGCTATCTAACCCTCTCCATTATTTTGTTGATATAGATATTCAAGATAGAATTTCTAGAATTGTCACCTGATGCTGAGGAGCATGCATCTAGTAAATCATCCACTAAGGCAAAACTTTATAGGTGCGTTGAAAAAAAGAGGTCGACAAGGAGCATTATCGACCAGTGAACGAGGTCAAGGGGCTATTAGTTTCTCAAGCAAAGTAGAAGTGCTTACCACCACTATTGTCATTGTCGCCGAGCTAAAGAAGGCATGAAGACAAGGCACGCTAAGTTGAGGGAGCTTCCCAAATATTGAATTCCCCTTATTTGGGGAGCCAGCGTGAGGCTCAGTGAGAAGAGCCCCTTTGAGAGTAGTAGTTTGTCCCATCCTCCTAGATGTCTCTTAGAGAGTTAGGAGAGATAGCACCGACAACCCATGGTGGCCCATTGACTATAACAATTCTGGATTTCCTACCAATTTGGCAATCTCTCTATCATTTTGCATTGGTGGTGGGCTGGTCACTAAACAACGATAGGAGGATATGCACCCCTGACTAGCACATGACTCATGTTAGTCGGCCATGAGAGGTTTCAAGTAAGGCCACCTCCTAGAATCAATCACTTTCTCACCTAGCCCTAACAAGGGTCTCTATTTGAGACTCACCATGGACCTCCTCACTAACGACCACAAAGATCTTGTCATGGTAGATATATGCATTCCTCAAACCACCTCATCCTTTATCATTTGTTCTGAGTTGTGGTCGATGGATACAACATTAATTGCCCATAACATCTATCTTAGATCAAGCTTGAGACTCAATGACTGCCATGGGCAGACTTCTTCAAGAGGTGGCAACCCTTAATAATAGAGGGTATAAGACTTTGTCAAAACCATCACCACATATCACACCACATAATTGGTGAAATCGAGATTAGACAATCATCTCCACATATCACTCATCGAACAAATTATTTCAAAAATCAATTGTTTCAGGTCTAAGTTGATTCTACATGATCTGATAGTTGGGCATGTGTCATACCCACCCGTTGACAAATCGACATGGCATGTTTATCACATTCCTTATGCCCTTGATGAAATTATGGTAGATTCAATGCAATCTTCATAATGATCCAAATGACCACTATACTGAGCGGATCACACCACGTGTCCTAGGGTACTTGCAATGACACCGCACACCCTACTACCATTATTGCACTTTGAGAGACAAACAAGTGGATAGGTAGTGGAATTGTTACCCTTGGATATAATAAATAATGGCCTTTGGCAACTATTACTCTTCACTTCTACCTTCAACTCAAACACTCAACAATCTACTCAAACGTTCTCCTCCAATAGATTTAAGGTCTAAGATATCATCCTTCTCCTATTTTAGCAACTTGACTCAAATAGGTTACCAATTCTATCACTACCCTTGAT
The DNA here is from genome assembly GCA_900464855.2 of Musa schizocarpa. NCBI lineage: Eukaryota > Viridiplantae > Streptophyta > Magnoliopsida > Zingiberales > Musaceae > Musa > Musa schizocarpa. The sequence goes on from LS990919.1 coordinate 45,416,793, forward strand.
ATTGGTGACAAAAAATTTATCCTTAAATGAAGCTGAGTCGACCACACCAATATAGGTTGCCCATTCGGGGGGTGAATACATCATGTGCTTTGGTTGCACCCTCGATCTTGGAGTCCAACGATTCAAACTCGGTGGTGTCAGCCTCTGAGTTAGAGATTCTTCGAGGGCCTCTACCACATTATGGCTGAGTTCAAGTTAGTGCCTACTTAGGTGATCAACCCTATGCATCACATCACATGCTTTGCACGAGCTTGGTGCTTTTTTGCAATATTTGTTAGTGAATACACAAGGATATGCATCACCCTGACATTGACCCTCCTATTAGCCTATTGTAGTCCATGTTTAAAGGGGTTGGCTTACTTTCTCTTAGCTCAACTTGATTGTATGGTTGTTAGAGATTCGACCTTGTGCAAGGGTTGGAAGAAGAGATACCTTTTTATTTCTTCAAAGGAATAAGTGGCCAATCACTTGAATTGGTCTACCCATAAAATTTTCAACGTTGCCCCGTGGATGCATGAGTCAAAAGAGAGACTATTTTGCTAACTATCTCTAGCCATGCCTAAGTCCATCGTCATCTTCCATATGAGTGAATAATGGCTCATTGATACATGATTAAGTCTGGCTCCTTAGGGTAAGTAGTTGGGGGTGTAGCTTTTGAGTTGTTGGTCAAGCTATCTAACCCTCTCCTTTCTTTTGTTGATATGGATATTTAAGATAGAATTCCTAGAATCGTCACCTGATGCTAAGGAGCATGCATCTTGCAAGTCATCCACTGAGACAAAACTTTATAAGTGCATAGAAAAAAAGAGATTGACAAGAAGCATTATCGACCAGTGAATAAGGGCAAGAGGATATTAGGCTCTCAAGCAAAGTAGAAGTGCTTGCCACCACTATCAATTGTTGCCGAGCTAAAGGAGACATGAAGACAAGGCACGCTAAGTTGAGGGAACTTCTCAAATATTGAATTCCCCTTATTCGGGGAGCCAGCGTGAGGCTCAATGAGAAGAGCCCCTTTGGGAGTAGTAGTTTGTCTCATCCTCCTAGATGTCTCTTAGAGAGTTAGGAGAGATAGCACCGACAACCCATGGTGGCCCATTGACTAAAACAATTCTGGATTTCCTACCAATTTGGCAATCTCCATATCATTTTGTGTTGGTGGTGGGCTGGTCACTAAACAACGATGGGCGGATATGTGCCCTTGACTAGCACGTGATTAATGTTAGTCAGCCATGGAAGGTTTTAAGAAAGGCCACCTCTTAGAATCAGTCCCTTTTGCACCTAGCCCTAGCAAGAGTTTCTATTTGATACTCACCATGGACCTCCTTACTGACGGCCACAAAGATCTTGTCACGGTAGATATATGCATTCCTCAAACCACCTTATCCTTTATCATTTGTTCTTACTTGTGGTCGATGGATGCAACATTAATTGCTCATAACGTCTATCTTGGATCGAGCTTGAGACTCAATAACTGCCATGGGCAGACTTCTTTAAGAGGTGGCAGCCCTCAAGAAGGAGTGGGACAATGTTGTGATGGAACAATTGTCGACGAAGGAAGAGTCGGCCCAAATTTGAACCAAGCTTCGCAAGGTGGAGCATGAGCTCAAGAGACTACCTTCTCGTGGAAATGAGAGGAGATAGCAAAGACAATGATGAAGGCAGAGGTGGAGCATCTCGGGTGGAAGAACTACACTTTATAAACGAAAGTTGGCAATCTCCACCACATAAACAAAGCCATAGTTCAGTAGTTGTAAGAAGTTGGCTCTTGAGAAGAGGATGTCAAGTCATGTGGGGTGGAGAAGTATAAGGCTTTTGAAAGTTTCATGAAGGGATTAGCAAGGTTGGGACAAAACTCCTTCACCTTCGGTTATGATCTAGCCATCAAAGCTCTGTCATCTTCAGCTATAATCTAGCCAAATCCAGAGTCAAGCATGACCACCCTAATGTTGAGGTCCCCGAGGAACCTAGTGAGAAGCACTTTGCCAACAATAAGATTACCATGGTCGGCTCCAATAGTATTGACAACCAAAGTGAAATAATGGTTTACGTTGAGAGAGAAGCCGAAGGAGGGGGGCTCACTGAGGTAGCCTTATTGGGTCTCATAGAGCCAATGCTTGACACCATGGATGTCGAGGCCATCGAGGATCTACCCATTCCGTCTCCAAGGAATGAAGTGTTTGAGTCACCACGTGATGCCTCACACATTGATCCAACAACCGAGGAAGAAGATGTTGAGATTTTAGAAAAGGGGGTTAAGCTTTTTGATTTTATGTTCTTACTTACTTTTCTTTCCCTTTTTGTAGCCACCGAGAATCTCCTTTTGCATATAAGGGCTCTCAGGTATAATGTAATTACTTATATTAAATAAAACTTTTTAAATGTGTAATGTCATAACAAATCTTCACTATTGTAACAAAAAATTAGAGAGTTATAATAAAGTCCTATGGATGTTTGATCCAACGAGAGTTTGGAGTCGATAAGTTCTTGGTTGGACTTCCACAAAAATCTGATATGGCCCTTCTTAGGTTGGCACTAGCTTGCTCTTGGTATGAATTGAGTTGTTGACCTTAACCTTTCTTAAGACCTGCTGAGGGAAAACCTTTGCATTGAAGGTTTTGGTGATTAATCATTTGTAAGCTAAGTTTTAGAAGTGTGCCCGAGATCTAACCTCATAAATTAGGTCCAAGCTTGCTTGGAGCCCCACCTCCGAATCCTCTTCGAAGAAGTATTGGGTTCATTCGATCAAAAGCATATCTCGATTGGGAGTGCTGCTTTCGTCCCATAGGTTAGACAAAAGGGTGATTCTTTTATAGGGACCTTAGGGGTTGTATGATAGCTCCGTAGAATACTAGGCAATTCATTCACCCAAGTGACCTTTACTCCCATAACTCCTTTTTGCAAGCCTATGAGGATTGCCTGATTGGTGACCTTAGCCTAACCATTAGTTGGATCCCAAAAGCTTCAAATAATTCTTTAAACTTGGCATTATTAGACTATGTCTCATTATCTATAATAATTTGGTTGCATATACTTGTAAGTTATTTATTGCATTTCCCTTCCCCTTTCACGTATAAATGTTACGTGTGGATCCTTGATCTTCGTGATCTATATTCTAGGTGACATGCGTAAAATGTTGCTCGATTCATGCACCACCTTAGGGTTGAGTAGACAGAACCATTGACCCCTATTATCATCGCCATAATCGGTCGAGGCATTACTGTTGATATCACTATTATCTCTATAGAGTGAGTAGAGTGTTAACTACGATGGAGGTGTACTAGTAGATTCTTTTTAAGGGATCAACCAATGCTATTATCTTCCTTTTTGCCTTGGCCCATTGGATGGTCGATCGTGATTGTTGGGTATTATGACCTTAACTAGTTTGACTCAAGGTTGTTCAACTCCTTCAACACATTTTGACTGAGAGGGATCTGCTAGTCATAGGTGCCATACAAGTTAATTATGTGAGTGATGACACGTGTGATATGATACATACTCTTTTTGCTTATTATTTATTTAGTATATTTCTCACTTTCTATTGCCCATTGTATATATTGTGATATTCATAGATCTATGTAGTGAAAATTGGATCATGATAAGATCACAATAATGAGACCGATTTGTCTTTAAACATAGACCCTAAATAATTCCAATCATAGGTTACTCGAGAGAGATATCGAGCTAACCGGATAGACTTATGTATTGTATACTCATCTATATGATGGAAGTGGTTGGTCTTATAGTTGTTTATGTATGGATATTAAGGCCATAGTGCAAGTGCTAATTGGAAAATGAGTTTACTGATTGATCCGCTCACGGAATGTCGGATGATTAATGATACCTCATTGTCAGACAACGATTCTGTTATCCCATTGATGTACTTGGTCCTTATATTTAATACACCAAAGATATCATATATGATCACTCCACTCTTTGATATCAGATAATACGTTTGGAAGATCTAGATTTAGCACAACCGATCGTTGGGAGTGGCAGCTAACTTTATGAGGGCTATTAAGTGTCAATAAAGAATCATCCAATCTCAATATCATGGGAGGAATATTCTATGTGTTCTTAGTTAGGAAAATCCCTAATTATGGTCGATCGGATTGAGAGAAAAAGAGTTTTCTGGGAGAATTTGGTTAGAGCGAGACTCTAGCAGATTTCATATGAGCTTGATAGCACGTATATGGTCTCTGAGGTATTAGATAGATAAGGGACTATATATATATTGTAACTAAGGATAGATATATCCAATGGATTGGATTCCCCTGTATCGTCTAGGGGTTGCGACATAGTAGCCTAGTATGTCCATAGTCGATGAGTCAAGTAAATTATTATAAAGATAATAATTCATTAAGCCAGAAGGAATTCTAACAAGTATGACTGATTGTTAGCTTAATATGGCTTAGATATTTTGATGAAAATCTAGTACCCAACAGAGTAGGATCCACGAATATTAAGTTGACAATGAGCCTCAATAAATAAGAGGGAATCAAAGAGTCATAAACTAGACCTCATTTTGGTTGTCACCTCCTATTCTCCTCTCACCCTTTCCTCCTCAGTGATCAACTCTTGTTTGGGGCATGTTGATAGCAAGAAGGGCTGACCCCTTCTTGATTCCTTAGTGCGCGTGAAGAGGAGATTTGTACAGTAATTTGAGGAGAGTCTTCGTAGCCCTTCTTTGTCGATGTATCAAAAATGTTTATAATATATTACTTATTTTCACTATTTTTTAGTACGTTGACTTTTGTCCCCTGCAAAGCTGGACTTATCTAAAAAGTCGACGTAGATGGTATCTCTCTCTATCTATGTAGTCTAAGACAGTTCGGCTTCTTCGATTCTTCCTAATCACATATAATACCAAAGAACAGCTTTGAACTAAGCACAATGTCATGGCCATTGATACACAGTTCATATCTCATCAAGGACAATAGGCGATATAGTAGAAGGAAGATATCGTCATCAATAACTCTTTCTCTATTAATGTTTGCACTTACACTTCCTCTCGCACTGCGATCCACAGCATTGAACACCCCCGTAACACACGCTCGGCTATTCAAAAGGTGACAAGAATACTAGTTTGGCATTGGCCTAACGTATCCCAAACGGAATCAAGAATTCGGTATAATTCCAGCACAAATTCCCTGTCGTCCCGTGCACCAGAGGATGCTGACATTGGTCTTTGACTTGGAAACACCCGATGTATCGAATGTTCCACGCATTTAGGTCAACATTATTAGGAATTCACTTGTGCATGGGCCACAAATAGTCAACAACTAGCCAACTTGGCTTCTTGACGCCAAACTGATGCATCCAGCGTCGACTTTTCTCTCGGCCTACGTGGCCGAGTGAGCGGCGGCGGGCACGCTCATTATTTGGAATCTTCACGGCCGTGTGCTAATCGTGGTTTAATACTGTGAATCAAATCAACTGGACAGGCATTTGAACAATATGAGGAAAATGATTGTTTAGTGACTCGATTAATTGGTGTTTGGAAATATATAATGAAATATATAGCCATGAATAATGTACACAATTGACCAACCTTTCAACTCGTTGATCTCTCACCACGTCCGTTTATAAATACTCATCATGCATCCCGTCTCCCTCCCATAACCATATCGTCGTCTACACTCAAACCTCAACCAGCCTTCTCCCTTAAACCTCTTCTGTTGCACCACGTAAGAATGACAATGAGGTTCTTCTTCGTGGTGGCATGCGCCATGGCCTTGACCACATCTCTTGCCCTCCCCGTTTCCGCTGCGGAATCGGACGAGCGCTCGACAGCAGCAGCAGCACCGTCTTCATTGTCCCGGGGGATCTACTCCTCGCTTAGGCATCACAAACCGAGAGGGTCGATGACCTGCGACAAGTTCCCTAGAGTTTGTCGCGCCCGCGGCAGCGCCGGCCACCACTGCTGCAGGAAACAATGCGTGGACGTGATGACCGACAACCAGAACTGCGGGCAGTGCGGGAAAAAGTGCTGGTTCGGCCAAGCGTGCTGCGGCGGCAGCTGCGTCAACGTGATGTATGACCCCAAGAACTGCGGTGGCTGCAACAAGAGGTGCACGAAGGGTTGCTTCTGCCAGTTCGGGATGTGTAGCTATGCTTAGAGCGTGATTCATTCATCACTGTGACACCTATACACTTGCATTTCTACTTTCTTGTCGTGCTGTATTTTATTCTATTCAGTTGGTCTGTTGCATTTGTTGCATTCAGAATTATAAGCGAAGGAAATAAATACGAATAACGTGATGATGTAATGATTAAGCTTGACATGATGATATTGGAATTGAACTTATTCATCCTTCCAATCCACCATGAAGAAGTTTGAAGCACATCAAGGTATTATTATAAAGAAGTTCTCAAAAGGTGAAGCACATTAAAAACCCTGTAGGAGAATGAACCAAACTAAATATTAATTCTTGGAAGTTGAAATATCACTAAGAGAAAAGATATTCACATTGAACATATTAAATTTGATGTATCAATGGGGCTATATAAACTCCAAATATTGGGTTATGAGATCATAGAGTTTGAGTTGTAGTCAAGATAATTTGAGTCAAATAAGAATACATTCATTCTTCCTTGCTCTATCACTCTCCCTATCCCTTGGACATGTGATTCATATATCTTCAAGTTTCATATATCAAAACCTAATATATTTCTAGCACTCTATCAATTTCTAAACTTGGCAATAAACGCTTGAAATTTCATTATTCAAGTTCACTAACCAAACTTTTTTTTCAGAAAAAGAAAAACTCTTTATTCTACTATTGTAGCAAGAATAAGATAATTAATTTTTTTGCAAAAATTAGATGGGAAATCAAATCCCCAAGACTGACAAACGAATCTTGATCAAGCAAAGTTAGCTAAAGAATGTGTCACATCACTAACCAGCATTCACTACTTCAAAATTATAGAACTTAATGCAAGTCACGAAACTAAGTATGATATATTGTTGTATATATAGTAAATATGTATAGCATATGTAGGAAAAGAAATAACCATCATGATAGAAATTTCAAATAGACCATTCCCTCACAGAGAAGACATGCATAAAAAAAAAAGGGGGAGCATGCTCACATGTGCTAAGTGTTGGAAAGACTATGATCGTAGAGATAAAAGAAAATTTGTGTGTACAATAAGGTAAATGAGAGCGCTATCACTTTTTTGGTGTTATATTTCGATGACATCCTGATAGTTAGGAATGATGTATGAATGCTATCCATAATAAATGCTTGGTTATCTAGAC